>CM029021.1:179141091-179741091 GCA_016801055.1 Panax notoginseng
CCATCAGGTACTCGATACCTACAAATCCTCAACACATGTCAAAGACTACATATATATTAATAGAGACAGAAAATACAATATGCAACCAACAGTAAGAAGTAAAATTACACATTAAACTCTCAAAAAACAAAACTGAAAATATAAAAGTTATAAAACTATATTTTCACAGGAGTAAATATGATAATCCCACAGACGACAGACGTGGACAGTCACACGTCTTTGTAAGAAGTGAGCAAACATACCAACATCTCAATCAGTCCTTTTCCTAATTTAAATCCCTGACCAAATAAATAGCACACTGTAACCGGTTTCTTTTATGTATTATTAAATGAGACCTATCAACGGATGTAGGTTTACACCTCACCACTATAAGCATGCTCTACATTGTTAGGCAGCACAACCAGAGTAAAGATAATACTAATATACAACTGCTAAAAATCAAATTCTCTCACTCAAGCTTACACTGGTCAAATTAATAGGGTTAACTCTTATGTGCCTCAAAAGAACTAAATTCTTGCAACTGTAGATCAGCCATACACTCCCTATATCCATAAAAAAGAGTACCAGTTGCAATGAAAATTGCATATAAGCTCCAATTTAGAGCTTCTGATTATTTGTCAAATCTAATAACCGGTTTGACCAAGTATATTACTAATCTATCCCCTATTTATTTTAATAATTCCAACCATTAACTATATTTATTTTTCAAAAATTCCTTTTTAGTAATTTACATTTAAAATAAGTGATTAACAAATTTTTTTACCAAACATTTTTTCTTATTACTAATTTAAGTGCTTTTTATTTAGCAAATACAAACTATTTTTTTAAAACTGATTATAATCAAAAGCACTAATCAGAATCAGTAATCACATTTTTAGCAATCTCAAACATAAAGCGTACTCCTTTGGGATAATCCAAGTTTGTTTTCTGCGACGTCCAAAATAAGAGTCTAATCACAAAATCGAGTAATCAATGATTGATCATGCTAAAATCAGACTTATTTTAACTGATACTATGTACTCCCACAGCCTTTATCTCAAAATTTGAGAATCTAAAATTTGCTTTCTAACGGTGGCTAAGCCACATAAGATTGTGGGGGTCAATTGACTCCACTGAAAAAAAAAAATTTGTTTTATAATATAAGCTAAATTTTAAGTATTATGTATAATATAGTGTGTGTGTGTATATATATAAATATATATATATGTGTGTGTGTGTGTGTGCGCGTGTGCGCGTGCGACCCCACTAAAATTTATTCCTTTCGCCACTGCTTTCTATGGCATAGAATACTACTCCCTCTCGTTCCTAAAAAATTGTCGTTTTAGAAAAAAAAAATTGTTCTAAAAAATTTGTCGTTTACAACTTTAGAATAAATTATTTACTTTCTTATATTACCTCCTACCTTCTCTCATTGTCCCAAAATTCTCTTTCTTATATTAATAGTTTTCAACTTCCCATAAAGGGTAATGATGAAATTTCAAACAAATTTTACTTAGAAAATTATACTTTTTTAATCCATGTGCCAAAACTTACTTAAACGACAATAACGGAGGTAGTAATACTCTTTCAAAATATAAGGTACCAAATTCAGTATAATCATTGTGTTATGTCAAACTTGTCCTAAATTTTGATTTTCAAACTTGATTTATGTCGTGAAGGATGTAGCAGTAAAAAAGTATCTATATCTACGTATTTGTATATATTAACTCACAAATCATTCTCATCGGTGACGATGAATTGAGCAAAGGAACCGACGGAGACGAAACCACAAACAGGATCGCCGACCTTGAATTTGGTGACGTTGGGTCCGATCGATTCGACGATGCCGGAATAATCGGAGCCTGGTACAAATGGTAATGCGAACTTTTCTTGATACTTGCCCAGAATTTGGAGGTAATTAGCGAAGTTCAAGCTGGTGGCTTTGACTCGAACTCTGACGGAAGTGGTGAATCCAATTGAGGGATTGGATGAGATGTTGAGATAGAGAGTGCCGAGTTTTCAGATGAATTTGGAGGCTCTGCTGGATCCCCAAGTTTCCTGCAGAGTAAAGCTTCCATGGATGAATTTGAAATTAAGAAGAGAGAGACAGATAGGAGTGTGATTCTGGGGTTCTTGGGACGTTCTCTAGTCTAGTGAGAAGGGGGAATTCGGTTAGTCAGCAACCGGATATCAATTTCTCCCTTTTTGGTAGGCCCGGACTAGTTTTGAATCCTCGATCGAGTCATTCTTCATAGACATGTTTATTAGAAATTTTCAATTTATTTTTTTTTGCTTGTGATTTTTAAAAAAATTATAAAATTTATTTTAATAAAAAATTTATAAAACATAATATTTTAAGTGTAATTTGGATATATATATAAAAATATTATTTATTATATATAATTTAAATTATACCTAAAATATTATATTTTATAAAAATTTCTGTTAAAATAAATATTATATATTTTTTAAGAGTCGCAAGTTAAAAATTAAAAAATAAAAATATTCAATATTGTGGTCTGCCGAGACTTATTGTCCTCGATAATATCGAGACTAGCCCGAAGAAAGAATTTATTTTTTAGTTTTTGAAAATACTCCCACTTATTTGAGCTCGGCTTAGGCTTACTGCTTGTCGGCTTATTACTCAATTATTCTTCCGTCTCATTTTCTCATGAAATATTATTATTATTATTATTATTATTATTATTATTTTATAAATTAATATAAATATATTCAATTTTAGTCAATACAATAATAAATATTTTAAATTATCAAAAAATTACTACTAATTAAAAATTTTAATGTTTCGTAATTTTAAATGAATAATGTAAAAATTTTGAATTTGTAAATGTTAAAATATTTTTATTTTTTTGCATAATCTTTCTCATTTGAAATTAAACAAAATAAAAAAATGTATTATTACCTTGAAGTACAATAGTGCATCTTAAAACTAGGAAAGTATCTGGTTTTGCAGTGTAGATGAAATTTCTTTCCATAAATTTACTGTAATGAATTATTTCATCAAATAACAGAACACTTGAATAAAATTATATACTTCTCAGAAAGGAGGATCTGTTGATAGGTTCAAACTAACATCCGGCAAGCCCCCGGGAAAATCATATCCTGACAAAAAATCATCCCCAAATATCACAGCACCAGCTGCTAATGCTCCAGCACCCAATCCCATTCCAAAACCAGGCACGCCGTTTCGTCCAGGAGCAGCTCCAGATGATGGCATGTTTATGTAACTAGGTGGCCCATTATTCATTCTCGGAAGAAAAGTGGAAATATAACCAACATTGGAAGGTGGAGGTGGTGGTGGTGGAGTCCGCGGTGGTTGATAGCTGGGTCCTGCTGCTGATGGGTAGCTTGGTCCACCTACAGAAGAGTTGGAATACTGTGTAGGAAATGGCGTCGGATGGGAATAAGGAAAATTTTCCTGTGAAGGCTTTTCTGCCTGCTGAAACCGGGCCAAAGGCAACTTTGGTGGGTAAGCTTGTGCTGTTCCATATGGATTAGCCAAGTTGGTGTCATTTTTATGATCATAGATTTTAAATCCTTCCTCATTACCTGCAAAATTAGACAGCGTATAGCCAATATGCACGCTGAAATCAATTACTACAAATATGCTTTGGTTTAAAACAGAGTACAATCAACCAAAACTAAAAATAAATCAAGAAACAAAGCAGAACATTAGCAAGGTAAAGCACTGAAAACTGGTAGATTTAAATTTGGAGTTCATATCTTAGGTACCTGGGTAAGAACGTGGCGCTTCCTTTTCCTCTGAGATTCGGATTGATATATCAACAAATCCTTGAGGCTTATTGGAATTCCTTTTCCGCAACTGAAAGCTCCCTACTTCGTCAACTGGCTTGGAGACCTCTGAAGTCTCGACAAACTTGTCTAGAAATTCTTTCAGGACGACAGTTGCTGTTCCCTGGAGCCTCTCTCTGAGGAAGATGGGTTCCCTACTGTAAACTTCAACATGAAGGGCCATCTCGTTGAAGTTTGGTTCCGAGCTATCAACTAATTTTGAGAACTTAGTCTTCCAAACTGGATTTGCATTCCCCGAAGCATCAATCTTTGTACAGTATTTATTGTTGGATCGATCCATCCAACAGCAAACCATTGGAGCTTCCACAGAGCCGAGGTTCGCCGGAGTCCCCTCGCGGATATGAAGCAGATTTCAACCCAGATTTTACCCATTACAGAAAGTTTTAGGTGTTGAAGGAACAAGAGAAGCCAAAACTGTCTGTCCCTTGTTTTGACAAAGTTATTTGGGGATAAAAAGTGAAGCTGTTTTGCATCATTCAGAAGGCTACTTTACTTTGATGTCAAGGAATTTTCAATTTACCTTAGCACTGTAGGAATAATCTTCATTTCTTTTCCTTCCAAGTGAGTCGTAAAGGGGGTCAGGAATCTGAGTAATAGTCAAAAGGTAACAGTATGAACACAATGACTAAATGGTCCATTAAAAGATGAATAACTACAAATACAGGGCACGTAATCTGTTCTTAAATTCAACATACTAGAGCAAGATTTAATTTAAACACAAAGGTTTGATAACTGTTCAGCCTTATCCACACTCAAAGCATCTGCTTTTTTTCTTCCCTAGTCTTTTCTCTTCTTAAATGTATTCTGGATTTTGGATATCGAAATGAACATCAAAATTGAAGGACTTTTTCCCCCAAAGCTCCAGAGAGATCCTTGTGTTTGCATTTACAAACTTCAGCTGAATAATGCACCATCCGAAAACATGTTCATATCATGATTGAAAGGGTTCCCGCAGTGGTGGCACTAACAGTAACTTTCTACCAGCACGTTGAATCATCTGGCCACACTGAGAATTAGAACCGGTTCTGCTGTACATCATTGTGGTAGATTCCAGTATGTCATTTCCAAATCCACATGCTTTAAAGAATAGCCTGAGGATCATAATCACAATTCCCCGGAAAGTTATTCATGGCTATGCGTAAAAATATTAGAAATTGATGTATAAGTTGATTTTATTATCACTTTTCTATATGATACACATGGTCTGATCGAGTTATTGCCTTAGATCATCCTGACTCGGTGACCACATTCACCTACTAAGATCATTTCGGCCATTCAACTATAAAAATGAGATTTTTTTTTTATTTTTATCTATTTCTTTGATAAGTAATCGTGCATATACTGCCTCAAAAGGGGATGTCATCCCAATACACGCAGAGTATACGAAGATGAGAAAAAAATTGAGAAAGCTGCTTTAACGATCAGAAATGGTTCCTCCTTATTGAAAGCCACAAGAGATCTTGAATGCATGCAGGCAGTAGCTTCTCAATACTGAACCATCACAAACATGCAACAAGTTTCATTATATTAACAATTTAAGGTCTTTTATGACAAGACTAAAGAAAACATGCTTGAATGCATTCACATCCACCCTTGCACTTTATTACAAACTAAAAACAAGCATAATTTTCTTAGTTTGTAAAACTTGTTGCATTTGTAGGCTTTAGTGACTATTGAAGTGCCTGTAAAATTGCGAACACTGGTACATCTTAGGGTTCGTGGAAAGTACTGAAATTGAATGCAAAACCAAGTACTATCATGAAAAATAAATAAAAGTAAGCAGAGCATTGACAATTAGACAATGGCCAATCAAAATTAGGAGATGTACCTCTCTTCTCCATGGCAGAGGGCTGCAATATCATATATGCCTCTGTTAGTAAGCATTCTGCTAACGAAAACAGAAATGTTAGACATAAAACTCAGAAGTTGGGAGTATGAACAACGAACCTGGGAACTTATCTTTTACAAAAAGAAGAACAATGATCCTGGGAAAGGTAAACATAAATTACCAATCCTAAACTATATTTAGATTAGTAGATTACAGATTGTAATAATACATACTAGTACATCCTAGATACCAGAACAGTTCATGAAAGTGACCAGTAATCCAATAACAAACATTAGACTTAAAAATGCCAAAAACTGCAATAGGCATCACAATTCTTATAAGGAAAATGTCATGTCATCAATGATCAAACTCTCTAGCATAATACAAATTTGTAAAGTAAATTATTCAAATTGAAATTGGAGTAAAAGTTAGAAGCAAAATGAATCTTCAACAAACCTTATTATTCTTCGAACTATCGTCCGACCAATCCCTCTACCTTGCAACGTAGGGGTAACCTGGAAAGCACTGCAGCAAATTACATAAATATACCCAAATTGTATCATACAAATTGGATTGAAAAGCCAAATAATTTTTCTAAAAATAAATGGAGTTTAGAATGTAATCAAAATATGGGTACCTTTTAAAATAAGTTAAAAAATTACCATGACATCGTAGATTGAAGCAGTCAGACCAGCATCTGAAACCGCACGGCCAAAACCCACCAACCGGCCGTTGGCCGGCGACAGGGGCATCAGCCTCTGAATCCAATCTCCACCCATTCCAGTCAGATTTGAAATTTCTGACTCCGGAGGTGGAATATAATCAAAATCGGGTTTTGTGAAGACGGAGACGACGGCGGAGCTGTGGGAGATAGCAATGCGGAGCTTGTTAACCTCGACAGGCTCGACCCGGCCGTCGGAATCGCGATTGGGAAAACGGTGGGCGGAATGGTTGCAGAGGCTGTACAGGTCTCTCAAGTGGAGAGGGTTTACATGGGTTGGATCAGTGGATATGAATATTGGTGGAGGTGATTGTTTTGGCGCTCTCTTTTGGCTGCTCAATTTGGCTGATAACTTCCCAAATTTGGAGGGAAAATAACAACCATGAACTCCACCGGAAACCGCCATCTTTCACTCTCCTTTCTCAAATTTTTTTCCTAGTAGGCCACAAAAGAGGATGTGCCTTCGTCCATGGTTTTGATTCTTCTGAATCGTCTTATCCAAATCTATGATTATATCTCCTCATTTGCAAAAGAAATAATTACTTGCCTCTGGAATTTTTTTATTGAATGTTTGATTTGTTTCAAAAAAAATTAATTTAAAAGTAAATGATTTTGTGTTTGTTTCTCATATTATTTCAAATTAATTTTCTAATCTTTTACTCCCTTTCTGTAAAATATAATGTCAATATTAACTTTTTAAAGTTATTTGATATATTTTTAATTTTAAAATTGATTTGATTTGTTTTTAACCTTGGAAACTTTAAACAATAAATTTTGTAATAGTAGTAATAATTAATTAAATAGTTTATAATTTTTATAGTCTTATTTTTACATTGTTTAAAATAAATAAATTCACATAGTTTTAAAATTTAAAATTGTTTCAAGTTGAGTTCAAAAAGTTATATATGTCCTTAATAGTTGATAAAAAATTAAATATACACCTAGAGAATGTTAATAACATTTTTTTTATCATATATTTAATAAGTGGAAACATATTAAAATTTTCACGTACTACCCAAATTTATAAATACTAAAAAAAAGGGAGAGAGAATAAGTAACTCCAATGATTATATATATATATAATTTAAAAGCTAGATTTCAGACGTGTTTTTTTTTGTTATTTTGTAGTCTTTCCTTTCCAAAATATAATAGCTGATTGTTGTAGAGTAAGTCGATTGTAAATTTGGTAGTCATCCGTCCTCTGAATTAAAAATATCTAAAAAAAGCAGGTTCAATAGTTCCATATATATATATATATATATATATATATATATATATATATAATATATATATAGTGCAGTTCCATATATCATATAAAACCAGTAGAATTGAAGAAATAATGTGGGAGAGCAGTAAAATGTGTTATAATTGTATAATTCAGTTTGGAGAAAAGGAGAGATTATGTGGCTGAATTTGCACAATTTTCCGAACAGTTATTGTCAAGCTTGTTTAGATCTTTGAATGCGGATAGATACGCCATGCCCAGGTTCTACAATCATTCTATAAGCAGGAGAGTGCTGATAATTTGGAGACAATGAAAATGTGAAGTTGGAGATAATAACCGAGATGACAACTTTGAGTTGAACCATGGCAAAGTTTTTACCCAAGCACAGCCTAGGACCTAGTCCGAACGGAACGTATGCCTGGGGAACTTTGCATGCATTTGACACACCATTACTAAACCTCTCCGGCTTGAACTCATTCGCATCTGCTCCCCAAATATCTGGATCACGATGCAGCGTAGGGATCAGCGTCCATATGCAGACGCCTTTTGGGACAGTTATACGTCCAATTTGAGTCTCTTCTAGTGCTTCCCTCGACACAAATGCTGCTGGTGGATATAAGCGCAGCATTTCTTGAATCACCATATTTACCTAATTAATCAGAAAGTAAGTACATCACCAGGCCATTTTACTCGACATGACATGACATGACATGACATATAATTTTCAAAATCATTTTTACCGTTTTCATTTTGGGAGTGAATCTGAATCTAGCATGCAATTCTGGCAAATTTCTAAAGTCTCCTCGCGTATACGAGCTTGCCACTCTGGATGTAAAGCGAGAAGCATTAAGCACCATGAAGCGGCAGTGGCAGTGGACTCGTGGCCAGCAAAATATATGTTCTTGCAATTATCAACAATGAACTGCTTGGATGACTCCTTTCCCACATATACATCATTGATGGCCTCCTCTAGTATCATCTGCAATAGATCCTTCTCAGATAACGACGATGCCTCTAGACATTCTCTTTCGCGTTCTTTCACTGCTTCCCATATCAATGATTCCACCTCCTTTTCCAATCCCCTTATCTCTTTTTGTTGCCTAGTTGCAAAAAATCTGCAGCACAGTTGTATTATCAGTTCGTAGAAAAAACGAAATGCAACTCTAGCCTATGTGTGGAAACGGCTAGTAAAAAATAAAAAAGTAGCGTTACAATTTGATGCGTGACATACGAATATTTAAGGGAAGATATGGATTAATTTACCCAAATGATGGTAGATCAAAAAGTAAACTTCCAATGGATATGGCTTCTTGAAGGGTCCTGAGCTTGGCGAATATCTGTTTGCCTTTGAAATAGGAGCTTCCAAAGCATGCTCTTGAGATCACATCTGCAGAGACACTTCTCAAATCCTCTTCAACTCTTATCTCTGCCATACTTCCCCCTTGGGCTTCAATGCAGGCCTCCCATTTACTCACTAGTGGTTGTGCTGACTCTACCATCAGACCCACCATTCCCTGTCAATTAATCAAGGCTCCCTCAGATCTGACCTTTAAAGTCATATAATTTTTTTTAAAAAGAAAAAAGAAGAAGAAGAAGACAAAAGCAAAAAATATGAATATTTTGTGTTTTGTTCTGCTTCATTTGAATCAGCAAAACAGAACAAAACATCCATGTTAAGAAAACGTTTTTATGCTTCTATGTTACCAAGACAAAAACAGTGGATTATGATTATGTTACCTAAAGCATAACCTACCTTGACCTTGTCCATAAAGAACTCAGGGGCCACAATTTTCCTCTGTTGTGCCCAAAAATGACCATTTGACCTTAAAATGCCATTCCCAAGTAGAGGGGCAAGTCTCTTGGTGATATAAGAGGGCTTGCCTAAACCAAAGGTGATGCACTGGTTCATTTCCTTCACTAGCTCCGGATGATTCACGTACAAATGTTGCTTGTTCCATGTTGAATATGTATATATTTGGCCTGTGCATCCAACCCAACCCAACCCAAACCAAACCAATACTTCTCAGTAATTAAACCAGAAAAAACCGTCACATGTGATGAAAGTGATAAAAAGATGATGTATTATTAGATTCTTCTTACAGTTTTAAAATATTTAGATTAGAATTATAGTATTAACGACAAGACAGCATATGTGATAAAAAGGAAGGACATGGAAGAATCAAGTAATAATATTTAAACAAAACCATTGATTGCTCACCAATCTAAATCAAGCAAAGCAATAATGAAGCATCTGTTTCATATAGTGAGTTTGGACATTTGTACAACTGATGTGCACCTCAATCATTGTAGATTAAATATTACGTTCTAAGAATATTATTCTTAAATCATCAAAACCAAAATACAATTCATCCTCCTCGTACTGTTAATTATCGTTTAGTTTAGCTAGTCAACATACTTGCACTATATTTGTTTTGCCGCTAAATATACTAATATTTTAGTTGAACACAACTAGTTAACTAAAATCGGAATGAACTCTCTCTTGGTCTTCATCAAGAAGATTATACATCTAGTCTACTAATACTAACTATTCAGTTCCTAATTACCTCCGTAAATGTAATACTAACATCTTTACTTAAGTGAATAGAGATAGAGTGATAATTAGTGAATAGTCAACTGCTAATAATAAAAAGTCAAATATAAAGGGATAACTAGAATTTTTTATATAAACTGAATTAATCATACCTAAGCTGTCAAATGGAGTACTATCTAATCACACGTGAAAGGTCAAATTATACATTTAATTTTTGGATTGATTGGCTCATTAACTTTCAATTCTGATCATGGCCAACTTGTTAGGCTAGCTTATAATAGAACAAATCAACTACAAGTATCAATATATATATATATATATATATATATATATATAATATATATATATATGATGATGATGATGATGATACCTACTAGTGCTACTTATTCATTAATCATAAACAAAGTAGAAATCAATGGAAAATAACAAGTTATGTACAAACAACACAACACAAAGAGATGATAGAAGAAGATGATGGTAAATTAATATACTCCTACCGCATAAATTAAATGTATGGGTAAATGAATTAATTACCGTATTGTTTTCTCCATTGTTCAAAATAAGGGAAGAGGGTAAAAGTGTAATCATGGGCTATGAAGTCGGGAGAAGAAGAGGAGTGGGTGGCGGATTGAATCCTCTGCATCTCAGGGACATTCCCATATAGAAAAGAAGGGCGAGGGCCATTGATGCCTTGCCTTTGAAGCTTCCATCGAAGCCTTTGTGGTTTTAGCCAGAGAAAGTTGGACAAATATACACACAAACAAACAACAACAAAAGAGCCCATGAACAAAAGGTTTTCAAAACATAAAGATTAGAAACAAGAAGAATAAAAAGAAGGGGAAGAAGAGAGAGAAAGAGGAGAGGGACTTTCATTTTTGGCTCTTCACTCCACTCACTAGTGCTACTAAATGAATAGGTATTTATAATATTGGACTTGGTTCATCTTAACATATGTGCTACTAACTAAGAATTTAAATGAATCCGGTCGAGTGCCTTAGATTTGGTTTATAAATTTTATTAAATATATAATAAAATTTGTTTAGTTAGCAAATAGAACATGATCATGAATATGAGTAATTTGAATTTTTTTAAACGAATATGATCCAAATATTAATAAAAAATTATAATTTGAGAAAGTTTGAGTAATTTTATTAAACTTTAAAATTTGTTCATATTTAAATTTTATATTTCGAATCGAGCTCGAATCAAATTTTTAGTTGATTCGGGCGAGTACGAATCTGTTTGCTTATTTTACCGTCTTACTACTGGTAGCCCTTGATTTTTTTAATTGTTGTTTTTTTTAATTTCTAGTTTTAATATAAATTTGCAATATTTTATTCTATTTTACCAAATGAGAAAGGATTGCTAAATTAATGCGTTAATTAGTTTTATATATATATATATATATATATATATATATATATATATATAAATAAGATTATCTTAGTATACATCGGGCATGACAAATTATGGAGTTAGTTAGGAAATGGTATGGTTTTAGTAAAGAAAATAAATAAAATAAAATAAAAATGCTAGTGTTAGTGTTAGTTCCTTCACTTGTAGTAGTATCTTCCAACCGCACGCACTATAACATATTCCCCCAAATTTCAATTGAGATGCAACTATGATTGAACATGAAGAAAAACGCAGAAGAATTTGGATGGTGCAGCGGGAATAATACTATAAAGTAGACTTCAATTAGGAAATTTATTATTTTAATAAAATAATTAAAAGTGCAGATCGGAAGAGGGAGGGAGGGAGGGAGCAAATATGATTTTGATAGTAGTTCTCCTAAAAGTAAAAATGCATGATGCATCTCCATTTGGTGGTAAAATTCTCAACTACTATATATTAATTTACTCATTAATGAAAAATTTCCAATAAACATATACTACTAGTCATTACTTAATTAGGGGAGGGAGGAGGGGGAGGGAAATAGAATAGCTTTCCGCTCCTTTCGGTTTTTTTGTCCGTGTAGGACAAAGAATGTGCTGTCTAGAATTGCCTTTACCTCAGAATGGTTAGGTTTTATAAATTTAACAATTCTATAAAGGCGCTAGATAGATAAATATCAGAAATTATTCTAAGCAAATGGAGTAATAATTATTTTTTCCAAAAAATGAAAAACAATGCTTTTGCTTTGTTACACTCTACGTTAGACTAATAGGGTAAGAAAAAAAGTATAATATATATGGATCCGATTATCATAAATTTAATTTCATAATAAATTGGTTAATTAATCAATACACACCTCTTGTCTCAATTCACTAAAGTTATTTCATGCTAACCACTCCCAATATACACAATTGGGGGTAGGACGACCAGATGGGTCTGATAAAGAGGAAAATAGAGGAAATAAGGTTGTGTTTGATTACGTCTGAATGTCTCTTAATATGTGTGTCTCTGATTCGGCCTCAGACAAAACTTGACTATTTAGAAGCACATCTGAACGAAATTGAGTATTTTTTGGACAAAAATAACCCCTTCAGCATTATAAATTTCTTTTTGTATCCCTAATTCACTGATAATTCGTCATTTGAGGAGAGAAAAACATAGATTTATTCATTCTGAACAAAGGGTTGTTGGAATTTCCCCTCGAACTAATACCATTCCCACAAAAAAAAGCTCAATCACAAAATTCGAGCACGAACTCATCTCTATAATTGATTGAAATTTTCAAATATAATCCAAAACCCAATTGCATAAAATGAAAAATAGCATTGGGTTAAGAAAGAAATATAGAGAAAAAAAATTTAGATAATATTTTTAAATTTCTTTAGATAATACTTTTGAAAAATATTACTAAATAATATTTTTTTTTATTAAGATATAATTTTGGACAGATATTTATATTATTTAAATGTCTAAAATATTTAAATATTAACATTCAATTTTATAAAATACTTGCAACCTAAGATAGCTAAAATGTCAATGAATTGATGATGTGGATTGGGAATGGAAAAAGGAAAGATGGATGACCTATGCTATGATTTTGTCTCTTGCGGTTACAGTTTTTACGTTGAAAAAATCAGGCTAAACCTGGGGTTTTAAATTCATGTGATATGGAGACCATTGGATTGGACCGACTCCTCTATTTTTTTTCTTTTAAAATTTGGAGAGAGAGAGAGAGAGAGAGACCGGAACCGGATGGATATTAATGGTGATTAATGTTCCTTGTTTTACTTGGTGATGTTTAGTTAGTGGATAAGTACTACTAATTCATTATGGGGACAGGGGATATACAAGAACATAATTTGTGACCTAAGAAGTACTAAATAAAGTAACCATCATATTACTTTAATACTCCATATTTTAACAATAAAAAACGGATATTAGTTAAATTGTTTCTTTATTAAGGCTTTCCAAAGTGTTTTACCTTTAAATTAATAATATGAGAAATTAAATTATTAAAATCTATAAACATCGATAAAAAAAAATTAACAAAATTTTCTTTAACGGGGAGAGTAATAAAATATGGGTGCTTGATAGTCATATGAATGTTTATTTATGAATATATATATATATATATATATATATATGAAAAAAATTTACAACGAACCAAAAAAACGAATCAAAGACGAACGGGGTTATAGCGATGGTTTTCTGAGATATAGCGACGGTTTAAACCGTCGCCTTATATATAAACGACTATAGTGACGGTTTTATATGACCGTCACTATAGCCGGTTCGTTTTGGGTCTATTTTTTCATGTTCGTTGGAGAAGCGGACTATATATATACAGAGATAATCAAGTGTATACCCCTTTATTTAACATTCCTTGCTCACCACATTTAGCGACGGATCGGGCGACGGTTCGGTCCGTCGCGCATATCATCGTTGTCTTAACTTTTAGCGACGCATCAAATCGTCATTATAACATATAAACCGTTTATCTGTTCTATAGTGACAGATCAAACCGTAGTCCGATTCGTCCCTAAAAATGATAAGCATGATATGTAAAATAAAAAATATGCATCAAAAATAAACTATATATATATATTATATTATATATATATATAATATGATGGTATATGAAGGCGGGGGTTAATTGAATGCGGACAGATTGTCAATGTAGTTTGGTAAGTGTAGTAGGAGTAGTACCAACTGGGTGGCTGGCCACCACCGGCACTGCATGCCCTATTACTTTTCTCTGTTTCTCAAAATGAAATTAAAATCTCAACTCTATTGGTCTAACTTAAGTTCTAAGGGGTACTATTATTTGTTAACAACTTATAAGATGCTCAAATTAAATTATAATTTATTTTTTATTATTTAGGTATTTGAGAATAATTTTATTTTTGAGTTATAAATAACAAATTTTGTATTTTAAAAAAATAATTTATAAGACATTTTAAAATAAGTAGGTTTGACCAAATGTTAATACACTTTTGTCTTTATTTTTATAGTCTTTATATCTTATTTTAACTTATAAATCATTTTACCCAAATAACTTCACATTTTATTTTGACTTAATTTTTAATTTATAAGTCAAAATAGTGTCAAACACTTTTACCTATAAGTCACCACTTAAAATGACTTATAAGTTATTTTAAATTTGAATTTATAAATTATTTTAAAATAAGTCATCCCCTAACACACTAAGGGGTTGTTTGTTTATTTATAAATGAATTTGAATTTAACCTAATAAGTTATTCAGACCGTTTGTTTAAATTCTGAATGTCTTTGAACGATTTATTTAAAATTTTGTAGCTGAATGATACAAATTCTCATAGATAATTAAAATTTATATTCAATATCTATATTATTTACTATTGTAAATAATTTTTTGTTATGTATAAATTATTTTTTATTTTTATTTAACAAATTAAATAAATAATTTAATAAATATTATTGTAGTCTTTGGTTAATTTTGATTTGATGTACGAGAGCATAGTCAGGTCTTCACGTGCCTATTACCTGTTCTTGTACTTTGTACACCAAAATAATTACTCCTAAAATAAGACTATTACGTACTCCCTTATTACGTCCCACCCCACTCCACGCCACCCCACCCCATGCATACATACATACATATTTTAATTCATCGCACCTACTCTTGTAGCTGCTGGTCGTACCACCATATTGCTGTATAATTGTCCTTTCCTTTTCAATTCCTTTATCCTCTTTTTATTCTCAATTTTTTCTATTTAGCTTTTTTCAAATATTTTATTTATATATTTATTAATAGCCCATAAATTCACCCACGTGATTCGAACTAGGATTGTTAAAATATGATGCTGTCCAAATAAAAGGGTAGCAAAATGTGACATAATAGTTTAAAAAAAAAAAAAAAGAGTTATGTTATGAATTATGATAAATTTATATTAATTTTTTTAAAATAAATTTATATTAAATTATAATTATAAAAAACAGGACAATTAAAACTTATATACGTAATTAATAATTGAAAATTTGACATAGACATTGATAATATATAGCATATTTTTTAATTTTCAAAAGATAATTTGAATTTTCAATTGAAACCAATTGGCAAATAGGTTAGAGAATGGAGAGGTGTAGATTAATAATTGAGAATTCAAATTGTCTTATGAAAAATAAAATTATTTTTTATTTTTCAAAAGATAATTTGAAAAATAAAAAATAATTAAATTTTCAAAAACAATTTGCAAAGATAATTTCAAGAGCGTGCCGTTCCCAGAAAAGGAAAGCGGCCACGTGGCTAGTGAGCATGACAAATCAAATTGGGATGCTCCAAATCCGAATTCAAATCTGGCAAGATAAGGAGAAGAGCCTCCGATAATAATAGTATAGGTGTCATCAGATGCCTAATTTAGTCCTATAACTAAAAATATATTTAAGTGTAAAATAATAGTAAACGAGTAAAAAGAAAATATTATTTTATTACTCTTATAGTCCTCAAAAAGATAATTAAATATATAATTTATTTTTTTTAAATGAACTAAAATACATAAAGTAAATGATAAGTATGTTATTTAATCTATATAATCTTATGGTACCTCTAAAAATATTTATAACTTTTTTTTCTCTAATTTATTATTTCATTAATGTGTGAAAAATATATTTTGCTCGTATTTGGAGCACATCCGGAGTGTATTGTTTTACACTTAGATATATATTTGGATGTGTATATAGATATATTTCACTTGAAAATGCTTAAATAAAAAAAAATTATCAAATAAAAGATAGTTTGACTATAGTAAAAAGTAATACAAAGCCATGACTAGTTAGGTTAGGATAAATTATTATAATAGATTAGGACATTAAAAAAATAAAAGAAAATAATTATTTTATATTTTTAAAAGTATTTAGAGAGGGACTATTATTTTTTTAAAAGAAGAAAAAATATTTCTTCTTCATGTGTTATGTAGACTCTCTCCTTTATTTTTAATTTTTAATTATTTTATTCATCTTTTCATGTGTTAAATAGGAACACCATTTTCAATTCTATTTTGCGTCCCATTTTAGAGGATATTAGTAGAAATACAAATAAATTATATAAATCGATACGAAGGATGTCCCAAATTGACAAATTTTATTTTTAATTAATATAGGACTCTCTTTCTTCAAGTTTTATCTAATTAAAGTTATTTAATAAGTTATATAAATTTATATTTATAAAAAATATTTGACGTATGAGATACGTAAGAATTAAAGAGAAATGAAGATACTATTATATATTTTATAGTATCTCTCTCGACCGTATATTTCATTTTCGTTTTGATTAAACAAGCAGAAAAAGGAAGAAGGCCGGCGGCGGCTCCTCTGGCCCAATTTGAGCATCTATTTGGAGAAGAGTTCCAAGTTTAGAGTGTGTACCTTTAAAATTAAGAACAAAACCCGTTTCCCATGTAAAAGAAAAGGGGGAACACAATGTCTGCAGGTTTTTGAGATTGAGATTGAGGGTAATGAATGATGGATCTTCAACCGTCCCTTTCAAAGCCGCAAATGAAACTACAGAATGCCGCTGCCCCCCTCCCGCAAACGTTCATCGTACATACTACTAAAGAAAGAGTAACTCTTTTTTAATTTATATTTTTTATTTATCGTTTATAAATTTAAACCAAACATTAAATATTAATTTCTATGAATAAAAATTAATTTATTTCTCTCCCGTCTTTTTTAATAATAATAAATCATTTTAAAACAGAAAGAGATAAGAGGGGGGACCAATACCAATATACCATCATGCATAAAAGATGTTGAGGTCGTTATAGTATGAGTTGGGATCAGTAACGTCATCCCACTCCCCGTCCAACCACTCATTGTCTTTATATAACCCAACCCAACCCAACCCAACCCAACCATATATTTAGATAGAGGAGGAGGCGGAGGACTGGAGGAGGGTTATATTCATTGCATTCACTTATATGTGGTCCAAGTTGGGAGTTAGTTATTAATACTATTAGTTAGAGGACATAGCAATATTTTGAATTCAAATTATAAAACCCTTTAAAATACTATATATATATATATATAGAAAAGATCAAGAGTAGAACTCTTAAGTAGTAGAACTCCTTAAATAATAGAATTGTATCAAAACGACGTAATTTTGATAAGACGCGGTGGCATTTTTGTAATACCATACCACCGCGTATTTACAAAAATGTCACCGCGTCTTATCAAAACTACGTTGTTTTGATACAATTCTATTATTTAAGGGAGTTCTATTACTTAAGAGTTCTACTCTTGATCCTCTCCCTATATATATATATATATATATATATATATATATATATATATATATATTTAATTCATTACACAAAACGATATCGTTTTGTATAATAACTCGTACAATTATATTCTCTCTGTTCCTAAAAGATTGTCGTTTAAAGTTAATACACTCAGATTAATAAATATAATTAATACATAGCGAAAATACTATATTACCCTTATTAATTGTATCAACCAATTACTACTTGAATTATAGCATTGAATTGAATAAGAATCATTGTGAAAGAAAGAAAGCTTTAAATAGGAGAAATTTTAAATAAGGGTAAGGTAGAAAAAAAATAGTTAATGTGTATTGATAAACTCAAAACGACAATCTTTTTAAAACAAAAATTATTTTCTAAAACGACAATCTTTTAAGAACGGATGGAGTATTTGTTTGGTATCACTCACCCCATTTTTTTTTATTATTACTATTATTATCTTATCATTAGATTAAATAAAACTACATTTAATTTTGATAATTCCAAAAAGAAATCTGTGCAAATTGAAAACTTGATAAGAAAAAAAAAATCCCCAACAGCTTGAATGGAAATATGTTCAGAATGATGTTTCCTCCTCCGCTGCATTTGCTGACCTACCTATTTTATTTATTCTCTCACTACTTACATCTAATTTTCAATTTTGCTAAGTGTGTGAATTGCAAAATTTACTATACTAATTTTGGATATAATTCAAAGGGTGTTGTTGGGCTTTTTCAAACTTGTTGTAACTATTTCCATAAAAATATATTGATTTTTATTCCGAATAGAAACATCATTCATATATTGGTAAGTAAATACATCAATCGTTCGTGTCAATTTTAAATATTTAAATAGTATTATATTTTACTCTTATGGCATGTTTGGTTTGGGGAAATGGAATGAACATTCCAAATTGAATGTTTATTCTTATGTTTTGTTATTTAAAAGGGGAGGGAATGAGCATTCCAATGGAACACCTATTCATATGTTTAAAGGAATATTTATTCTTTCAGGATGGGTAAAGAGTGATCATTACATTCCAATTGATAAACTTTAAAAAATATAAAATATCAATTGATCAAAATCGTATAAGTTTCTTGTTCTAACTAAATATAGGAATTGGAATTCTCATTCCCATTTCAATGTTATAACCAAATAGACCATTAAGATTAAGGAAATTATGGAAAAGAAGGCATAAGGAAACTAAAGAGAGTAAGGTAGTTTTTGATAAAAATGAGTAATTAAAATATGAATTGTTTTGTTAATACATTTAAATAGATTAGACCATCTGTCTAGATGAGATTCTAAATGGAAAACTATTGTTTAGTAATTGATGTGTATAAAACATCTAAATGACAATATTTAATAAATTTAAAATTTAACCATATGAAATGATATTAAAATGAAATTAAGGTTAAAATAGCATAAAGGACAAAAGAGAAATACTATAATATTATTGAGGTTGGTTTTGCCCAAGAAAATGTCAATCTTGCTCACACACGGTCTGAATGATTTGGAGTAATTTTCTTCCAAATCATTCACAAAAAAAAGAAGTTTACTTAGGTCAAACCATAAATTTTAATCTCAAAATAAAATGTGATGGATTTTCAATTGGAAAACTGTATTCAAGCGCCGTGATTAGTTTGCGCTCTTCGACAGTTTCAAACTTAGCAGCGAGAGAGCGGATACGGATTTGAATAAAAAAATAAACACAAAGTTTCGTTCATCAGTAAAGTGTTCACTTCTTTTTTGCCAAATTTCATTCAAATTTTTTTTAGATTGGATGATGGAAGAATAACAATTATGTTCATATTTAATTGTCTGGTGAATGAAAAAGTAAAACTTCATTTTCTATAAGAATAAAGATAGATGTTGACTTTTGCCAATACCATATTAGGGCTTTACTAGATACAAATTCGCGCTTTACGACAGGATTATTCATTTTGTTAATAATAAATTTATACATGCAATTAATAAATTAAACTATAATCAGAAGATGGTAGATTGTTGTGCGATTATCAAATTTTAATAGTATATGTTATATATATAGTGTTGCATAAAAATTTTGTGCGCAAATACATATCCAAGTATATAATTAATATGATCACTAAACCCTAGAACATTACATAACAGTTGTGTGTGTGTGTGTATATATACATATATATATATATATATATATTAATGTATTGATAAAAATGTTTATAATGTAACCAATATGGTTAAAAATGGATAACTCTTTCATTCTAAAGCACTAACAAATATTTAAAAAGTGTCATGCACAATGCCATTGAATTTTTATATTGATATGATTGGTAGTGGTATATTTGAAGTCTGTTACGCATTACACAAATGTGACGCCCCCAAAATTAAGTATACATCACCCATCTTGGGTCGTCAGATACATAGTACAGAATACAAATACAACTGATTAATACATCTATCGTGTACAATACGACAAAACATAAACTGTGAGTTTGAATACAAATATTATCTTCTAGAGAGTATTCATACTCAAAAGGAGTCCTCATTACATTTATTAACACACCATTACATAGAATAGTGAGGACTACTAACTAATACTATCATTCGGACCATCACTCCGTACCCCGACTTGTCCCAGCTACGTTCTCATTTCCTGAAGAGAACAGTGAAAGAAAGGGTGAGCTCAACTAGCCCAGTAAGAAATATTATGACTAAGATAATGCAGAATAAATTATCATTAGCCTTCAACAATGTTAAACTGATAAAATATAATAGACATCAAGTTTAACTGCAGCGGAACAAGCAATCCATTAAAAGAGTCAAGTAGAAAATAAACTCTACTATCTTTTATGATTTAAAAGGTTTTTCAACACTGCGATCGCTGAGACTCAGCTTAATAAAATAATCCACATCATCGAATCACCCCTGCACTACGGCCAAGGATATTCGTGTATTCATTAATGGTCATGATCATGCCAACAACTGTCCATCAATGCACTACGGGCCAATGAGGACTTTTACCACATCATTTGTAACATTACGGTCATGATTATACCGAATAATCCCTGGTCATAATCATACCAAGTCCATCTATGCACTACATGCCACAGATGACTTTCAACATTTTATAAACATGAGGATGATGACAATGATATAAGAATTCAATAAAACAAGTTCAAGAATTAATTTATCCAGGAAAAATATTAATTTTATATGATGAGAAATATTATTTGTGAATAATTAATTATTAATTTATATGATGAGAAAAATATTGATTTTATGTGGATATAGATGGAGAAATTTTTTAATGTGACAATTGTTGAAAATTAATATTTTATCTTTTTCTGATAAAATAATTCATTATAATATATTATTATATTTTAATAATATAATAATGGTGATATTTTTACAATGAATGTGGGATATATGAGTATATGAGGAGACAGAGTATTTTTGTTGTATTAAATGATTAACACATGTTTTGTGTGTCGGTGGACCCCATTTCTTGACTAAAATTTGATTATAGCCTGTAAAATCGTCCGTATGTGGATTTCGGTCAATTTCTGTTTGAAATTTGAAAAAACTTTCTTCTGCAAAGTTGTAGAGAATTGAATTTCCTATAAATAGTTGCAAGATTAGAATTTTCTGATAAAAGAGCTATTTATTATGAATTATTGAAGTTCCGAAGTTTCGAAATAATTGATTTTTGGAAGTTTTAATTATTTTTTATATGAAAAACGTTTTTGTCATTAATTGTGGGTCTTGCATGTGATGTAGTTGCTGAATTCAGATTCAAGAAGTGGGCGTAGGAAATTTGTTTATATATAATATTATTATATTAAATTTTCTGTTTTGGTGTTCTAAGCAATTTCCTATAAATAGGGTGCTTATGTTAGAATTGAAAATCACACCAGAAACTGAAGTTTTCTCTCTCTATATTATCGAGCGTATTCTTATATTTTGATTCTTTGAGTGTTGCTATACAGTGCAAGTTCCCTTCATCACTATATCTAGTATTCCAGTCAGAAGCTGTCTTTTTGAGGTAAGGGATGTTATTTTTTTTTTCAATGATATTATTTCTTTCAATATCATTATACCGGAATATTGGTAAGATTTTTCTTGTAAAATTCTTATCTTTTCATGTCGGGGTTACTATTCACGAGTTACTATTCACGAGTTACTATTCACGAAGCATGATGATTTTTTTTTCTTGTGGAATTTCTACCTTTTAATGTCGAGGTTACTATTCACATATACGGCACTATTCACAAATACGGCGCTATTCACAAAAAAATTAAATTTTCTATTCTGTGTCCAATACATCTATTATGGATACTAGCTTTGATTGTATCCATGTTTTGATCATTCTTGAATTTTACTTCGCCATGATTATTTATGAAGTATTTTTGAACTTGGATTGTTTAAAATACGAATCCTTAATGTTTATTCTTTTGTTTCACTGGATTCGTTTTCTTTAAAATATTTTTCATCATTCTCAGTCCTAAATGATGATATAACTGAATATCTTTGGCCTGTAGTGCAAAGATTAATAATTTTATGATGAGTATCTTTGGCCCGTACTGTAAGACCCCGAATTTTATGAAATAAAAGTATTCAATTTTCTTATAATTACTATTCAGTAAATGGTTAAATTGATAAAAGTTTAAAGTTATGGGTGAAATATGAATTTTTTTTCAAAATAAGCAAGTGGTTATAAAATAATCATTGATGTCGGGGAATATTCGTTTGGTCGTGGAATATTCTTTCTTTCGGGGAATATTCGTACGACGGCGCAGCTATTTGTGGGCCCCATAACGAATAACTGTCGGGTGAAGGAAAACGACAAATTTGAGTTTTTACAAATTACGGCATAGTTGTTACCGTTAACACTGTTGGAATACCCGGTGGTTAAAATATAGTAATGCGCGTTATTGCACAGTAGCACACGGTATTGCATAGTATTTTTGAAATTATTGATTCTTACGTAAGAAGACACTACTCAATAATTGTTACAGTAATTACTGTTCAATATTTTATTTTATTGATTCAATAATTGCTACGTTAAAATTTTATATTATTTTTGTTTCAATAATTGTTGTTGCACAGTATTTTCTATTATCAGATCAATAATTCATATTATTTGAATAATATTATTAGATAGCATTATTGGCAATGTCTAGAAATTTCTGTCTAAGGAGAGGTTTGGTCATCTAATTGCGCGCTAGTAAGGAGAAAATCCTTATTGGAAAGCCCCCTCTTTCCTGGGAACGGTCTGGTTGTCATAAATGTGATTCTATAATATTATTTGTGAATAATTAATTATTGATTCATATGATAAGGAAATATTTATTTTATGTGGATATAAATGAGGGATATATTTTTGTGGTTAAAAATGAAGGAGTTAATGTTGAGATGTTTTATTTGTATTTTTGTCGGAATGGAGGTATTAAAAATCAGGGTTTTTGAGATATTTTGCGGGGGTTATAATTTTTAATCCGACCGTTGGATCGTGGTAATTTTTGGATATATTATACATATATAAGTTGAGTATATGCCCACAAATTTTGAACCGTTAAAAATGAACGTATGATTTGTTATGAATTTTAAGAGGTGGCTGATTCAGAAATCAGGTTATAAATCATTTTTAGTGGAAAATTCTAGAATTGGTGGGCCCCACTTGTGGTTGGTGAAGAAATGTGCTGAATTATATTTCAAATGTGGTGGGTGGGAATAGTAGCAGGTAAAACCATCAGGTTGCAGGTCAAACCTACCAAAATTTTCCTATAAATAGAGGGCTAAGTTAGAATTGAAAATCACACCAGAAACATAAGTTTTCTCTCTTTCTCTCTCTATATTATGAAGTATATTTTGTGAGTTTTTAGATACTTGGTGAGTTGCTATTCATCAGTGCAAGTTTCCTTCAGCATCATATCCGATATCCAGCCAGAAGTACTGCTCTTTTGAGGTAAGGGATTGTAAGGGATTGTAAGGGATAGTAAGGGATAATAAGGGATTTTAAGGGTTGTTATGTTTTTCAGTTTCGTAATTTTTCTGACCTTCAAAAATTCTGGAAAAATTTGAAATGATATTTTGATGAGTTTTCTTGATTGTGTCCAAAAATGGTGATTTTTGGATGTATAGATTGAGAGTTATGAATTTTATGAGAAAAGACTATTTTAAAAGTAACAGCTTATAATTCCTTGTGGTTAACTCCAAAATTGATGAAATTTTTATTGGGAGTACATGTGTATGATAGAAGTATACTCTGTAAATTTCAGAATTTTTGGACAAAAGTATAATTTTTGATAAATGTCTAAATATTCGGTTGTTTTGGCCATATGAAAAATAGTAAATGACTTTTAAAATTTCTGAGAAAAATATATGTTCACTATGGGACTATATTATGTTAAATCCCAGAAAAGAAATATTTTTTTGAAATTGATTTGGTATTTTTTATGAAAATGGTCTAGTTATGAGTAAATGAATTAAATATGTTTTGTGAAGTAAGAAAATTAGAAAATAGGATTTTATGACTTGAGAATCCTATATGAGGTATATGCAGATTTTTGATGAGGGTTTTGGTTATTGGTGATGAAATCTTAAGAGTTGGCATTTTATGATGATTAAATGCATTAATTAGTAAAGTGTAAACAATTAAAATAAATTGTTTATAAGCTTAAGAAATATTATTCTTTCAATATCATTATACCGAAATATTGGTATGTATTTTATTGTGGAATTTCTACCTTTTTGAGTCGAGGTTACTATTCACGAGTTACTATTTACGAGTTACTATTCATGAGTTACTATTCACGAGTTACTATTCACGACAAAATTGGTTTCTTTTTCTAACCAAATTATAGTTGATTTATGAATATTACTCTTGAGATTAAATCTATATGTTGATTATATTGATTTTATTATCATATATAACATTTTTATAACCCTAATGATGATATTTCTCTTTGACTTGAGTGTAAAGATGGGTAGATTTTTGGTATGATCATGACTATGGGTTCTCTTTGGCCAGTAGTGCAAAGTTGAATTGTTGACTGGTATGATCATGACCATTGAATTTATAATTGAATATCTTTAGCTTAAGTGCAAAGGTGAAATGATCAACATGGTTATAATTATTGTTTATATAAATTCTTAAATGATTATATATTTCTTTGAGATATTAATATCTTTGGCCTGTAGTGCAAAGATGAAATATTGATGAATATCTTTGGCCTGTAGTGCAAAGATAAATTGTTGACGAATATCTTTGGCCCGTAGTGCAAAGATGATATATTGTTGAATATCTTTGGCCAGTAGTGCAAAGATGAACAGATGTTGAGATAAACATGACCAACTGGTGATACAAATGAATATCTTTGGCCGTAGTGCAAAGATGAAGTTATTAGTATGATTATGAACAGGAAATGTGATTTGGTGTAACCATGATCTTTGATGTTTCAGGTAAAGATAGGTGATGAAAATTATCTTCGTCCTGTATGAGAAGAAGAATTTAGAACTACAGTTATGATTATGAGTTATTCATATGATTGTGGACCAGAATTGTTGATTGATGTTACAGGGATAAAACATTGTTGATGGATTTTTAACATGGAGAAGATAATAGACTTTATAGTCTATTTGACTCTTCTAATGGATTGCTCGTTCCGCTGCAACTATGGTTGAAATTTTTATCATTTACCATATGTTCTAAATCTCTGATTTATTATTGATGAAGGCTATTGATAATTTAATTATCTTTAGTCATGATATTCTTTACTGAGCTAGTTGTGCTCACCCTTTTGCTTCACAATTCCTTTCAGGTAATAAGAGTGTAGCTGGGTCGAGCGAGGGTAACGGAAAAATAGAACGGTGGTCTCTAGCTGTGGAGGTTCTCCCGAAGCAGTATAGAAAAGTTCATTTAGTAGTTATATTTGGTGAATCCAATAGGGTAAGGTGTACCCAACGTTGGAAGGGTGGTTTGCCACTATCATACAAGATGTCTAACGACATACAACCTCGTGTCATCATAAGACAGGGATGTGCTCATCCACTTGCTGAGTATATCTACGAGCACTACCTATATAATCTTGGTGTTTGTTTGAAGTATAATTCTCAGTTAGATACAGTGGAGATAATGATAAGTCAAGATAAGACTCACCATTGGGAAGAATATGATAGTAATCTTCTCGTTTTTCTTTGGGGTCTATTGGGTCAACCAAGGATAATTATGTGGCCATATGATATCTATCATAACCTAGACGCGTGGCCTCCCATGTACGAAGGTTTCCTTGAGCACTTCCCAAAGATTCTAATTTCTAAAACAGTTTTTGACTATACCTTTATGTAAGGTGTTATTGTGAGGTGATGTCCACGGTTGGAACATGAGTCACATTTGGTATATATTTGTATCCAAACTCACAGCATATGTGTTGTTGTATTTTGCACGACAATTGTTGTAATAAAGTTGTAGTTGTTTTCTGTACCATGTATTTGACGACTCAGAATGGGTTGGGTGGAATGGACCTATTTTGGGGTTGTCACAGGTGGTATCAGAGTTTGGGGATATGATCTCTGGCGGAGATCGGGGAATACAACTAGGAGGGGAGAGATGAGTAAATCCTTCGCTAGTGTTTCCTACCTAAGCTTATTTGTTGGTCAGTCATAATATCGGGATATTATGTGATATGTTAATTTGTTAAATTAACACTTGTTTTGAAGCTGTATTCTAGAATGATATCTGAAATACAAGAGATGAGCAATGGAAAAATCATGATGACAGGGAAGATGGAATCTGAAATGAAAGCAAGGTATTCTCAACTCTTTGAAATACCAGGTACGTAAATTTCGGGGACGAAATTTAATAAGGAGGGGAGATTGTAAGACCCCGAATTTTATGAAATAAAAGTATTCAATTTTCTTATAATTACTATTCAGTAAATGGTTAAATTGATAAAAGTTTAAAGTTATGGGTGAAATATGAATTTTTTTTTAAAATAAGCAAGTGGTTATAAAATAATCATTGATGTCGGGGAATATTCGTTTGGTCGTGGAATATTCTTTCTTTCGGGGAATATTCGTACGACGGCTGTGAGACCCCAGATTTTATGAATAAATATTTAATTTTTCTCGAAATAATTTTTTTTATATTATGGTGTGGATTTGATATAATAGTTATGGGTAGTATTTATAAATTTTGCAACGTATGCAAGTTGTCATATTATATTCGATTGGTCGGGGAATATTCTTTTTGTCGGGGAATATCCGTACGACGGTACAATCATTGGTGGACCCCACAACAGAATTATTGTCGGATTGAGAAAACGACAAAAATACTTTATGAAAATAACGGCGGAAGTTTTACCATTGTTACTGTTGAACTACTCGGTAGTAAAAGTACAGTAATACGCGTGGTTGCATAGTAGCACACGGTATTGATTATTAATACTTATGTGAGAAGTCACTCAGTTTTGTTTATTATTTGGATTCTTATTTACCCATTTTTTTAAATTATCTATAATTATAATGGGACCACTTGTGATTATGAGATGTTGGGGGGAGGGGGACACGTGGGGCCCACGTTGGAAGAAAAAAATGGGTGGGGAGAAAATTTTGATAATTGTTAACGGATGGAAATGGGGTGGAGAAGTGGAATGGTTTTTTTAAAGAAAAGGAATTAGTATTATATGTTTAGACATGTGGGTTATTATATATATATTAATTATATTTGTCTTGTTGGCTTTCATTGGTGGAAGGTTTGAAATCTTGAAATTAAAGGTTGCGTATGATATTAGTAAGATTGTTGAATTATTTCGTCTGAGAGAAAATCCTTACACAGTGCTTTTCTATTCTCCTATAAATAGAAGCTCATTCCTTCATTATTTCTTACGAATTCACTGAACTCTAGAGAGAGAAACTATAGAGAGAACTATAGAGAGAGAGAAGAAGAGTATTCTGCTACTTAACTACTTCCTTACTTCAGCTCTTCTTTAAAACGGTAGGGAATATTATTTCTTTTATATTCATGAAGAGAACTTCTGTTATTCCATTCGTTATTATTCTGTTGGAATAACCAGTATACGCGGTCTACCCTATACTTGGTGACATTCTTCTATTATTCTGTTGGAACATCCTGTCTGTGTGTTTTACACCGGACCTGGTTCCGTTTTTATTATTATTCTGTTGGAACATCCTGTCTGTGTGTTTTACACCGGACCTGGTTCCGTTTTTATTATTATTCTGTTGGAACATCCTGTCTGTGTGTTTTACACCGGACCTGGTTCCGTCTTGTTATTATTCTGTTGGAACATCCTGTCTGTGTGTTTTACACCGGACCTGGTTCCGTCTTGTTATTATGCTGTTGGAACATCCTGTCTGTGTGTTTTACACCGGACCTGGTTCCATTATTTATTATTCTGTCGGAATATCCTGTCTGTGCGTTTACGCCGGACCTGGTTCCATTATTTATTATTCTATTGGAATAACCTGTCTGTGCGGTCTATCGCATGCATGGTGATTTCTTTTGTTATTCCATTCTTTATTGTACTCAGTTGGTTAAGTTTTGACTTCTATACTCCGTGAAATTTGTGGAATATCCTTGATAGTTGCGTTTCATCCAGTATCTTTTCAAGAAAATATTCTTCTAAGCGTTCTTGAATTTTACTCCACAATGCAGTATCATGTTGACAATTTGGACGTTGTTAATTCCTGGATAAATTAATTCTTGAACTTGTTTTATTGAATTCTTATATCATTGTCATCATCCTCATGTTTATAAAATGTTGAAAGTCATCTGTGGCATGTAGTGCATAGATGGACTTGGTATGATTATGACCAGGGATTATTCGGTATAATCATGACCGTAATGTTACAAATGATGTGGTAAAAGTCCTCATTGGCCCGTAGTGCATTGATGGACAGTTGTTGGCATGATCATGACCATTAATGAATACACGAATATCCTTGGCCGTAGTGCAGGGGTGATTCGATGATGTGGATTATTTTATTAAGCTGAGTCTCAGCGATCGCAGTGTTGAAAAACCTTTTAAATCATAAAAGATAGTAGAGTTTATTTTCTACTTGACTCTTTTAATGGATTGCTTGTTCCGCTGCAGTTAAACTTGATGTCTATTATATTTTATCAGTTTAACATTGTTGAAGGCTAATGATAATTTATTCTGCATTATCTTAGTCATAATATTTCTTACTGGGCTAGTTGAGCTCACCCTTTCTTTCACTGTTCTCTTCAGGAAATGAGAACGTAGCTGGGACAAGTCGGGGTACGGAGTGATGGTCCGAATGATAGTATTAGTTAGTAGTCCTCACTATTCTATGTAATGGTGTGTTAATAAATGTAATGAGGACTCCTTTTGAGTATGAATACTCTCTAGAAGATAATATTTGTATTCAAACTCACAGTTTATGTTTTGTCGTATTGTACACGACAGATGTATTAATCAGTTGTATTTGTATTCTGTACTATGTATCTGACGACCCAAGATGGGTGATGTATACCTATTTTTGGGGGCGTCACAGTTGGTATCAGAGCTTAGGGATATGATCCCTGGCTAGGATGTGAGAATAGAACTAGGAGGGGAGAGACGGGGAATTCCTTCGCTAGTATGACCTACCTAAGTTTATTTGCATGGTATTTAATTGGTCGGTCATAACATAAGGATAATATATGACATATCAATTAATTTTTATTTTGTGGCAGTATCTGAAAATGGCATCCGAGAATGTTGAGAATAGCAATGGAGCACAGACGACTGTTGATTCACCACACATCAATAATCATGATAATGTGCATCAGGAAGGTGTCAATCCTCATGCAAACAACAACACTGACCAAATGATGAATGATCAAATGTTCAGAGGCTTTATGCAATTCATGCAACAACAGGTGAAAGCGGCTCCTGTCCACAACGTAGGTGGAAATACTGGAAACTCTCAGGCGGTCACCGCTAAACAGTTTAAGGAGCTGGGACCACCGGAGTTTAAGGGAGAACCCAAACCACTTGTAGCTGAAACATGGATAAAGCAGATCACCAAGATATTTGATGTCTTGGGTTGCTCCGAGGAGCAAAAGGTTCCCTTTGCCGCCTTTATGTTGCGAGGAGAGGCAGATTACTGGTGGGAATCGATAAAGCGTACTCAACCTGCCGCACTGAAGATGTCTTGGGAGAAGTTCCAAGATCTGTTTAACGATAAATACTTTCCCGAGAGTATTCGTCACATGAAGGAGGTGGAGTTCATCAAATTGGAGCAGAATAATATGACCGTGTCGCAGTACGAGGCAAAATTTGCGGAGTTATCCCGGTTTGCGTCCCACCTGGTGGATAATGAAGAAAGAATGACGCGGATGTTTTTAAGAGGTTTGAAGCCGGAGATACGTCAACATCTTGTTTCTCATAAATTGTGTTTGTATTCAGATGTTGTAAATAGGGCTCAGTTGGTGGAGCGCGATAACGAGACAACGCAACCAAAAGAGAGCAGCCGGCAAAATGATAATACCAGTGAGAGCAGTCATCGAAGCGGTGACAACAAGCGTGGAGGGAATCAACAGGCCAGAAATGGTAACCACTTCGGTGGTAATCAGGGCCAAAATAATAAGAATGGGCATTTCAAGAAGAGGAGATTCAACAATGATGGAAAGACGTCAGCACCAGCACCTGTCGTTAAGGAAGGAGAACGACCACCTATCATATGTTTCAAATGCGGAGGGGAGGGGCACATCAGTCCAAACTGCGCGATGCCGTCCAAAGCATGTTATAGTTGTGGAAGAGAAGGTCATTTAGCCCGATTTTGTCGTTCACCGAAGACAAGTTCAGATAGGATGGAGGCACCAAAGACCGTCCCAGAAAAGCCAAAGCCAGTAGTTTAAGAGAGAGTATTTTTTTTTCGTGACGAGGAACCTGAATAAAATTATCACGGGTATGTTAGTCATAAACTCTTGCGAAGTCTATACCGTGTTAGATACCGGTTCTACTCACTCTTTTATTTCACCTAGTTGTGTTAAATGTTTGAAGTTAACTCCGGAGAACTTAGACTTTGATATGTCTGTTTAAACTCAGTTGGGAGAAACCTTCGTTACCTCTACTATTTATAAATCTTGTTCAAATCAACACTTTCACGTTACCTGTCGATCTTATCTCTTTGAAAATACTTGCCTTTGATGTGATTTTTTTTGAAACGATTGGTTCACTACTCATCATGCTTCTCGTAAGGTTGTTAGCTTTCATATTCCTAACCAACCTATTATGCGAATTCAAGTAACCAAATCACTAAAGTCAATCATTGTCGTATCAAGCCATAAGTAAAAAAATCCCCGTTCCTTTCGTTGTTGACTTCCTGGTGTGGAATGCACCGAAGCTAGACTTTCCGTAGGAGACGTTGTAAATAACGATGACAAGTTGATAGGTATCAATGTGACGTGTTATCCAAGTCTTGGATGAGGGTCACAGTTTTGAACGATATTTCTATTGTTAATAAATTTCTTGACGTATTCTTGAAGACTTCTTAGCCTACCCCAGAGCGTAAAATTGAATTTTGTATTGACCCCAGTACAAAACCCATTTCTTAAACCCTCAAATATTTCTTCAACTAAAACGAACGTATTATGCGCCAAAGACATTGGCTCGAGCTGTTGAATATTACGATCGTACCATTCAATAATATCGTGGAAAAGCGAACGTGGTAGCTGACGCGTTGTGTAGAAGATCGTATACGGTTACAAGTGCGAATATACGAACCCACGTGAAGATAACGAATATACGATTAAAATCGACTTTAATCGATAAAGTTAAAGCCGCTCAAGCTACATACTCAGAGCTGATAAATGTGAAGAAGAAGGTTCAAGAGGGCGTTATTCTAGAAGCAAGAATCGACGAAGAGAGGAAATCTCAACTCTCGATTTAATTGGCCCATTTGAAATCCTCGATGAAGTAGGAACTGTGGCCTAAAGACTCGTTTTACCGCCAAGTATGTTGCGTGTTCAGAACATTTTTTTTTTACATATCGATGTTACGCAAATATGTGGACGACCCGAACCACATTATTAATTTAGAACCGGACGAGATAGCGAAATATTTAACGTATGAGGAGATACGTGTTAACATCTTGGATAAGAAGAATCATATTCGATGCTTAAAGGTTATACCTCAAGAGTTAGAATTTGAAGTGAAGTCAAGGTATCCTCACATGTTTGGCATACCAAGTACGTACGTAAATTTCGAGGGCGAAATTCCATAAGGAGGGGAGATTGTGAGACCCCAGATTTTATGAATAAATATTTAATTTTTCTCGAAATAATTTTTTTTATATTATGGTGTGGATTTGATATAATAGTTATGGGTAGTATTTATAAATTTTGCAACGTATGCAAGTTGTCATATTATATTCGATTGGTCGGGGAATATTCTTTTTGTCGGGGAATATCCGTACGACGGTACAATCATTGGTGGACCCCACAACAGAATTATTGTCGGATTGAGAAAACGACAAAAATACTTTATGAAAATAACGGCGGAAGTTTTACCATTGTTACTGTTGAACTACTCGGTAGTAAAAGTACAGTAATACGCGTGGTTGCATAGTAGCACACGGTATTGATTATTAATACTTATGTGAGAAGTCACTCAGTTTTGTTTATTATTTGGATTCTTATTTACCCATTTTTTTAAATTATCTATAATTATAATGGGACCACTTGTGATTATGAGATGTTGGGGGGAGGGGGACACGTGGGGCCCACGTTGGAAGAAAAAAATGGGTGGGGAGAAAATTTTGATAATTGTTAACGGATGGAAATGGGGTGGAGAAGTGGAATGGTTTTTTTAAAGAAAAGGAATTAGTATTATATGTTTAGACATGTGGGTTATTATATATATATTAATTATATTTGTCTTGTTGGCTTTCATTGGTGGAAGGTTTGAAATCTTGAAATTAAAGGTTGCGTATGATATTAGTAAGATTGTTGAATTATTTCGTCTGAGAGAAAATCCTTACACAGTGCTTTTCTATTCTCCTATAAATAGAAGCTCATTCCTTCATTATTTCTTACGAATTCACTGAACTCTAGAGAGAGAAACTATAGAGAGAACTATAGAGAGAGAGAAGAAGAGTATTCTGCTACTTAACTACTTCCTTACTTCAGCTCTTCTTTAAAACGGTAGGGAATATTATTTCTTTTATATTCATGAAGAGAACTTCTGTTATTCCATTCGTTATTATTCTGTTGGAATAACCAGTATACGCGGTCTACCCTATACTTGGTGACATTCTTCTATTATTCTGTTGGAACATCCTGTCTGTGTGTTTTACACCGGACCTGGTTCCGTTTTTATTATTATTCTGTTGGAACATCCTGTCTGTGTGTTTTACACCGGACCTGGTTCCGTTTTTATTATTATTCTGTTGGAACATCCTGTCTGTGTGTTTTACACCGGACCTGGTTCCGTCTTGTTATTATTCTGTTGGAACATCCTGTCTGTGTGTTTTACACCGGACCTGGTTCCGTCTTGTTATTATGCTGTTGGAACATCCTGTCTGTGTGTTTTACACCGGACCTGGTTCCATTATTTATTATTCTGTCGGAATATCCTGTCTGTGCGTTTACGCCGGACCTGGTTCCATTATTTATTATTCTATTGGAATAACCTGTCTGTGCGGTCTATCGCATGCATGGTGATTTCTTTTGTTATTCCATTCTTTATTGTACTCAATTGGTTAAGTTTTGACTTCTATACTCCATGAAATTTGTGGAATATCCTTGATAGTTGCGTTTCATCCAGTATCTTTTCAAGAAAATATTCTTCTAAGCGTTCTTGAATTTTACTCCACAATGCAGTATCATGTTGACAATTTGGACGTTGTTAATTCCTGGATAAATTAATTCTTGAACTTGTTTTATTGAATTCTTATATCATTGTCATCATCCTCATGTTTATAAAATGTTGAAAGTCATCTGTGGCATGTAGTGCATAGATGGACTTGGTATGATTATGACCAGGGATTATTCGGTATAATCATGACCGTAATGTTACAAATGATGTGGTAAAAGTCCTCATTGGCCCGTAGTGCATTGATGGACAGTTGTTGGCATGATCATGACCATTAATGAATACACGAATATCCTTGGCCGTAGTGCAGGGGTGATTCGATGATGTGGATTATTTTATTAAGCTGAGTCTCAGCGATCGCAGTGTTGAAAAACCTTTTAAATCATAAAAGATAGTAGAGTTTATTTTCTACTTGACTCTTTTAATGGATTGCTTGTTCCGCTGCAGTTAAACTTGATGTCTATTATATTTTATCAGTTTAACATTGTTGAAGGCTAATGATAATTTATTCTGCATTATCTTAGTCATAATATTTCTTACTGGGCTAGTTGAGCTCACCCTTTCTTTCACTGTTCTCTTCAGGAAATGAGAACGTAGCTGGGACAAGTCGGGGTACGGAGTGATGGTCCGAATGATAGTATTAGTTAGTAGTCCTCACTATTCTATGTAATGGTGTGTTAATAAATGTAATGAGGACTCCTTTTGAGTATGAATACTCTCTAGAAGATAATATTTGTATTCAAACTCACAGTTTATGTTTTGTCGTATTGTACACGACAGATGTATTAATCAGTTGTATTTGTATTCTGTACTATGTATCTGACGACCCAAGATGGGTGATGTATACCTATTTTTGGGGGCGTCACAACGGCGCAGCTATTTGTGGGCCCCATAACGAATAACTGTCGGGTGAAGGAAAACGACAAATTTGAGTTTTTACAAATTACGGCATAGTTGTTACCGTTAACACTGTTGGAATACCCGGTGGTTAAAATATAGTAATGCGCGTTATTGCACAGTAGCACACGGTATTGCATAGTATTTTTGAAATTATTGATTCTTACGTAAGAAGACACTACTCAATAATTGTTACAGTAATTACTGTTCAATATTTTATTTTATTGATTCAATAATTGCTACGTTAAAATTTTATATTATTTTTGTTTCAATAATTGTTGTTGCACAGTATTTTCTATTATCAGATCAATAATTCATATTATTTGAATAATATTATTAGATAGCATTATTGACAATGTCTAGAAATTTCTGTCTAAGGAGAGGTTTGGTCATCTAATTGCGCGCTAGTAAGGAGAAAATCCTTATTGGAAAGCCCCCTCTTTCCTGGGAACGGTCTGGTTGTCATAAATGTGATTCTATAATATTATTTGTGAATAATTAATTATTGATTCATATGATAAGGAAATATTTATTTTATGTGGATATAAATGAGGGATATATTTTTGTGGTTAAAAATGAAGGAGTTAATGTTGAGATGTTTTATTTGTATTTTTGTCGGAATGGAGGTATTAAAAATCAGGGTTTTTGAGATATTTTGCGGGGGTTATAATTTTTAATCCGACCGTTGGATCGTGGTAATTTTTGGATATGTTATACATATATAAGTTGAGTATATGCCCACAAATTTTGAACCGTTAAAAATGAACGTATGATTTGTTATGAATTTTAAGAGGTGGCTGATTCAGAAATCAGGTTATAAATCATTTTTAGTGGAAAATTCTAGAATTGGTGGGCCCCACTTGTGGTTGGTGAAGAAATGTGCTGAATTATATTTCAAATGTGGTGGGTGGGAATAGTAGCAGGTAAAGCCATCAGGTTGCAGGTCAAACCTACCAAAATTTTCCTATAAATAGAGGGCTAAGTTAGAATTGAAAATCACACCAGAAACATAAGTTTTCTCTCTTTCTCTCTCTATATTATGAAGTATATTTTGTGAGTTTTTAGATACTTGGTGAGTTGCTATTCATCAGTGCAAGTTTCCTTCAGCATCATATCCGATATCCAGCCAGAAGTACTGCTCTTTTGAGGTAAGGGATTGTAAGGGATTGTAAGGGATAGTAAGGGATAATAAGGGATTTTAAGGGTTGTTATGTTTTTCAGTTTCGTAATTTTTCTGACCTTCAAAAATTCTGGAAAAATTTGAAATGATATTTTGATGAGTTTTCTTGATTGTGTCCAAAAATGGTGATTTTTGGATGTATAGATTGAGAGTTATGAATTTTATGAGAAAAGACTATTTTAAAAGTAACAGCTTATAATTCCTTGTGGTTAACTCCAAAATTGATGAAATTTTTATTGGGAGTACATGTGTATGATAGAAGTATACTCTGTAAATTTCAGAATTTTTGGACAAAAGTATAATTTTTGATAAATGTCTAAATATTCGGTTGTTTTGGCCATATGAAAAATAGTAAATGACTTTTAAAATTTCTGAGAAAAATATATGTTCACTATGGGACTATATTATGTTAAATCCCAGAAAAGAAATATTTTTTTGAAATTGATTTGGTATTTTTTATGAAAATGGTCTAGTTATGAGTAAATGAATTAAATATGTTTTGTGAAGTAAGAAAATTAGAAAATAGGATTTTATGACTTGAGAATCCTATATGAGGTATATGCAGATTTTTGATGAGGGTTTTGGTTATTGGTGATGAAATCTTAAGAGTTGGCATTTTATGATGATTAAATGCATTAATTAGTAAAGTGTAAACAATTAAAATAAATTGTTTATAAGCTTAAGAAATATTATTCTTTCAATATCATTATACCGAAATATTGGTATGTATTTTATTGTGGAATTTCTACCTTTTTGAGTCGAGGTTACTATTCACGAGTTACTATTTACGAGTTACTATTCATGAGTTACTATTCACGAGTTACTATTCACGACAAAATTGGTTTCTTTTTCTAACCAAATTATAGTTGATTTATGAATATTACTCTTGAGATTAAATCTATATGTTGATTATATTGATTTTATTATCATATATAACATTTTTATAACCCTAATGATGATATTTCTCTTTGACTTGAGTGTAAAGATGGGTAGATTTTTGGTATGATCATGACTATGGGTTCTCTTTGGCCAGTAGTGCAAAGTTGAATTGTTGACTGGTATGATCATGACCATTGAATTTATAATTGAATATCTTTAGCTTAAGTGCAAAGGTGAAATGATCAACATGGTTATAATTATTGTTTATATAAATTCTTAAATGATTATATATTTCTTTGAGATATTAATATCTTTGGCCTGTAGTGCAAAGATGAAATATTGATGAATATCTTTGGCCTGTAGTGCAAAGATAAATTGTTGACGAATATCTTTGGCCCGTAGTGCAAAGATGATATATTGTTGAATATCTTTGGCCAGTAGTGCAAAGATGAACAGATGTTGAGATAAACATGACCAACTGGTGATACAAATGAATATCTTTGGCCGTAGTGCAAAGATGAAGTTATTAGTATGATTATGAACAGGAAATGTGATTTGGTGTAACCATGATCTTTGATGTTTCAGGTAAAGATAGGTGATGAAAATTATCTTCGTCCTGTATGAGAAGAAGAATTTAGAACTACAGTTATGATTATGAGTTATTCATATGATTGTGGACCAGAATTGTTGATTGATGTTACAGGGATAAAACATTGTTGATGGATTTTTAACATGGAGAAGATAATAGACTTTATAGTCTATTTGACTCTTCTAATGGATTGTTCGTTCCGCTGCAACTATGGTTGAAATTTTTATCATTTACCATATGTTCTAAATCTCTGATTTATTATTGATGAAGGCTATTGATAATTTAATTATCTTTAGTCATGATATTCTTTACTGAGCTAGTTGTGCTCACCCTTTTGCTTCACAATTCCTTTCAGGTAATAAGAGTGTAGCTGGGTCGAGCGAGGGTAACGGAAAAATAGAACGGTGGTCTCTAGCTGTGGAGGTTCTCCCGAAGCAGTATAGAAAAGTTCATTTAGTAGTTATATTTGGTGAATCCAATAGGGTAAGGTGTACCCAACGTTGGAAGGGTGGTTTGCCACTATCATACAAGATGTCTAACGACATACAACCTCGTGTCATCATAAGACAGGGATGTGCTCATCCACTTGCTGAGTATATCTACGAGCACTACCTATATAATCTTGGTGTTTGTTTGAAGTATAATTCTCAGTTAGATACAGTGGAGATAATGATAAGTCAAGAGAAGACTCACCATTGGGAAGAATATGATAGTAATCTTCTCGTTTTTCTTTGGGGTCTATTGGGTCAACCAAGGATAATTATGTGGCCATATGATATCTATCATAACCTAGACGCGTGGCCTCCCATGTACGAAGGTTTCCTTGAGCACTTCCCAAAGATTCTAATTTCTAAAACAGTTTTTGACTATACCTTTATGTAAGGTGTTATTGTGAGGTGATGTCCACGGTTGGAACATGAGTCACATTTGGTATATATTTGTATCCAAACTCACAGCATATGTGTTGTTGTATTTTGCACGACAATTGTTGTAATAAAGTTGTAGTTGTTTTCTGTACCATGTATTTGACGACTCAGAATGGGTTGGGTGGAATGGACCTATTTTGGGGTTGTCACACGTACTGCAAAGATGAACATGTGTTGAGATGAACATGACCAACTGATGAATATCTTTGGCCTGTAGTGCAAAGATGAATATTTGATTCAAGATGTTTATTAATTGATGTTACAGGGATAAAATATTGTTGATGGACTTTTAAATTCATAGATGATAGTAGATTTCATACTCTACTTAACTCTTCTAATGAATTATTATTTTCACTGCGAATATTGATTTAAAGTTTGTTGTCAATTGTATTCTATTAAATTTTTCCCTATTGAAGACTAACGATAATTTGTTCTATATTATCTTAGTCATAATATTCTTTACTGGGCTAGTTGAGCTCACCATTTTCTTTTTTGTTCCATTTTTCTTCTCAGGAGGCGAGAATGTAGCGGGTATTAGTCGGGATATGGAATGATGGTTTAAGATAGTTGTCTTAGTAGTCCTCACTATTTTGTAAAATAGTGTATCAATAAGTATAATGAGGACTTAATTGAGTATGAATACTGTCTAAATGACAATATTTGTATTTAAACTCACAGTATATGTGTTGTCGTATTTTGCATGATAATTGTAATAATAAAGTTGTAGTTGTTTTCTGTACCATGTATTTGGCGACTCAGAATAAGTTGGGTGGATTGAACCTATTTTGGGGGCGTCCCAACTAATTTATTCGAACATACAAATTCTCTGTTTTTCATACCCAACTCCATTAAACTGTACGGAAGCAACTCGCCTCTGCACATCATTTTTAGCCTTCAAGCCAAACCCAACCCAAACCCTAGCCGTGATTCATTAAGAAAAACTGCTCCTGTGCTTCGAATATAAAGAAGTATTTTACAAACACGACATTTACAGAAAGAGAAAATGGGGGATATGTATATAATTTGGTGATTGAGGCCTATGGTGGGTTGGCCTTTTTGTCGAACAATACTCGGGCGACGAGAATGGGCGCGGTGGTGTCGTTGCAGTTGTTGTGTAGGTGTTCGAGTGGATTGTGGAATTATTTGATGAGTTATGTGATGAGAGATGGGGATAGGGTTTGTCTCTCTCTATCCTGTTCATCATTTTTGCCGTAAAAAAAGAGTTGGATAAACGGACTTGAACCTTGTTCATCATTTAGTTTTAATGTTTAATGATTTAGGATTTAAGCTTGATTTTAGGTTTGCTTATATTTATTGATGATTTGACATATTTACCCTTGATGTTTAGAAAATATAATTAAAATAATATTTTTTAATTACACATAGGCATTAGTTTGCTTAGTCAGCACGCCACGTCATCAATTTATGACGTGGCAACTTAAATTGGATCAAAATGAAAAAAATTAATAGTTTAATCATTTAATTGATAAAATTAAAAAATAAATCACTGAAGTAGAATATGACCTATAATTTAAGGTAATAAATTATATTTAAGCCACAATTAAAATGAATGTTAAAAGCTAGGCAATAGGAATAGGCACCGTCAAAGAATTTCAATCATACCAAACTCTTAACTCCTCATGGATCGATTGGATAACATGAGGTCCTTTCAGTCGAATATAGAAAAAAAAAAAATCAATCCGGATTTTGAATACGAGTCGGACTCCAAATACTTTAAAATCCGGCACAATTCTCTATCTCTCTTCAGGCCTCCTTTCCAACACAGTTTCACTAGAGAGAGAGAGAGAGAGTAGATATACATACAAATAGCAAATAGATAGATATATCGAGAGAGACACAGAGCGGGCATAGAAAGAGGACTTGACAGGGCTGAGGAGACGCTTAGTTATATATCTCGATTGGTGTTCGAGGAATTAATCGGGACCCTGGGCAAATAAGCCCTAATATTTATTTTGGCTCCCAGATTTAGGGTTTTTACTTTCAAACACCCGGAGGAGCTCAAAATCGTGTTTTTACAGAGCTAAAATGGTTTTATCCATTACAATTCTTTATTAATTGATCCTTCTGTATAATTATATATGTAATATCTGGATATATTTGAGAGTTTACTTCCAAGTCGTAGCAGTAGTGGTTGTCAAATGGACGGAAGGAGGATTACCGCGAGTCCGCGACCGTGCTGTGGTCGCCGGGTTGTGGCAAAGAAGCGGCCTCGTGGCGGTGTTGATGGGTTTGTTAACAGTGTTAAGAAGCTTCAGAGGAGAGAGATTTGTTCGAAGCGTGACCGGGCTTTCAGTATGAGCGATGCCCAAGAAAGGTTCAGGAACATTCGTTTGCAGGTTCGATTGATTTGGCCTGATAGTGTAGTTTTGTATTGATTTTTCACTGCTTATGATTTTTTAATGATTTATTTAGAGGTTTGTTTGATGAAATTACATTTATGTTGAATGGATTTATACATGCAAGTGAAGAATTAGTGTTTGATGTTCAAACACAATTCATGTAATTCCTTGAAATTGCAGTGTACGTTTGAATATAAAGCTTACAGTAAGTGTGAGATGTTATCTGTGTGTGTCTATATTTTTTTTGTGTTTTTCTAAATATATGTTTTTGTGTTTTTCTATATATGTATGTGTATCAATAGAAGCACACTAAACAAAAGTGCTTTATGAGAGTGATCTTTCGGATTTTTTGTGTCGGATAGATCAAAAATGGCGCGTGAAATGCAACGTACACCGCTGTTTCCCAACTATTTACATGACCACAATGCATATAATGTTGACTTGCATCGAAGAAAAATCTGCCAGTTGAGCCAAAATATCGTGTATGCCATAACACAACACTTTCAGAAGGCATAAATGAATTTATTGACCTATACTCCACATTTAGTAGATTATAAATTCAATAATATATGATTATTAGTCGCGTGATAAAAAAAAGTACAAATCCACCCGTGAAGTATGTGCACAGCAGTGGCCAGCGGGTCTTTTTATTTCTTATTTAACAACTCATAAAATTATGATGATAAATTTAAAATCTAATGTTATCATGATTTGTATTTATCTATTAAGAGAATCAACATACTTATGATGATAAATTTAAGATCTAATGTTATCATGATTTTTATTTATCTATTAAGAGAATCAACATAGACACCGTATTTACCGTAGGCTTAGTTTCTATTTATTAACTTACATGTTTGAAGTGAAAGAAAGCTACCACTTACTCAAAAGTTCCAAGTGCGTATGAGAAGGTATATTTTTTTGTCTTCCGTGTTTGTCTAATTTAAAAAGAAAGGGCAAACTCGGGATGAGAAATGCTGTCTTTTGCTTACTTTTATTTAGTTATAAAGCTATATCAGTGTTTAAAATGGAAGGAAAAAGTATGAGCAGTGGGATTAGATGAGTTTAAGTACGATTTGGAGCCCAGGTGCTCGTTCATTACTACCTTGCATTTCTTATTTGTCTAATAAAACTTTGATTATATGAATCTGATCAAACAGATCCGAAGTTGTTTGTACTGAATTCTACTTATTGTCGAATCATGAGACCGAACCGTACTCTTTTGAACAGAATTTTTTTAAGCGTCAGAGCTGGGTTTTGCATGTATCTAACCCTGAGATTACCTACTTTGATTTGGGAAAATGTGGACATCCTTGTTACTTATTTAGTGTCCTGTAATTCTGCTGGCTTGGCACTACCGTCTTGTATGAGCGTTGTTGGTTTAGTATTTATTCATTTTTAGATTACCTCTGGTGATGATATGCTTATTTTAATGTTTAATGCCATCAGGAGGAGTATGATACCCATGATCCCAAGGGACATTGTGCTATGGTGCTGCCATTTCTCAAAAAGAGGTCAAAAATTATTGAGATAGTTGCTGCTCGCGACATTGTCTTTGCTCTTGCGCAATCTGGTGTTTGTGCTGCATTTAGTCGAGGTGATGTTTTTGTTAGATAATATTCATTCTGTAACTGCTAGGAGTACTTTTCCTAACATAAAAAGTGGTTATAACATATTTGATTATTGGATGCAGAGACCAATCTAAGGATATGCTTTCTGAATGTCAGTCCTGATGAAGTCATACGAAGCTTGTTTTACAATAAAAACAACGATTCTCTTATCACTGTTTCAGTTTATGCCTCAGACAACTTCAGTTCCTTGAAATGCAGAACCACGAGGATTGAGTACGTGAATTACTTCTATTCATTTGCTATATTTATGTGTGTACATTGTACATGTATTTCTTTTATATTAAGCTATGCCCTTATATGGTACCAGATACATTCGGCGTGGTAAACCAGATGCTGGCTTCGCTCTTTTTGAGTCCGAATCCTTGAAATGGCCCGGTTTTGTGGAGTTTGATGATGTAAACGGGAAGGTGCTCACTTATTCTGCACAGGATAGGTGAGAATTCAACTTTCTATACATGATTTTTAGTAATTTAGGACTACCATAGTTTGCAGAATCTGCTACTTGATCTTGACTTGTGATTTTTACTTTCCTTATTATCAGCATCTACAAGGTATTTGACCTGAAAAACTATACAATGTTATACTCCATCTCAGATAAAAATGTCCAAGAGATTAAAATCAGGTAAGTTTTATTCTACTAGACTTGCATTTTTATCTACATACTTATGATGCATGAGAGTTTATCTGTGCTCGCCTTTCATTTGACATTCAGGTCTATTGAATATATAAATAGTCTCGAAGACTCTTTGTTTTGGGATTTAGGGGTTATGCTTTTCCATTAAAAAAATTATACTTGTGCTTACTCTATTGTGATTGAATAGTCTTTCTGAAGCATTTTACCTTGGCGCAAAGTAGTAGATAATGCGGAGCTGGTTGATGATACTCTGTAGACTTTCAAGGACCCTCAATGTTCTAAAAGGCGCTAGGCGGTCGCGGGTCTAGGCGAGATTTTTTTATTTTAAGTCAATTTTAATATTTTATCTTACATTTATCCGAACAAAACAATAATATAAAACAAAATAATCTATAATAAAGATAATAAAGGTTTTTGCTTAAAGTTCAAACACAAACATACAATTGTTCAATGTTCAAAGTTCAAACATATTTTTAACGTATTAATTTTATTCATAAACAAGATTGTTATTAAATAATAAAATTTAAAATTTCAAAAATTTAATTATAACATTAAAACTTAAGAAACTAAACATAAATTTAAGAATTATATTGAATTAAACTAAATATTACAAATGCATCATCATTTAATTATATAATTTGAAGTTGGTACAAGTTCAAAAAATTACAACTATAATAAAATTATCAATTTTGACTTGATATTGTTCACTTCTTGTTGTGATTTGATATGCTACAACCTGTATTATGAATATGGTAAATCATTAGAAAAATAAATATATCAAGATCTGGTTAGGGTAGTTATTAAAATAAAAAAAATCTTTTCGCCTAGACTACGCCTAGGCTCCACCTAATTTTCTGGAGGAATGCCGTCTTGAGCCTAGGTGAGGCGCCAGGAGTGGGGCCTAGCGCCTAGGCGTGGCGCCAAGGGGGGCCTAACGCTTAGGCGGGAATTTTTAGAACACCGAGGACCCTTAGTGATATGTGTTCTCAAACTAGTGATGAAGTTCTCGCTGAGCTCATGCAATATAGTCTAATGCTTTATCTATGTTATAAACTTTTATTTGGTGTCACGTTAAGGCAAAATCAAAGTACAACAAAATATTGGCTTGCAAGGCTTCTCCAAAAAATTTAAATAGTGGCTTATTGAACATGGTATGCTGCACCAAGCTGGTTGATACTGTCTTGTTTGGCGTTCCTTGAACATGACAAAATACATTTTTTATCAAGTTTTATGTGGATTTTTTATGTTATTTTTCATTTTGAGGTCATAGTTGAAATTGGTGGTGTCAGAGTTCCCCGTTACTCTAATTGACCTAGTGAATTGCATTGCTCCCAAACATGTTACTCCTACATTACGTGAGTCTTAATTTATTGACCCAATGTTTTTTTGTTTATTGCCTCTAATGGCACGATATCAATATTGTAACTTAAATGTTGGAAGCCCAAACATCACATATATACTAAATTATTTCTTATCAACTTGTTGATTTAACTAAGAATCTTCTTTGAAATACTGCTTTATTGCATTTATATTTTTAGAGGATTTCCAACTATAAGCATTAATATAAAGCTTCCCTTGTAACATGTTTGAGCCTATTTAGCATATCGCAGACCCATATCTGTTCCACAAACTGAAATGATCTGCACTCTAGGTAATTATTGGTCAATGCATGGTTGTGTCCCCAACGGAAGTTACTTGAATGTTATCGTATGCAACTAATATTTGTCAGAAAGATATAACATTCAATTAGCCAACTCACATTCATCAGAAAGATGTAGCATTCTAGTAGCTTTGACCATTTTAAAGAGATGTCCGACCATAAGATTGAAATGCAATGTTTGTCTGAAAGAGATAACATTCAAGTAGCTTTGACTATAAGAAAAATAATTTTGAATAGTTGCTATAACACGTGAAAAATATACTTCTGCACTGAAATTGATTTAATTGGTGAACAAGATAGGATTTTTTCAATTGTCTTACTTCTCCATGAATGAAGTTCTATAATTTGGTATGAAACTGGGCAGCAGACAGTATGTGGAGTGAAATTCGGCATCCTACTTTGTGGTGAGAGTCTAAAGTGTCGAGTGGTTCTCCTTCTCCTTTGTTGACACTATCTTTGCATTGTTTGTGATTAATTATGTAGATTCACCGTCTTTGGTAATCTTTTCCCTTTGATCGAATTATTTGGTATGCTGAGAGATTGTTCTCGAGGCGTAGGATATTTTAATATACATTTTTGTTTTGTTTTTATACAGATGTTTACGATTAATTTACTTAATGTACGTCCATTCTTCTAGAATCTGATTTTTACAACGAGTTGTATTTCTTCATATATTTGAGGATGTATTCATGCATGTCTGACCCTTGATATATATCTTATGATTAACAGCCCAGGAATCATGTTGTTGATTTTTACGAAAGCTAGTGGTCATGTTCCTCTTAAGATTCTTTCAATAGAGGATGGAACCGTTCTTAAATCTTTCAATCACCTCCTTCATCGCAATAAGAAGGTGGATTTTATTGAACAGTTCAATGAAAAGCTTCTTGTGAAGCAAGAGAACGAAAATCTCCAGATTCTTGATGTAAGGAATATTTGTTTATTTATTTCATATTTTTATTGTATTTATATTAAGTTTACATCTGAATGCTGGCAATTACGTTATGTAGGTTCGTAATTCTGAGCTAACCGAAGTCAGCAGAACTGAATTTATGACCCCATCAGCATTCATATTTCTATACGAGAATCAGTTATTCTTGACATTCAGAAATCGAACGGTGGCTGTTTGGAACTTCCGAGGGGAGCTTGTGACTTCATTTGAGGATCACCTTTTGTGGCATCCTGATTGCAACACTAACAATATATATATCACAAGTGATCAGGATCTTATCATTTCTTATTGCAAAGCTGATTCTGATGACCCAATGTCAGAAGGAAATGGTAAACTATCTGAGAAATCTAAGTATATTTACATTTTATATATGTTATACATCTTGTTTGTTTAACATGAGATCTAAGCATGAGAAAGATAGGTGCCAATGAATTTTTATTGGTGTAGGTGCTATGGCATTTTTTTGTGGAAACAGAGAAGATTAGAATGAGCTTGGTAATTTGTTGGTCGTGATTTACTCTACCTATGAACATACAACCTTTGCTGATTGTTTTGTCGAGGATTTTATTGCTATATTTTTTGGCTTTGTTGTTCACCTGAGAACATATATCGAGAATACCACCTTATTGACATATATTTGTATTTAACATGATACTTGAAAATATTTATGTTAATTGCATATACATCTGAAATATCATTTCAATTGGATGTGAATGTTTGACTTGTGATCAGTGGTGATGAAAATATATAGCCTTTTTTTTAATATTTTTTTTTTGCTATTTGTGTTTCCATCATATATATATATATATATATATATAACTGTCGATGTTTTGGGGTTCGTATATTGCTATTTACAATCAACCAGCAAATGATGCCCAATAAGACCAAGTGACCCCTTTTGGCACTCTCTACTGAGATTGATAGAAGCTATTTAGGGTCTAGTGCCTGGTGGCATGCCCCAAGTGGATTTTACATGTAAATAGTATGTGGAAAGTTTATTTTATTCTTGTATTTATTACTTGTGACAATGCTTGCGTTCTTCATGCACAGCTGGTTCTATCAATATCAGCAATATTTTGACGGGGAAATGCCTTGCAAAAATAAAAGCAGCAAACAGCCTCCCGCCAGACGAATGCAATTGCAGTAGCACGTGCAGTGGAAGAAAATGCAACTCAAAAAAGCGGATCCGAGCTTCCAGGATTAGGAGCACTGTTGCAGAAGCGCTGGAAGATATCACTGCTCTCTTTTACGATGAAGAACGTAATGAGATATATACTGGAAACAGGCTCGGCCTGGTCCATGTATGGTCTAACTGAAGGTGCTCGTGTGCTTATTGGTCTTCAGATCCTGTGATGGTCTTCCAGTTGGTAGAATTCACTCTGCAACACTACAGTGAAAAAGGCCTTGAATTGTAGCATTAAATGTTCTTTCTATAAATGAGTTCATTTGTTGTTTTTGTTTTACTGAGCTTATCATGTGTCTGTGTAGTTAATATTATTATCCCCCCAAGCCCTACCTTGAGAAGTTGGTTTTTTTTTTGCCCTTTTGATGCTAGTACCTACCTAGGTTGGGTCTCTTCTACTTTATAATTAATGAATCTACTACTGGAGTTGGACATAATTAATATAGGTGTTTTTTTCTTATACAATTGGGGTTATTATAGTGTTGTTTTTCATGATTTAATTCATATCAATTTAAAAAAAAGATTATAACTAATAAAATATGATTATAGTTTTTGTGATAAGAAAAGCAGTAGAGCGTTTGGGAGCTCGCTTATTTCTTAGTAGTATTTACTATATATATATATATATATATATATATATATATATATATATATACTATCTTCATCTTAGAAGAAAAAATTGTTTTTATTTCTTTTACCAAATAATATTAAGGCTCGTATAAAAATGTACTTTTACTAACACAGTAAGTAAAACTTTGGAGCTTATGGAAATGAGAAACAAGTTGTCAAATACTAGCAGTTAAATGAAATTTGAGTTGAAATAGTAATGAAAAGAGAGTAGATCTATCTAGGAATAGGAATAATAGGAAGAGGAAGATAACAACATCACACGCGGCCCACCGCATTGTTCCGTTGCAATGACAAGTGCATCATCATGCGATGGTGATTATAATTATACACTGTGCGCATGTATGTATATAATTGGTTGACTGGACTGTACTGGACTGGTGGTGTGGTGGGATTGTGTGTACTAAGTATTTCTTTCTTAACACATTCTTTCTTTACACAGTTTCTGAGTTTTGAACAGAAAAAAAATAATAGAAAATTTAAAATTTTTCTTTGTATTGTTTCTGAGTTTTTAATAGAAAATGATAGAAAATTTAAAATTGAAGACATGAATTGTAATTTAAAATTTATTATATTAAAAGTTGAGGATAATATGTGAATTATAAAAATATTACTTATTCTAATTTCTTTTCCGTTCAAATCATGCCAATTTTGGACGGAAAATTTTGACAGGAAAAGTGGCCAAGTTTTCTATCCATTTTTTTTTTTATTAAAAAATTCAGAAACATAAGAATTGAAAAAAAAACTTAAATTTTCTATCTTTTTTTTTATCTATTTTAAAACTCGGAAACAGGGCACAAAGAGTGAGATAATAAGAAAGAGAAGAGTCCAAACTCCAACCGCAATCAAAACTCAAGCGCTGCTCTTCTCTTTCCTCTACTTTTCCTTTTCCTTTTCCTTTTCCTTTTCTTTCGTTTCAATTTCTTTTCTTTACAAGATTTACACACACTCTCTCTCTCTCTCTCTATATATATATATATATATGTATCCGAAGAAGAATTTCATAGGACTCCAACCAACCAACTAAAAATTCCAGAAGTAGGAAAGAGATTAGTGTAGAAGATAGTAGTAGTACATGTCAGCTCTCGCATTTTAAACATCTTCCTCCTCCAAGCTTAGGTACTAACTACTACATTTCATCTTCTGCTTATGCTTCCGATATATCAATTGAAGTTTGAGATTTTAACCTTACCTTTTTCATTTCATCTGCTATATATGATGACCTCCCGTTTTTATCCCTATTTCCTTTTCGCTAGATCTGATCTTGAATTCTACCCTTGTTTACCTTTAATTTATGAAAAAGTCTAGGGGGACCGGTTTTTTCCGACCGGGGTAGTGACCGGCCGGAATTTTTTTTTTTTTTTTGCTTTTGATTACAAAATAATTAATGTGATTTATTGGAACTGAAATTTTTATAAAATGCTGCGTCCGTTTGGATACACGTAACAAACAGGTTATACAGTCTGTACAACCCTGTTTGTTACGTGTATCCAAACGGACGCCTAAATCACTGCATTTTATAAAAATTTCAGTTTCAATAAATCACATTAATTATTTTTTATTTTGTAATCAAAAGCAAAAAAAAAAAAAAAAAAAATTCCGGCCGGTCACTACCCCGGTCGGAAAAAACCGGTCGGCGTAGAAGGACTGTTTATTTATTTCAGTTTCAATTTCAGGATACTATTTTAGTGTTTATTTTCTTTCCTTGCTTGAGCTACAAATACAATGCATCCTTATTTTTGCTGCTGCAATTTTACCATTTTATTTCTTGCTACTTCAAATATTATTTTCCTTTTTAAAAAAGTTTCTACTCTCTAGGAAAAATATCACATGACTTCTCAAATCAAATTAAAGATACTTTTACTTTTAAAGCTCAATGTTAAAGATGATGCTTTCATTGGTATTAAACCCTCGCTCTTAAAAATACGCACTCACATTCAATATATATTGGTTTATCACTCTTGTGGTTTCTATCAAGTTTCTGAATTGTTATGGAGGTTATGTCAATATATATTAGACCGGGTGCAATGTGGTAGTTACTGAATGCCCAAGGAAATCCCCGTTGGTTTAGTATTATTATTCCCCCTAAATCCTACTCCCCCCTTTCAAAATATAAAATCTTTTTTAAAAGTACATTTTTAAATTTAAAATTGACATTAGTGTTCATAATTACTAGTACTTTATATTTTATAATATTCCTAGTAGTTGTATTGACAATAATTAAATGGTGCTTCTGAGGTCAGCTATCTAGGATGGAAGGAGGAATTGATCCTGATGCTCCACTTGATTATGCTGAATTTCAGTTTTTCCACAGCCTAAACAGGTTCAACTTCTTCCCATAAATCTCTCTCACAAATACGACAATATGGTTTAATTGCTTTCAGTTTCCTCTCATATTTACCTATTATGTTTCTATGCATGCCATCTTGAAATTTTGAATGAAGTTTGACCTGTAACTTTATTCTCTGTCACAGCATAACATTTCAACAAACATTATAAAACTGGAAATTGGTTTCAGTTTATATGTAACTAAGCTGACAGTGAACTTTGAATCTTTCTGATTACTTAGTGGTAATTCAATTGTATTGTCCATTCACCTTTAATGGTGTACTTGATTGTATATACACATGGATCGTACCAAGTAGTATGTAATTCTAACTGGGGATTTCATTACCAAGGTGTTTTGTCTAATCTTTTCTTTCCTTTTGAATTTAGTGCATGCTAAGTTTTTTTTTTCATTGTTATATATTAGTAGAAGGAACGGGAAAAACATGGTTTTCTTAGTGTTTACCCTCATCCCCTCAGTTCCTCAACCCCCAAGCCAAACGGAGTGCAGAAGAATTTTCTGAAGTTCACTAATTTATATTTAAATTTGATTGTGAAAATTTTGTTGTAGATGATTTTTCTCTTTTGTTGATCCATTTGGGCTTCTGTTGTAAGTAGCAATGTCATAGTAATGTGAAACTAACTTCTTTGTATGTTTAATCATTTCCAAGCTCTAACTTGTTGCAAGTAAAAAGTTTAACTCAATAAATTTTCATATATTTAAAGAAACCTGTACCATCAGTTTTGTAATGGTGGAATAGATAAAAAAAGTAATACTTGGTGAGGAATTTTGGCGTATAAATGGGTTTAGGTATGAAGGGATTTTAATACTATTAGGTTTACAAATTTCATTGTTTTGGATTTTTTAGAACTAAGTATTTGTATTTAGCGATTATTTTAGAACTAAGTTTGGTAATGGTGGAGTAGAGTTAATAGGCTTTCCCTAAAAAAAGTGCTAATGGGTGAGGAGTTTTGATGTATAAATGGGTTTAGGTATGAAGGGAACTTGAAACTATTGATTTTAAATTCTCTAGGTTTACAAATTTCATTGTTTGGATTTTTTTGAGCCAAGTATTTGCGATTAGTGTTTATTTTTATTCAAAATGCATATGAATATAAATTAATAAAAGGATTTTTTTTCCTGTCCCATGTTGAGTCCTTGCCAAGGGGAGGAGTTAAAAGAAGGAAAAACATACATAAAAACCTAAACACACATTTCGGGAATGCATAGTACATTAGGTGGAAATGCAGATTTCTGTGTATATAACATTGCCCATGAGATTGGGCAGCCTCTACCAAGCAAGACATTTTTGATGATCGTCTCTAGGATTTTCAATGGCTAGCTCTGGATCACAACTCATACTCTGCTGTAGCATTTGATTGTACTTCAAAAAGTTGTTTAGGGGTGGTCAATTTTTCTTATTTATTGTCCGTCCTTTCTACTCTGTAGGTATGAGGTGTGTATATGCAATGGCATTAAAGTAGAGACAGTAGCATCTGAATTTCTGGAACAACTGCTGCTGCATTCACCCGAAGTAAAAAATTTGTACTCAAAAAGACCGAATGCTACTTTCAGAATTCATTTACCTGGTAGTCTTAATGGTGCAGAGTGGTTCACAAAGTCGATACTAACAAGGTTCATATCATCTTGTTTTACTCTTTTCATTCTCGTACTTTCTGGATGTTGTGAGTTTAATTATGTCTAATTTTCTGATAACTGCAATATTTATATTTCTTGTCAGGTTTTTACGCATGGTTGGTTCCCCAGATATACTTAACATCACGGAAGATTTTGAAAATGTGATTTCCCAATTAGATAAAACGAGAAGATTTCAGCTTTCAATAGATATAAAAGTAGTCTCACTATCTCTGTCTATTTTCATTTCTAACAAATCTCTCTCTCTCTCTCTCTTCCCCCTCTCCCTCTTTGTCTGTGTAATTTTTGGAAATATTAGATTCTCATTCAGCTCATGAATGACCCGTTCCTTTCTGCAGGGTCATCAAAATCGATTTGGAAGTGGGGTGATAGGTTAGTTTGATCAAGTTTTACTGTTGTTAACTTGAGAATATTGTCTGGGGAGTTGCAATATGGTCTTGCTGCTATGGCAACAGATGCAACTTGGGGTGGTTGTGGTTCTAAATAAAACCTGAGAGAACTATATGACTATTTGATACTTGAGTTGTTCATGCTAGTCTTTGCCTATGTAGTGTAGAGTTGCGTTTTATTAAATTCTATGTGCACCGTCACCTGTATTGATTAAATTACCCTCAATTCGAATTGACAATACATGGACTTGATCAGTTGTTGGGTTCAGGTACATACTTTAGGGTTCGACTCATTTGATTGTCTGTTGACACTCTTGATGCAAAGTAAGGTTTGCTTTTGATTTGTCACCAGACTAACCCTAACAACCGAAGTGTGTTGTTTAAGATAACGATGGGGTACCGAAGTGCAGTTTCTGGAAGCCGTGTTGTCTTTTTTAATATTTGTGCGTGTTTTTATACCTTAATATATATTTTCACCCATCCATTTCCTAGAAAATACTAATCAAAGTTTCATCCTTCTTATAATAGATGGCAAGAAGTTAAATTGCATGGAACCAACATCAAAAGTAAGTTTCATCTCTACTGTTTGGTTGATTGCTTAATTTTTAAGATTCCTATATATATTTTGGCAGTTAACTGATCAATGGTTTCAAACAGGTTGAAGTTGAAATGGTGTCATCTGATGCGTCAAAGTACGTTCTATTGATTGTTTTAATTTAACAGTGTTCTGTAACCAGCTACTCCACTGACCTATAAAATGACTGCTTTCAGGAATGAATTGTTGAGAACAATGGACTTGAGGCTTGCAGCATTAAGAGAGGAATTAGCTACGGCTTTCAACCGAGCTGCTGGTACCTCATGCTCACCTAAGGAGCTTATTGATTTGGAAACATTTTCTCAGCATTTTGGAGCCATGGATATAAGGTACTTTAAGCACAAAAAGTTTGGTGAATTACTTTCTATTCTATTAATTATGAGAATATCAAAAGCATTATGTGATAATCCTTTATCATCGTTTTCTGTTACATGACAATTTTCTACAAATTTTCTACAAGCCCTACATTCAAAATAGGTGGACTGCGATTACCATGATTCTATCATTTTAATGATATCCGTTTTCAGGAATTTTTTGCGAAAATTTGTAGAACTAAGCCAAATTGCCCGGACTGTTGATTTACTAAATGATGGGAAATTTCTCTTTACAAACAATTCAAGGAATGAAAGAGTAAGTCAGACAAACGGGGGTATGCAGATGCCCAAATCATCACACTCGAATACACCAATGAAATATGGCGTCTCACCTGCAAAAGTTGCGCAGCTTGAACGGCAAAGCTCAACAGAAAGTGAGGAATCTCCTTTCTCAAGTGAGGTGGATCAACCATCATCTGTTGAAAGAAGTCGCACACTTGTAAGATCTGTGTCACCTAGAAGATCAGCATCTCCTATGCGGAGGATTCAAATTGGGCGATCTGGACCGCGTAGGGCCAGCGCACTAACCGTTAAGAGCCTCAATCATTTTCCCAGTAGAGAAAGAGCTCATACGGATGCTACTGCAAAAAATAGCGAGGAAGGCTCTGAGCAACCCCCTAGAAAATCTGAGAACAATGTACAGAGAATAAGCGTTCAGGCTGCAATCAGTCTTTTTGAAAGCAAACAGAGAGACCAGACTGTGGATATACAGAAGCCAAGGTCATTGTTGAACACCTCCATCGGTGCAAATAAATCTGTTGTGAGAAGATGGAGTTCAGGAATGGGGGAAAGTTCTGCTCAATGCCCCCCAGATATTGTTATTGCAAGTTCTGTTCAGATTACTCCCGATAATCCAGCTGGTCCAGAAATTTCACAGTATTCTCAAGAAGTGAAACAAGAACCTGATTTTCGATCCAAGTCTGAAAGTCCTGTTGAGACTCTTGAAGTAGATCTTAGATCAGAATCATCAGAAAAAAGACTATCTAATCCAATAGGTGTGCAAGTGGATACTGTTTCAACCAAACAAGAGGAAACTAGTGAAAGATTTAGTGCCTCAGTTGAATGGAGTCGACAGAAAGAAGCAGAGCTGAACCAGATGCTGATGAAAATGATGGAAAGTAAGCCTGTCAAGTATCAGAAGAAAGTCCCTGATAACAGTCAGCGCAAAGATGTTTCTGGGGAGCAGAGAGGTGGATTTTATGACCATTACAAGCAAAAGAGAGATGAGAAACTTCGAGAAGTTTCTGGGAAGCGAGGAGAGAAAGAAGCGCAATTTAAGGCAATGCAGAAATTTCTTGATGAAAGAAAGGCCGAATTGGCTTCCACAAATGCTAGTGACGTTGGTAGAAGACATACTACAAGTAAAGCACAAAAATCTACTAAGAATTCGTCTCTGCTGGAAAATCCCAGAAAGGAAACCCCAAAACCTGTCGTTGTGATGAAAGCTCCATCCAAAGCTTCTCCACTGCCAGCTACCCGTAAGTCGTGGCCATCAACATCACCAAGAGCTATAGGGACCTCACCAGCCAAGGCTCTTGGTGTGACAAGTTTTTCTGGTATTACACCAACACGTCAAAAGCCGCAGCAAGCGTCATCAGTTCCTCGATCAATCCCAAAAGTGGAAAGACCGCAGCCGCGTCCAAAGACTGTCAAGGCAACTCAGATTGATTCTAACAAGATTGTTAAAGCTGTAAATGAAAAGAAGCAGCAAACAGTGACAAAAAATGGGAAAACAACAAATACTAAAGTTCAGCCTCCTTCTGGAGACCATTCTTCCACAGCTAAGCCCAGTTTATATAACAAGGTGACCAAAAAAAGCAGTGTGGTGCCACTGGAATCAAAGCCTTCCCTGCGCAAGGGATCCGGAATCGTTACTCGTTTTAGTCCAGTCGTCAAGACAAAAGTTTCTTCTCTGCCTGAGGAGTCTTTTGGAAACTTGAGAGATCAGATCCAAGCCGAGGAGAATGAGTTGGTCAGGAACACTTCTGATCTGGCAAGTAAGCAGCAGGAGAGGGATATTGCTGAATTGGGAATTTATACCGACTTGGAACCTGAAAATCAAGTTACCACCCTCCAGAAATGTAGAGACACAGAGTGCTCTAATCTACTTAATACCAGTGTTGATGACAACATTGAAAGAATGGTTGAGTCTACAGTCAGAACTGGAGCTGAAGAAGAATCAATCATCTCCCCAACGGCCTGGGTGGAGATAGAAGAAGAGTATCAGCACGAGCCTGTTCCGTGTGTCGACAGATCTTGCCAAATAGCAACTATGGCCAATGTTGCAGCGGTGGGAATCATAAGTCCACGTGTTCGCCACTCTCTGTCCCAAATGCTGCTTGAGGAGAGCAGTGACCCTGATATCAGTGAATGGGGAAACGCTGAAAATCCCCCAGCCATGGTCTACCAAAAAGATGCACCTAAAGGATTGAAGAGACTCTTGAAGTTTGCTCGAAAAAGTAAGTTGGATGCACATTTAAGTGAATTGTCCAGTCCATCTGCCTTTTCTGAGGGAGAGGATGAAGCTGAGGAATCTAAAGCTAGTAAGAAATATGCTGACAATCTACTGAGGAAGGCTGCCCTAAATGGAAAGAACTATGTGGCGCAAAAAAATACATCATGCGGAGCTTATGAGAAAAATTTAGGTACTTGTGAAGATCTCTGTTTTTCTAGATCTTTTGCAATCTCATGCCTTGTTCTACATGTTGTTTATAATCATCAAATTTCAATTCCCTTTTTATTATTTTATAAAATACAATTTCCTGGAATTGTTTATCATATCAAAAGAGTTGGTTGATCATTACACTAAGTAGGGAGTAATTAATTAATTAATTAATTTTTTCATTTTTGCCAGTAATGTTTTAACTGGTTTGATGAGCACCTTTCTTTTATGCATTGGAAATTGTGCATCTATGTGCATGCTCAACTTTTGAGACAGTTTCCTAGTAATATTTATATTGGATATATGCATGCAGCAGCAGCTCAATCTAATGTAATAAGCAAGTTCACTGGTCAGAATGTTCAGAAAAGGGAGGAAGGCCACATCTCAACTTCAGTGACAACTTCGAAAGGTAGTTTTTTGTTTTGTTTTGTTTTAGTTATCTGATTTCTTATTCCAGCCCTGAATCTGTATTATGGCGCTATTATCATCATCTTTAGAATCCAATGTTTTCTCCTATATCTTGTGTTCCAGCAACGAGGTCATTCTTCTCTCTTTCAGCATTCAAGGGCAACAAACCAAACGACTTGAAGCTTGGATAATTTATGAGTATAAAGATGTAATTATACCTTGGATTGGCCGTTATACCAAATGAAATTTATTCAAGGTGCTCTTTCTCGACATTCCTCATTCAACCTTGAAGATCAAAGAGACACCACCTACCTATGCTTCTCCTTGCTGTAGTTGGTGCGCCATTAGTGGACGGTGTCAACAATTTCACACCTTTTCACCGATGATATAAGAACCATTACCTGAACATTTATGTTAAGAGACATCCACATGCCATTGCCACCTATCTTACTTTTAGGACTGAAACAAGGTGGTTTGTAATTTGTCTAGCCAGCCAACTGCTTAATGTTTTTTAAACTTTAACCTTGTCTACTTCCCTTACCCACGTTTTTGTTTTTGTATGTCACTCTAGTTGACTCTGAACAAAGAAAATTCATTTCATTTCTGAAATAAACACCTCATTTATACCCCCTCAAAATAAAATGGGTGAATATGGACCGAACCATTTATACTTTTTATTTAATAATTAACAGCCTCGTTGGGTTCCCGATTCAACATTGACTTGGATATGTAACTTTTTATGTAATTGGATTGGGTACATGTCTCCATCAACCAATTAAATAAACTGTAATAATGCAACTGCCTCATGTCCTACACAGATGGGTTAACACTGTTCATGCGAAAATTATTCATCTTATTGATTTTACCATGGCAACCATGAGCAGTAAGTAGGCAATAAAATAATAGTCTTGGTCGCGTCCCCGCACTTAATTAAACTTACAAGTGGGTAATTAGCTAATAAACAGATAACACAGATCCAAATTCCGTACCATATCAAAAACAGATAACATAGATCCAAATTCCGGAATAAAATCACCAATCAGCCATCTATGAATTTTAAACATAAATATACCGAAAGCTGGACACATGGTCAAACATGCCATCACAGCATAAGACGAGGTTCTGCTGTATACTGTTGGCTTGACCAGAATCCAGAAATGACGAAATGGTTTCCCTTACTCAACAAGCTTGAAGGCTTCTCTCTTAAGGCATTGCAGATGTGGGAATATGATATTGGTATGTGACCCATAATACTGGGAAAATATTGCATCCATACGATTTATGCTGTCAATAGCAGCAGCTTCACGCAATGCTAGCTGAATGGAAGTAAGTTTTACCATTTCATTTCCGATGACAATGTGGTTAAGATCATAAAGCTTTTCAAGGATCTAGCAAGTCAATAAAACCACAATTCAAAATGTGAGCTATATATGAAAAGCACTGAAGCTAAAATGAAAGCACAAACAAAATTTATTAGAAAAGGGTTTTGTTTATTACTTTTTTTTTTCAAAGTAGAAAGATAGATGCATCAAATGAAATCTAACACTGCTTCCACAACTGGGTCTGGGCTACGTGCCTTCAGTATGAAAAAGAAATGGAGATAGATGAGAAATGGTAACACTGTTACCAGGGTGCACTAGATGAGAAAAATTGCACTCGTCTAGTCAAATGAAAACCCGCATACATAATATTTCCACTAAGCAAGCATGCAGCAGGATGGCATTAACATTGTCTTCTGAATTTTCTTATACCAAGTTTTTCAACTCTCACCATCGAATTTTGATACTTAAATTATTAAACAAATTTGCATAAATCATCTAGGGTAATATCACACTGTCAGGCAAAAGTTTCTAAATCTCATTGTGGTTAAAATAGTGATTGTTATCAATTTTTTATTCTGAGAATAATTACAGTTATTTTCTCAAGTAAACTGTTAAGGGGTCAGAATAAATGCATCCATGGAGCATGTGAAAGGACAAGAGATGACAAGAAAAACTTTCTGCCAGACCCCACCCCCCAACCCGTGAGCGTGCAAGGAAGAATCAAAATCTATTAGTATATGCTCGCACCAAAATGTGCCCAAAAAAAACTACAACTAGCGCAAACTCCCCTAAATAAATCAACAAAAGACATCTCTGAACCAGGAAAACCTTTTGCATCCAAAAACCAAACAGTCACAAGAATAAGAACCAAGGAATGATTGTGATATCTCTTTAACCTCAAATGATCTCTGATTTCCTTTTGGTAATAGGTGATGTTTGTTCAGAAAAGGTTTAAATGGAACTGTTATGAAGAAGTATAAAGATAAAATTGATGGGTATGGATGGCAACTAAACTTTTTTATTTTTAATTTTTCAAATAACAAAACTGCAAATATGAGTGTCATTATTAAGAGTATATTCTTCCCAGCTGAACCCATCCTTGAACACAGTTTATTAATGTTGTAGTGTTCAAATGGCTCGACAGCTCGTTTCAAATAAAAGATCCTCAACTGAGTGTGGCACGAGATCAAACTAACTTGCGATGATCACAAGCTTTGCTTAATAAACTTGAGAAATCATAATTGGCCGAAAGATCAAGAAAGGTGAGGTCTGATGCTTTCGAAATTTGAATGGCCAGTGGATGTCATGTCTATTAGCTACAGGATACTGCAATATAGCCAGATACACGAGTACCAACTCCCCAAGTGTTTGTAGTATGGATAGTTGTGCCAGTATGAAATGTCAACTATTATGATTGAATGAAAGATTTACCTTGATGGATGCCTTGCAATGGTCCTTTGCAAGTTGTAATTCTCCAGCCAAACAAAAGGCCTGTGCAAGATCATCCTCCAGCTGAAAAAAGCAGTGAAAAAAATATTTCAATTGCTGATTTTTTTTAGTTATTCTCCCTGTAAAAATTCTCAAGCATGACTCAGCATAGTGAAACAAAGAGCAACTGTTCATGCAGTCTTTTTACGCTTACTGACACTAACAAGATCATCAATTGATGGAAATGTTTTACCAACAATAACAAGATCATCAATTGATGGAAATGTTAATCAAGTTGATCCTTAATACCGTGAAAACAAATTTTAACCAAAAGGTGGCGAAACTCACCTCTGCAATTTTCTTATTGTATGCATGCAATGTTGATCTTAAAAGATCAAGACATCCGAAAGCATATGAAAGTGTATCAGTTGAAACCTCATTGGAAACTATTGCATCCTTCAACCTGCAAAGTGACATGCCAATAGGGTTAAATCTACTTTTCCCTACTGTACTCGATCCAATTTACAAATGCATCATTGAATTGAGATTTTTAACAATCGACTCATTGAATGAATCCGTTAAATCATTACAAAATCCATTAAATGAGTTGACTTTTAACAGAACATCCACGTCACTTTTAAATGAACATCCACGTCAGCTACTTCGTGTGCTATTGTGCTATCATCTTAGTTGTTGCCACATTGGAAAGTATGGGTTTAACTACTTTTTGTTGACTTTTTCTTTGCAAATTGTCATAATACCTTCAATATTAATAATGAAAAATTATTAACATTTTTTTCTTTTACAAATTTGTCTTTCATTATATTCAGAAATAAGAAAAATTTGGATAAATTTTGAATTTGAGTAATGTCTTTACCATTATTCATTAGTATTTTCATAATAAGCTTAAAATTAAAATTCATAAAAATAAATTCAAACTTCAAAAATATAACTAAAATTTTGAAAATTAATTATTATTTTTATTTTTGAAAATTAAATAATTATTATTTATGTTATGAAATACCCAAAATTCTTTCGCATCTAACGGAACCCAAATTCGTTCACATCAAGAATCAAAACTCAAAATTTGTACACATCAAGCCAAACCCAAAATTCATTCTCATCAAACCGAAACCCAAAATATGTTCACATCAAACCATAAGAAGCCCATAACATTTTTGTTTATTGGGAATCAGTAATTAGCAGCGAAGCTATTTCAATGGTGAATAAATGGCAACAAATGAACAAGTTAATGGGGTTTGTCAAGAGGGAAAGAGAGACCGGTTTAAGAGATGTATAAGAGAAGAGAGATATAGGTACAGAATAGAAACGAGTAGGTTAGAGTGGGCGGCGAATCTTTTCTTCCTTGTTCAATCTATCGCCGCCTCAAACGACCCAACCGCCACCTCTGCCGCACCAAACATCATCGCAGCCTTCCGCAAAGCTCCAACCTTCGTCAACGGGGAACATGGGACGACTCTCAGATCTATATGTATAAATACTTTCAGATATATATGTACGTATATAGAGAGTACAAATTTTTGGATTAATTTTTTTTGGATTTCTCTCAGATCTAATATGTATGATGATGGAAGAGGAAGAGTTAATTAAATGAAATGGCTTGGAGAATGATGATGTTCAGTTGGTGAATGGTGGGGGTGATGTTCAGTTGGTGAAATCTTTAATTGTTTTTATTTGGTTAATTTAATTTATTTAATTTTCCAACTCAACCTTCTCTCTCTTCCACGGTGCAAAAAAAAACGGAGTAGACACTTCACGTAATTTTGCCGTCAAAAACTTAACTGGCTTGACAGTTTTAATTATTTTTGTAAAAAATTAAGAGTTCAATGAGTTGACCGTAAAAAAATTCAGTTCAATGATACAAATGTAAATCGGACCTCAGTTCAGTGACTAAAAATATATTTAAGCCAATACCATACATTATTCAGGGACAACCTAAATATGCGTGTGTGGAAAGTTGGAATCAGGATCATTTCCGGGGGGTAAAAGTTACAATTTCGTTACCGGTCAAGGGCTAAAAAGAATTGCATAGAATACTAATTTAATATATAAAATAAATTAATAATCCATGTCTGTAAAAATCTTGAGCATATATATATACATGTATATATGTTGAAAAAGTGCTGGCATACACATACGCGCTTGCGATTGTACCCGAGTAAAATCATTGGGCTCAAACTTCGTGCGATGAACTAACTAGAGCTGAATCCTTATCTAAATGTGCATCCATACTGATTCCTCGTGTCCATTGTAGGACTAAACCTTGTTTAATTGTCTTTTTCAATAAGGAAAAAATATACAGGTGAAAACTACGCAATCCTGAAGCTGAGAATGAAAAAGGTAACCATATACCTTCTGATATTTTTTCCAGCTTTGTTGAGTACCCTAGCCGAAGTTTCAAGGTCAAAGGAAGAACCACAAGTTAGACAATATCCAGGTTCAAATTGATGAGCACAATCAGTTTGTTCAAACAAATGCTGAGCCACTTTACTGATGTCTTCATTTTTGAGCTTTATAACCTTCAAAATCTCGACAAAGTCAGAAACAGGAATGAGGATAACATAATTCAAAAAGCTCACAACTGTAAGAACATATTATGTGCTGTAATATATTACACTTATATAGTGAATTTGATGCTATTTGAAGTACTAAAAATCACTGTGTTATGCCAAATTTGTGACTAATTTCCTCATCTTTCACATGACTCATCTCTGCATATTAGTTTTATATTTGGAAAAACTAAGCCTGTTTGCTTTGAAGATTCTGGATCAGAAAACTTTTTCCACAAATCTTAGTTATGTGTCTATTGCAGTCACTCCCAAAGGTTTTTAGCTAGAAAATAACATGCAGTTAACCCTTTTTTAGTACCCTGGCCCATTTATACTTCTCATAAAAATCATCCTGACGTCAGGAAAGTAGGCTACCTGCATATGAGGCTCCAAACCACCAATCGCGTGGATAGATATATTTAGGAAGGGGTTGACTTTCTGGTTCTCATACATGACAACACATCTATTGAGGACTACACCAAAACAATTCGGTTTAACACACCGAAAAGCATTTAGAACAAGATCAGATAGATTAACTTCAGAACAGCTACTGCACCGACATGTAAATGAGTAATGATCTGCCAGAAATTGTTGGCGGTCCTTGCAATCCCACTGGCCAACCTGCAAAACAAAATTTCTACTGACCAATGGAAAAGATTGTGTGCCACTTTATTTCACATTGTCACATTATGCACAGGGACATGCATCAAAATCAAAATACCATTCGAAAAAGATCAGAACAAACTATAATTTCAACAGTAGTACATGACTAAAAAAACTACAGATAAAAGAAACATTCACCATCCAGCTATCTCTAGAACCCATGTTCTTTTCAGGTCATTCCAATCATGCTAAAGAAATGGTACTGTAAAATATCCCTACTAAATTACACTCGGAGATGACCACTATTAGTAATCAAGAGTCAAGAGTACCTGGGGACCGTAAGATAGCTCTAGTGGGGACCCTGCTGCGACAAATTCGGTTGACCGTAAATAGAGGGTACGTGAAAGAAAATATGCATGGATGTTTGGCCGGCAAGAATGGTTAAATAAACTACCAGCTGAATAAATAGCTTGACCCACTTTAACCTGTAGGACAACATCAACCAGAAAACAGCAAGATTAGGGGGGGAAATTCTGTTTCCACTGATCCTAAATGTATAGAAACTATACAGAGTAATATATTTATGTACGGTATATATTATCCTTTTGTTTCCAAAGTTCAACTATACATGGTATTTGAGCTACTACCTTATATGCAGTATGCACTAGGGGCCTGGGCACACGTGTAATTTATATTATATTTAATAATTTTAATAATTAAAATGTTAACTTCGGGATAAATAGAAATATTATTAACTCAAAGGGTAAATATGAAGAACATTAAACTTGGGGGGATAAGAATGAAATAAATGTGTTTGGTGAGGTACCTTGCTTGCTGAAGCCAGCTGTGCCAGCAGGTTTATAGTACAGATTATATGCATTCTTGCCAGGAAATATTTAAGCTGGTTTAAATGTATTATTTTATTTAGTACATAAACATTACTCCGGCCGCTCATAACTCAGAACTCCAGCTAAGGATACAGTGGACTCTTACTCTCTTCCTTCAGAAGACCAGTTAATTTAGAGTATGTTTGGGATTGCTTAAAAAATGTGATTTCTACTTGTAATCAATTTTTAAAAAGTAGTTTTTGTTTGATAAATAAAAAAACACTTAAACTAGTAAAAAGTGAAAACAGTTTCGTATAAAAAAATTCTTAATCGTTTATTTCAAATGTGAATTACTAAAAAAAGGTTTTGAGAAGTAAAGATAGGTAATAGATGAAATTACTAAAATAAATAGGGATAGTGTTGCCTAATGGTGCACAACAGGTCGGCATGGTCTGGCCTAGGCTGGGCCTGCCAGGCTTGGCTTGGCGCATGAAAGGGTGACCTGTTGAGGCCTGCAGACCAGGCCCAGGTCGGTCCGGTCCAACCCTTTTTTTAATATAAAATGTTATATATTGAATACCAATAATGCATGTGCATGTCTAGCTTCTTTTTTGTACCGCTGGAGGCCTAAGTTTGAACATGTGTGATGTGGCCCAGGGCCATTTTTTTTTTTTGATGGACCGGTCTCTCCCGTCTCCAAGTTCATGTTGGTTGCAACAAGCATGAAAAAAGTGGGCAACCAATTATCATCAGCTATGGACGGTTGGTCATGGACTCATGGACATGGACCTATGGTTCATTTGAATTTTGAACCATCTTTTAATTTTTCCTTGAAAGTGCCTAATTCACAGGGCGGTTGAAGTATAAGGGCAGCATAAGCATCTGCCTATGTTCACTTTCTTTTTTTTATATGTAAATTCAAAGGGGCAGAATTTATAAATTAATAAACTCAAGGGGGCAGATTAATAGAAAAGTTAAACTTGATAAAAACAAAAGAAAAAGCTCCATTCTAATCTAATTCTACAAAGTAAAACTTACTGCTTAGTACTTACAGAGAGTCAGAGAGACGAGAGCATACTTGAAATTGAAAGAACTCGTTCCTCTTCTTAGCGACGACCACTGCAACCTCGTCTCCTCTTTTCATTCAATTGTAGTCTCTACTCTCTAGTCTCTACCCCTCGCCCCTTGCACATATTAGACTTGGAAGGTAATTAAATTAGGGCTTTTTTTGTTTGATAATTTAAATTTTGTAGTTTGTTTGAATTTGTTGTTGGTTGGGGGCTTGGGGTTAAACCCAATTCAATTTATTTGTTGTATTTTGGACTTAGAGGTAACTAATTTACCTCTAATTAGGGAATTTTTTTGTTTGATAGTTTAAAGTTTACATTTATTTGAATTTGTTGTAGGTTGAGGCTAGAACTTAAATGAATATGGAGCTATGCACTTCAATTTTTTTGAATTTGTTGTGTTTGTGAATTGTGAGTTGATTTTGACTGTTGTGGCTTGATTTTATTTGATTATAGAAAGTAAATTTGGTTTGAGGCTTTGTGCATACGGTTGAAATTGTAATTGTTTAGGGAATCATTTAAATTAAACTATGACAAGTAACCGAAGTAAGTTTCTAAATTCTATCTAAATGTTTTTTATTTTGAAATTCATTTTTTAGTTTGGATTATGATTTATGAATATTTATCTGTTGTATATTATAGAATTATATTTATGTTGCATAAAATAATTGTTTGTTTGAGATTGTTGTATACTTGTATTTTGATTGATTAAGACATTCATGACATGTGGTCAAAATTCAAACGTTCCAAAACTGAATCATCAACATCAATATCCAATGAATCCATCCGAGTCAATAAGACTGCTCAAAATCTCTCAAATGAAACTCCTATCCAAGAACAATCTCAAAATATCAATTCTCAATCCCAAGTTGAATTCAATTTAGAAGAGGAACTTGTTGCGGAACTGAGACTAAGACCATCTATAATGGAATATGATAGTATTCGTTAATGATATTTGCTTAAGGGCCCTCATCAACCGATGCTTAGTTAATATTATTATAATTAGTTGAAGTTTTTTTAATTTAACCTCAACAAAAAATTTCTGGATCCGCCCATTCATCTCATTAGATGATAAAATTAAAATTCATATATTTAGATTATTGATATTAATTAACGAGTGTTTAATGATCGTCTATAAATTTTATAAAATGCCTATTGGCTACTTACTACCTACTGCCTATATATTATATAATATACTTATATAAAAATTTCATTATATTTATGTCTATAGAATATTAATATTAATAATAACTTTTTGATGAACTAACTTATTAATATTAAATAAACTAATATATTAAGGGTTAAGTTCAGATGACCACCTGGGGTTTGGGCGGTTTTCCACTTAACCACTTGTAGTCAGTAAAGCTACATTTAAACACCCGACCTTTTGAGTTAAAGTGAAAACGTTACATTTTCCATCCAACTTAACTGTGCGTGTATGTCACACGCCAAAATCGCGTGAAAAGGGGCTTTAACAATTGAAAAAGACTGAAATATCCCCTTCTTCTTCCTTTAACTTTTAAAAGACATTTCTCTCCTTTTCTCTCTCTCTCCGCACAAATTGCTAACGAAGTAAAGTAGTAGTGGTGGTGCCAAATCTGAGATGGAGCTTTGGAGATGCTAATGGGTTATTTCGTACAGTTGTCGGAAGCTATGGAGATTTCCCTCGCTGATTTTACAGATTTATTACTCCATCCTCTCCATTAATCAGTTTTAGGTGTTTATTCTTTCATTTTGATTTGTTCAAATGGATGTATTAACTTCCAGATCTAAAATATGGAAACTGCTAGGTTCTGCCATATTTGGGGTTTCCGATTTCGACATATGTGTTGTTTCCCCCATCTTCTTTGTTGCTTATTATCTTATTGTTGAATTTGATTTTGGGGGTTTTTATTTCGCCAAAGCATCGATTTTTTGGTTTGGTTTCTGGCGTCCCAATCGGTGATATGGGTCTCCTAAGAAGTCTCAGCCATGGAAGCTTTAAAAAGAGTTGGAATATCAGCTCCATTTGAGCTCCAAGCAAAGGAAGGACTAGCTTTAGTAAACGGAACAACAGTTGGCTCAGCAATGGCTGCTACGGTTTGTTTCGATGCCGATATATTCTCTCCTAGCTGAGGTACTCTCTGAGCTAGTTTGTGACTATTACAATAATGGGTTACCTTCAAATTTGAGTGGGTGTCCGAATCCAAGCTTGAATTATGGGTTCAAAGGTGCAGAGATAGTCATGGCTTCGTATTGCTCTGAGCTTCAATACCTAGCAAATCCGGTCACTACACACGTTCAAAGTGCTTAAATTGATTCAATGTTAAATTGCCGATATTGCCGAAATTGATTCAGAGTTCTTGAGCAGATATTGCCGAAAGTGGTTAAATTGATTCAATGCTTGATTTCAGTCAATCTGACATTTACCCATACTAAACACTTTCGCTCCTGCAAGCCCTTCAATTGTAAGTTTTGATTTATGTCAATTCAGTGTAAATGCAGATTTGAACACCCATTTGCTTCATTTATTATGGGTTTGTTCTACCTGATTGTTCTGAGGCTCAATTTGAAGAAAATTAAAACTTCTTGATATGAGTAATTTACATTGTGTATTTGGGTTAGAATGCTTTGGATGGTTTTGTGCTGGTGAAATTATTGGAAGGGGATTCACATTCACTGGTTACTATCCCTGAATAGCATCACTCTGTTTTAAAGTGTTTCGGGGCATTCTCTTTTTAAGCTCTGTTTTAAATTCTTGTACTCGTGCATATTTTTGAAGCTGAAGAACAGTGTTTGGTTTCCTTAATAATCCATATTTGGTAATTTCATTTCCATTTGGTGGAGTGTCTTTCATTTTTTCCTGCCCATTTTTTCTTTGGAACCGAGGAGTATCTATAATTTTCCTTGTTAAAAGTTGAATGAATGAATTATAGGGACTTGCTAGGTGATCATCTTGGAAAAATTTGATTACTCTGCACTCATATAATATCTGTATTTCTGGTCTTGATATTACTCTTACTGTAACTCTTTCTGGGATAATGAGGGTAAGCATGAAGCAATAATATGAGCTCTTGTTTTTTGTTTGTTAGAAAAACAGAGAGAAAGAGAGATGAACTTAACCTGCTTTATATTTGTTGTGCAATTGTGTTTCTTTCTATTTATGTTGTTTATGTTGTTGAACGTAGGAGGGTAATTAAATCTTTATACAATTTAACTAACAGAGCTATGACAGAAAGTACTTTTTCACTTTAACTCAAAAGGTCGGGTGTTTAAATGTAATTTTACTGACTACAGGTGGTTAAGTGGGAAACCGCCCAAACCTCAGGTGGTCATCTCAACTTAACCCATATATTAATATTAAAATTTAATCAACTAATTTTTAATGTTAAATATTAATTACACCAACTAGTATATTAATTAAATGTATTAACAAAAAATTAAGAATAGATAATTAAAACTTTAAACTTTATTGATGTATTTATTTTAACTAGTGTATTACAATTTATGACTTACAAATTATAATAATGAATTAAGTAAAAAAATTATAATTTATTGAATCATTGATGAATAATTATAAGTTTATAACTTTAAAGTATAACTTAAACAATAATCAAGAACGAATCGGTGCTAAATGTTAGTCTTCAAAAGTTTTAAAACTACCTTCAAATCAACTATATAATTCAAAGTACAAACTTAATTTCACCGATTTTTTGTTCAACCTTTTGCTTTCTTATCAAAATTAGTAGAAATACTATCCAAATTTGTAACAATTAGATACAATTCAAAAGGAAGCCAACCTGTTAGAAAAAAGGAAGATATTTTTTTTTGTTTTTATATCTCTAATAGAAAAAGAAAGGCAAAACTATGAATTTAGCCACTATAGTTGGCAAGTTTTACTTAATGCACAACTGAACTTTTGATTTTTTGAATTACCCCATTAAACAAATTAAAATTTTACAATTGAATCAGTCTGTTAACTGAAGCTCAGTTCTGTTAAATTGACCGTTAGCTTTTTCCTACATGACATTTTAAAAGAAAAGAAAAATGACCAACTTTACCGCATTCAAAGCTGCCAAAACAGCACTAGAACTATCCACTCTATACATCCTATTCCGATCACCAACAAATTCCTTTCTCCCACATTCGTCACAATTCTATTTCCAATTCCACTTCTATGATTCCCAGAACCCAAAAACTTAGCTGATCCTAAACCCATCTTCACCAACTTCTCCATAGTTTCAATGGATGCCAAGTGTTCCATTGCCTCCTTAGCCTTTTTCCTTGTGATGGTCGCCTCCTTCACTCTCTTCTCCGCCTTAGCCCCTGCCGCAGCCTTATTCATTGAATCGACATCAATCTTGGCCGCCACAAGTAAAACAGTTGCAGCCTTCTTATCAATTTCTTTGTTCTTGATGTTGAAAATTGGGGACTTAGGGTTTGTGCGGAGAGGGCAAATGTAAGGCTTATTGGGATTCGGGCCAACGCACGAGGAATGAGGAGTAGCATTTGAAGCAGGAGACGGAGTCCGGTAAAGGAAGGGGAATGGGGGTGGAGCGGGACTCATAGATGAGGAAGCAAGTGGAGCAGAAGGATTGAGAGCTGAGGCGGAGGACGCAGGTGGTACAGAGACGGCAGAAGTTTCCGCGGTGCCGGAGGTGGTGGAGGAACGACTGTGCATCGACGCCGCACTGGCCGCAGCAGACGACGGTTGCTGAATCTTCTCGCTTTATCATCATAATCAGTGGGATTAGATTGAAAAATGAAACATTTGATGAGAGAGAAACTGAGTCATTATCAGTGGGATTGGATTGTTTTGCCTGGATAGTGGCCGAGTCATTTTTCTTTTCTTTTAAAAAGTCATGTAGGAAAAAGTTACTGTTCAATTTAACAGAACTGAGGTTCAGTTAACAGACTGATCCAATTGTAAAATTTTAATTTGTTTAATGGGGTAATTCAAAAAATTAAAAATTCAGTTTTGCATTAAGTAAAACTTGCCAACTATAGTGGCTAAATTCATAGTTTTGCCGAAAAAGAAACGTCTAAAAGGATTTTTATTTTTGGCTGTACTAATTTTATTACAAGTTTTTTTATCACTATATTATTTAAGATAATATATCATATAAAAATATTTAGAATAATTCTATTATTACAATTTTATTAAGATATCGAAAACATCTCTTAACCTATCACACGATCTCTTAAAAAAAATATCAATCTTAAATTTTATTATTAAATTAATACCCTAACTAAATTAAATTTATTAGAACTTGAAATTCTATCAAACCACATTATTAATTGTATTAATAATGTGTGAATTTTTTTAAAACAAAATAAATATAAAATTAGTTGAAAAATTATAATGAATTCATTACCAACTAATTATCATAACTAAATTAAAACTTATTAAAGGCTGAGTTTCAAACTTCTATTCAAATTAGAATTTCAAGCAAATTATGATAAACACTAATGTAGAATTCGACTACAAACTTAACTATAATTCAAATTATTATTTTCTCATAATCATAACTAAATGAATATGCTTCATTCAATTGTTTAGCTTAATGAGTGATCGAACGAACCTATAATATATAATATATATTTTTTATTTAAATAAATATTTAATAATTTAATATCTATAATTATCTTTTCAAAATTTTAATTAAATATTCAATTTTTTAATAATACAATAAATCTTATTCATGTTGTCTGTGCACAAAGTTGGTGAATTTGTCTGCTAAATGCCTAAATTACTTGTTGATGAGAATGATGAATGAGTCATGACTAATGGGGTGTGGCACTTCCTGACATGGCAGTGTGGGGCTTTTTTTATTGTGGTCCATTGTTGGTTGAGTCATGAGTGGAGTACTCCTTTTTTTTTAAAAAAAATTTATTGTTGGTGCCTTGTGGTAATGTGGTTGTGGGCTTCTTGATTAGCTAATTATTTAAAACATAAGTTGTGAGTTGCAACCTAAAATCACAAGTTATGGGTTGGTTCAATTTGAATTTTTTTTAAAAAAAAAAGACCAAGTGCAAACAGGTCAGGCCTAAGGCTCTGGACTAGGCTAGGCCCAAGCCGGACCAAGGCCAGGATTTTTCCTTCCAAACAGTGGCCTTTTTCAAGCCTTCAGGCCGAGCCTGACTGGTCGACCAGGCCAGGGCTGGACCAAGGCCAGGCCGCAGGCCTTTTGTGCACCCCCTAGTGTTGCCTAGACGTACGAATACGGGTACGCTATATAACTAAAACGTTATACACTAAGGTATCTTTATATAAGTTCTTATAAGAATTCTCTTAGAATCTAAATATAATAACCTAAGTTTTATATAATATTTTTAGTTGAATCAAGTTGATTGTTTTATAAATAATTTAGTACAAATACATTGTTTAGCATCTAATACCAAGTTATAATATTGATATTTGTGCAATTAGAAGTTAAATAACAAAGAAATTTTCGGTACGCTAAATATAGAATATCGGTACGTAAGAGAACCTATTTGGGTGCGCAAGTACTAATACACAGTTCGCTAGGTTAATGACTATCTAGTAACTCTGAATAGGGATATATTAGTAATACACTTGGTCAAACCTAATTATTAGATTTAGCAAATAATTATAAACACCAAATTGGAGCTTCTGGATATTTTAAAAGGCCCTATTGATGAATGAGAGAAAAGGTTTATGAGCCCTATTTTTGACTGCTTATAAGCGATCTCAAACACTCTCTTAACTTGGAAAGGTGTAAGGGAATGTGGGTGATGCAGGATAACAAATTGAAAGATATAAATAATGAAACAGATAGATTCTTTGCCTATTCTTGTAGAAAAATCGGAGATCTCGCACGACCACAAAAAAATAAGAGATAATACAACTCACTCAAATTTCAAAAATCAATATTCTATCTATTAATTGAATTCTTCGGGGATTACAAAGGTATATAAAGAGAACTAAACTTGGGCACCAAGAAAAACAAAGAGCAAAATATCCTAAAGAATTAATTAAAACTCCTAAATTACCTAACTCCCCAAATATTAAATAAAAACATAAATACATCAATTTCTACCCTTTAAGAATAATATATAAAAAATATTTGAATATAAGATTATTGTCATCCTCGATAGGGAGACCTTGGGGGTTCGTATTTATCTTTAGTTGACCAAATCTTGGCAGGAGATTGTCTTGATCGTAATTTAAAAGGATTATGCCAAAGTTTATCATGCCTCTCACACTTGATTAGATAAGGTTTATGCATATAGTACTCCTCAAGATGCATACAAGTCGAAAATAAATAAGATAACCATCATAACGAAAGAGTAGCTATTACTTCCCGGGCTCGTGTGTTTACTTCAAAACTTTATTGCTAGTAAAAAATGTAATATTTCCTCGCACATCTATAGCATCAATTCCAACAACAAAAAAAGAAGTGTTTGTTCATACATTGTTGGCATGCATAGTATAAAGTATAATTACGAGCTACAAAAAAATAAACAAAGTACAATAGTAGACAATGTTAGTTACGCCTTATAATACTTAAACGAGTAAGAAGGTACTTACTAGGAAATAGAGTGAGAAGGAACTTACTAGGAAATAGAATCTTTAGTTCCTTTCAATCTTTTCTAGTTCTTACATGCACAATGAGGTCTGTTAGTGTTTGTGTGTTTGCGCGTGTGGGGAGAGTAGACTGATTTAAGGCATTTAATATAAAAGACAATCCAAAATAATGGCATCAAAATATAGTTCATAGGAAGGAAAATGGCAAAGGAAAAACAATGTTTCACGTACAAACCTGTTCAACAGTACTAGTTAAAGCATTTCCACCTGAAGATAATATTGCAGACTCTTCTTTCCCATTTACATCCAAAAAATTCAGACGGACAATTGCCATAGAATTAACCTTGATTTGAGATAGGAGTATAACACACTGCACCCAGGAAAACAAAAAGAAGGTAACTGCAGATGCGGAATAATAGTATTGAACATGCAGCATTCATTCTGCAAATCCTATTCTAATGTTACTGAGCTTAATTTATAACACTACACTGTCTAGTAATACCTATCTTTTCCTTTCCATCTGCAAGGACTTCTCCTAAGTTACCACTACACTGACTTGCCAAGTTACTAGAAGGTAGAGGAGAGCACATGACTATATAGTTTGTCTTGGATTGCATCGAACCATCAAGCCAACACTAGGAGAATCCAATAACAAAGTTACACAAGAAAAGAAGAAACTATCATGGCAAAATAGCCTCTAAAATATCTGTTTGTGCAACTCTTCTTGTTCTTTCTTTAGACAACTAATGGTGGCAAAGCGCTGTGAATTCACAGCTCAGAGGGTTCAACACTGAGTGGGCCTAATAAATAAAAGTAAATTAGTACAAAGAAGAAATGAGAGGAGGGAGGCCTCATGCCTCGAGGTTTGAACCGAAGCCAAAAGAAATACAGAAGAAATGAAGTAATTAACAAAAATGAAGTAACTCAAATATTACCAGAATATCTACAAACATAATAATCAATTTTTTAAAATTTTTTGTAATTTTGTTTTTTTGCTTGATAAGTTTATAAGTTTGTTTTCATATATATATATATATATATATGGGGAATATGGAGGTACACAGCCGTGTAACTTTTAAAGTTACACGGTCTACGATCGTAGAGTGATTTCACTCTACGATCGTAGAGTAGTTACTCTACGATTTGTGAATTCACTCTACGATCGTGGACTACTCTACGATCGTAGAGTGAATTCACTCTACTATCTGGAGACTACTCTACGATCGTAGAGTGAAATCACTCTACGATCGTAGACCGTGTAACTTTAAAAGTTACACGGCTGTGTACCTCCATTTTTACCTATATATATATATATATATATATATATATATACAGAGAGGATCAGGTCCGGACTCCCGGACCTGATTAAAATACGGACCATATTTTTTAATTGTTTTAAAAAATAAAAAAAAAATCCGGACGGTACTAAAATCCGAGAGTCCGGACTGGAACCGGACTCTATATATATATAAGGGGAATATGGAGGTACACAGCCGTGTAACTTTTAAAGTTACACGGTCTACGATCGTAGAGTGATTTCACTCTACGATCGTAGAGTAGTCCCCAGATAGTAGAGTGAATTCACTATACGATCGTAGAGTACTCCACGATCGTAGAGTGAATTCACAAATCATAGAGTGACTACTCTACAATCGTAGAGTGAAATCACTCTCCGATCGTAGACCGTGTAACTTTAAAAGTTACACGGTTGTGTACCTCCATTTTTACTTATATATAATATATATATATATATGTAAAGCCTTTTGGACTAAATTCAAGTTTTTTTATTGAAGGAAGTAAAGATTTAAATTTTTTATTTATGGTGCTATTTTTGGGCTTGACTAATCCATAATATTGCCTATATTTTGGAAAACCAAAAAAAAAACAATATCTTGATATTATTCCCGTGAATAATATAAATCCAGTGAAAGCCATACAAATAACATTTCATTGGATATAGAGGTGCTCTTTCAGAAAAAAATGAGAGAAGGAAGAGGAAGGACTTTACCTGTGATAAACAAACCTCATTCACTTGAAGTTCAGCGCAACAAGGATGCTGAAGACAGTGCAGTAAAATGACAGAAAGTATATGCAACTGCAATTTAACGTCTGAAGGCAGTTCTCCATAGTTGTGACAAAGCTCCTATTATAAAAAAACAAATTCCACCAGCAACTTCAGAGTCAAACCCTCATGTAACTAATTTATTTATTTTTGTGTGCATGATGACAGTGGAACAGCCAATTTAGATATTACCAGACAAAAATAGTTATAGTAAGTACCAAACTTTCAACTCGGCCAGAAACAGCTCCAAAATGTCTTTGTTGCTTAAAATATTTCATTAGAACTCGACCTGCCAAAACTATCTCAGATGGCAGTACTGCAGGCCAATTAACTCCTTCACACTCATGTCCATGTTCAGCAATGTGCTCAGTATATGAACTAGAAACACTTGACAAAGTAATATGTGCAACATATTCTTCAAGATCATCTGATAAACTGACATGATTCCCATAACTCTTTGGATGATTCCCCATCTTTTGCCCTCTGGCCTGTGCTTGGCACTGCTGAGAGCAGTATAAAGGTATAGTACATGATGGACAAGGGACTGTATCCACTGGTAGTTTATTAAAGCAGAAATGACAATGAGTATCCCGACTAGGCTTCAATATGATCTGCATGTCATCTCTGCCAAGTAAGAATTAAATATGATCCAGCAGAACTGAGTAAACTAACTATATCCAGTCAGCAGCTGAGCATTTTTAATAGCACAAATAACAGGAATAAACTTTTTTATTATCTCACAGATAAATAATATAATACTCCACCGTTCAACAAAAAGAAATACATAATCCCTCATCTAAGGAACAAAGGACACTGATAAGTACCTTATACTTTTGTCCTTTATACCCTCCCTCCGACCCTTCCTGTGCACATGTATAAACAGTAGCTGATCTACATAATAGTTTGAGTCAATATACCTCCCTAAACTTAGAAAGAAGCTCAATGGGTCTAAGAATAAAATAGGCTGGCTGTGAAGTTCATATATGACAATAAAACATATTTTCGTTTAACGGCCTAGTGATCTAAGTCTAGCCATTTTATAATTTACAGTTTTGAAATTAAACGGCAAGCAAGCAACAGATAATGGTTTTCTGAACTCTTAACAAAAGATATTTAAAAGACAAAAGAAAAAGTCGACACAGATACCACCAAAGGATCCTTTTTTTGAAAACATATCAATGGTTTATGAGCAACATAGCAAGTACATTCAAGAAAAATAAAATAAAATAATTGATACATATTTACTAAATGAAGATATTGAAGGAACTTTTCTGATACCAGAGCTTTTGTTTTACTTACAAACTGTATATCTAATAAAGTAGTAGGGATGACCCCAAAGACAAGTAAAACTTCAGAGCAAAAGTATACGAGATTACTAATAAGAACAACTTTTACTCGTACCGCAGCATAAGGTTCTTCAGTATGAAGCAAAGAAGCTTGAGGAATGTCCGTCAGAGAAACCATACCCCTTCCTTTAGTTGGCGTTGAGACACATTGCAATTTTATTTGGTGCAACTCATCTGTCACAGAAGACCTACATTATAATGAAATCACGGAAAATAGAAATGTCCATTAAAACTACAAAACAAAAATCAATGCTGAGGAATTAGGAAGCAAGCATACTTAAAAGAGTAATGAAACGCCACTCCATTTTTTATTAGTAAAAAAATGGTAAGCTTTTGCCTAAAAGAAAACAACAATGAGGTAGTGGAGAAGAAGTAATGTGAAATGGTAGGAGTCTTGGAGATGGCTTTTATTTATTATGCCTCATTAGCGGCTCTTTATATGGTTGAGAGAAAACTCACAACCCAGTATTACAATTGTAGTAAATTGATACAATAAGAAAAGGAATAATTGTGTATCATGTGCACAGGAAAACTATCTTTTCTCCCAGTAGGTTCAAAGTATAGTTTCACTGTTCATTAGCCACGTTTAGTGAAATGCATGTCTAGTTTTTCTTGATTCTAATATTATCATTGTCTTAAGCTGCATGATTTCGCCACTTTCTGGAAACATTTCTAGCCTTACCCACTCCATAACCTAACTCTTTCGATCAAATATAATTGCCATAAAGTCGAACTAAAAAGGTCAGTTTTTTAAGCTTGAGTTCTTTCGGACAGTGTTGGACATGTTTTACAGACTCAATAGTCACTGATGTCTTCACTTGGTTGTGGGAAATAATCAAGCAAATCATTTTAGCCTCCATTGAGTTGAGTTCAATATATTTAAACCACAAGTGATCTCAAGTGACTAAATCCAATATATAGGAGATATCATGTCAGATTATCAGTCAAACATGCTGCAGCAGTGCAGCTGCAAAGTACTAGCCTCTGTTGCTTTACTTTTTATAAACAATCACACACAACCACACAAGGGGAAGACTGAACAAGCAAACTGCCAAAGTGACTTCAAAAAGGTGTAGAAGAAAATGACAAAAACTAATGTCTAATGTACAAAATAAAGAAGGATACCAATAGTAAGAAATGTAAAGTCATGTAAATAACATACCAAGTGAATCCAAGCTATTTTCACTAGCTATACGTGGTGAACTACTTTTCTCCTTGTTTTGGCCTAAATATACTTTCAGCTCACTCTGTATCTGTCTTTTTCCACCAAGGGACAGTTCCACGTTCATTGCAACAGTCAAGTCAAGAACTGCATCTTTATAATTACCCAAAGAAGCATGTGCTTTACCTCTCCTATACCATGCCTGAAGCAAAAAATATTCACATATTAGAGGAGACGGATAATGTTTAATTGTTCCGATACAAAATGTGATCTGATGACTAAGAGTAATTTGAATTTTAAGGAAGGAACTTAAAGGCCACTTCGTCTCAATTTTTTCAACATCTAAACGCACCCAGCAATGTTAAAGACAATGTCTACACAGCAGATAAGATATCAAAGTATTAAACAAAAAAGATTTCACCTTTGTGTAGTTAGGAGAGATTAAAAGAGCCCGATCGCAATCTCGTAGACACTCCACCAGAAGACCCATTTTCTATAAAGAAGATAAGCCACATAATTTAGTTAATGAACGATGCTTTAGAAAAACAATATATTCAAACTACAGTATACCCAAGAAGAAAATTCATTGAATTTGTTTTCTTAGTTAAAGTAGTTATCATTAACATTAATCTTAGCATGGATTAAACATGCATAAATTAAGATTACGACTCACATGCAATACGGTGGCACGATTCACATATAATGTCGAAACAAGATTCTTTCCCATGTCATCAGCATCGGTTGGAGCATCACGCAGTGCCTGTACTTTGTGTACAAGGGCATTTATCAATTACTACTAGTTATTACAAATTGAAGTACACAGGTAGAAGTAAAATATATTGCTGCCAAACACCAATGATGACAAAATTTTGTTCACCAAACAGTAACTACAATGAGCCTGACTAAACAAGTAGAGTTGTGATTGCAATCATAAGATAGCTGAGACTCATTTTCGTTTATAATCCTCAAACAAAACATAATGTAACTAATATTTTACAAATATTACTTTCATCGGCCACTGATCAATTCAACTCCAGTCTCAAATTGTCATTCACTAACTCTATGCAATAACAACACGACGATTTCTATGCGATTAAAATTACATTATATATACGTGAACGAAATTTTCAGCAATAATACTACCTCGTGCCTTTTTTGTATATACATGAAGCAAAATATTTTCAAATACTAGTGATTTAATCAGTTTATATATGCAAGCATAAAATGTAAAGTCGCCTACCTGAGAATAAAAACGCATAGAATTAGGATAATCTGCGTTGGAGAAGCATTGGTTGCCCTTCCTTTTGGACTCCAAAGAAGCGTCCTTATTCTTCCGGCATAGCGCCGTTTCAGTGTCCGCTAAGTCTCTAACAATCTAATTGTTTGTAAACATAAATAAGTACACAAAAATAAATAATTATTACTCCTAAAAAAATATAAGTGAAGAAAGAGAGAAATTTAGTTACTTGGTGAAAGAGGGGAAGTTGGCCAAAGAAGTGAAGAAGGGAAGAGCACGTAGAAGGAAGATCGGCGGGAGTGCTTTCTGAAATTTGGTGCTTCAGATTGGACGGAACCGCTGATTTTAGCTTCTCCATCGTAGGAGCGGGAAGAACGAACTCAGTAGGTCTTTTTTACATTTGCCGAGTAATATTACAGACATACTACGTTATAAAAACCGAATCGATACCGAAAAGCTTTAATACTAATATCCATATTAATCGGACCCAGAGTTGCTTAACTATATTTATGTATTAAATTTTAGAACTATATTTTAAAAAAAAAAAATAGGTCCAACTCGATTAATTATTTTTTGACCTATATTTTATTTTAAATTCAAATTAAAAATTCTTTTTATCCATATTTACATATTCAATAAGCTCAAATATCCCCCACTCCACCCACCACACCCCACCTCACCCCACCCCCACCCTCAACCCCACCCCCACCCCCACCCCCGCCCTCACCCTCACCCTCACCCTCACCTTCACTCTCACTCTCACTCTCATCCTATCAAAAAAAAATTATATTATGTAATTATGTATACACTCCTTATTCTCTATTCCCTGCTCCATCACCTAACCCCACTCCACCTCACCCCACCCACTCTTACCCACACAAAAAAAATATATATTATATGATTATATATACACCCCTTACCCCCAACTATCCCTCTCACTCCTCCCACCTCCACCCCCACCCCCCTCACCCCTGCACCTATTCAAAAATTTAATATTATGTAATTATGTATACACCATTTACTCCCACCTCTATTTCCACCCACACCCACCCAATAATAAAAAATAATATTATATGATTATGTATACACCTTCTATCCCCCAACCCACCCCACTCCAATCCAATTCACTTCTCACCCCACCCCCGCCCAAACTCAAAAAAAATATATATATATATACACCACCCACCCCACCCCCACCCCACCCCCACCCCACCCCACCCCACCCCACCCCGATCACCCATCATTCCCTCCTAAAAAAATTAATATTAAGCGATTATGTATATACCACCCACCCTCTACCCCCATCCCACTTCACCCACCCACGCACCCTCTACCCCCACCCCACGCCACCCACCCAACAAACATTTCCTCCCAAAAAATAATAATATTAAGCGATTATGTATACACCACCCCACCCCACCCCACCCCACCCCACCCACCCCACCTTACTCCCACCCACCCATGCCACTCTCACCCCACCCCCACCCCACCCCTCCCCACCCACTCACTCCTCAACATTTATTAAGCGATTATGTATACACCACTTACCCTACCCTCACTCCATCCCTTAAAAATTTAATATTTAGTGATTATATATAAATGATATATCTAATAATAATTTATTTAATTGGATCATAATAGTGGTATGTTTGAAATTTAAAATATGGGTCGACCTATATTTGAACCATAATCATATGGTTCCAACCCACATAATCCATATTAAAAATGGTTAATATGGTTTTAGTTCTTAAATGGAACCACAAACATATTTTGAAAATCAAAATCAACCCATAACCATATTTTGTCAAGCTTAATTATACATTCGATACCGATATTTCCGGCTCAGTACCGCAATCATAACATTTTTATTATTTTTTAATACTAAAGCCATTTAATAATAACATACAAATGTGTGTGCTCATTTATTTTTTAGATAATTCAGGATAAAGTAAGGGTTCTTATGTTTCGATTTTACAGTTATTTTGTTTTGACTCACATATTTTGATAATTTTTATATTTCAAATATTTTCAGGTATATATTGAAGGATACTTGGTGTAAACTGTAAAGTAATGGGTCTTATGCAACATGTTGTTTCTTTATTTTCTGCCTATTTGTATTTTTTGTGTTTCGTATTTTGTAAAGTTAATTAATTATACATGGTTAAGATGATTTTTGGGTATAGAATGATGGTTTTTTTGGTGGTTTGAATATGTATTGATGATTGTAAATTTTGTAAACAAGTTTAGAATTTTCTGAATATTTATTTTTAAATGAAACTCTGCCGAAATTTCTTGAAATTAGTACCGATTAGTTCGATATTTTGGTGGTTGGATATGTTTTGATGATTGAGTATGTATGTCTTTAGATAATGTAATATTTTTCGAATTTTAATTTAATTTTTCGTTACGTCGTGCTTTCAGACACGGGTTATCGCTAGTTTAACAGTAACATTGCATTTTAAACGAGAAGGGGATGATACTTGAACCTCTAAAACATAAAATAAAAAATATGCTCCAAGGTTCCTATAAATAATAATCACACTCAATCTTTTCTCATCTCATGTCTAAAACTCAAATTTGGGTTTACATGACCTTCCGACGGCCCAATGGGTTAGGGTTCCTTTGGTGCGGAATATTGCATATACGGGGCTACTCGTGACCGGCCCAACTCATTCCATATTTTTTTTTTTTTTTTTTGGGCATAGGATATAGCAAGTTCGTGTTTCAACCGATAGAGACAGAGGGAGGTAGAGAGAGCGAAGACGATAAGGCTTTCTTTCTTTCTATACTTAGTTCGCCGTGGTAGTGAAAAGCAAAAATAGCTATAGGGTTTATTTAAACCCTACATCTCCTCCTCAATTTTGGTTTCTCTTCCCATTGTAATATCCGCCCAGGCCTGGATTCTTTCTGGACAAACAGAAACATTAATTGGTAATCCACTCCTCTTTTAGTTCCTGTAATTTACGTTTGCTCTGTTATTCCTTCTACCTCACCTTGTTCATTATGTATAGACTTTATCTTAAATTTCATATCTATCTAGTTCACGCTGCATAATTGAGGAGTAAAAACCCTAATACAATTAGTTTTGTTATCAAAGCACTTCACGTTATCATCCTCCACACTAAATATATTCTTAAAAATCTTTAGTGGCCTGGCAACACAATTTGAGTAGTGAAAGATATAAAAAAAATCACTTTTAGAAATATACACCAATTTTTTATGCTAAACAATATCAGTGCTTAATTAGAGGTTATGTTTAATTAAATTCATGCATTTGTTAGCCAGGTAACAAATTTGAGGAGCAAATAGCCTTTATAACCAAGTTTAGTTGTCAAAAGGACTAAATAAATCCAATTGTGTATAGAATCTATACTTCTACTAATGTGTCAAGGTTATCGTTAAAACTAATTGAAAAGTGAGGTCTCCTTATCTTTCAAGGAATGATTTAATTAGCCACGTCACTGGGTGTATAAATTATTTTATGGTGTTTTTAGCATTTATCAAGAATTTCGTCTGTGTATATACATAATATATATGTGTGTGCGTGTTTTTGTGTGTTTCTAGGTATTTGGTTCTACTGGTTAGTCTGTTTTTCTCATTTTGCTTTGGAATCCTTTTATGTGGCAGCTACCCATGGCATCTCAATTAATCCGTGAATGGACTGGAATTCAACAGTTCCCTCCTGCCACCCAAACCAAACTACTTGAATTGTTGGGACAGCTAAAGAAAGAGGTCTATTTCTCTCTCCTCAATTTTTATTTTTCGCATTTGGTTGCCTAAAATAGAGTAAAATAAACAAAGAGTAGAATCTCTGGACTTCAAAAAAGTGGCAGAGATTTACCTGTCATTTACATCGACGATTTGTTTATGCTTTAATTTTGTGGGTATTTACTGCATTCTTAGGGTGTGAACACATTAACAATCCTTGTGATGGGGAAAGGTGGTGTTGGTAAATCTTCAACTGTGAATTCTATTGTTGGGGAGAGAGCAGTTACTGTCAGTGCTTTCCAGGTATGTTTTTCTTATACTCAAGTTGCAGAGATGACAAGATAGAGGAGCATTATGGTAGTTATGATATATATATATATGTATATAAATAAATCTGGTTTACACACTTTGCTTTTGCAGTCAGAAGCACCAAGGCCAGTAATGGTTTCACGCTCACGAGCTGGATTTACGTTGAATATTATCGACACTCCAGGGCTCGTTGAGGGAGGATATGTAAATGACCAGGCCCTTGAGATCATTAAAAGGTTCATATTAGCTGTACAGTAGTCTGAAAAATTGTAATCTTATACTCCATTAGTCTACCAAAGAATGACTTCAGTGCCTTCTTCACACAAATTATATCAGATTGAGGACAGAGTATAAAATCATTTCCATTGTTACCATTATATTTGGCTTTGCTAAGTGGGCCCCATATAATTATGACTCACGTTCGGGGTACTATAGTCTGTTTGTCATAATGTAGTTGACTTGCTGTTTGTTTACATCTGATTGTCTCTTAATGGACTGTCTCTTATTCGCTAAGAGGCATGATGCTGTTTGTTTTTTTTTGTTACCTCTGAATACCTCTTAATCGGTAAGACAGAAAATGAAATCTGAATAATTAAGAGGTATCTCTTAATGAATTTTTTTTGATAATTTTTTTTATTTAAATATATTCAACAATATTATGCACTCATTTTTATTAAATTGAATATTTAAAAGTATTAAATAATTTTTTACATTTTAAAATGGTAAAATAGTGTCATTAAGAGACAACTTACTTTTTAGTTATCAAACAATTTTTTAGATTCAGACCTCATAATCATTTAGATGATTTAATTTATTAAGACATCATAATCATTCAGATCTTAATTCCTAAGTTTATTAAACACAACCTTAGTACTTAAACCATTCTTTGGTGGACAATTTTCTTGTACATATGCTATTCTTTGGGGGGTGAAGGAGGGAGTATTAAAACTTTTGATCTTTAACAATCTGGTTTAAGACTATTATTTTATATTTGTTTCACTTGTGGCTATCTTAACAGGTTCCTTTTGAACAAGACAATAGATGTCTTGCTATATGTGGACCGTCTGGATGCATATAGGGTGGATAACTTGGATCGACAGATAGTTAAAGCTGTAACTGATAGTTTTGGTAAAGAAATTTGGAGTCGAGGATTGGTTGTCCTCACACATGCTCAGCTCTCACCACCAGATGGATTGGGATATGATGAATTTTTCTCGAAAAGATCAGAGGCTCTCTTAAAAGTTGTACGCCTTGGAGCTAGGGTTACCAGAAAAGAAAAGCAGGTTGTAATGCCTTCTTGTAGTATTCTTCTCTCACCCCCCCCCCCCCCCCCAAAAAAAAAAAAAAAACACCTCTCTCCTGGGCCAACTTTTTTTTTCTTTTCTCCTTGTTTTTGAATTATCTTTTTTTTTTTGTGGTTGTGTGTGTGTTTTTTATTTTATTTTTGGGTAGCTGCAAGCTTTTATCCATCTATAAGTTGCATGGCTGAGAATACTTAATTCTTTGTCCTAATTTTCCTTATGCGTGTTTTAGTGCGTGGGACTAGTAGATTAACTATTTAACTCTATTATTGTTGGGCAACAAATAAAGAGGCCTTTTTTAGCCCTCTTTGTCTCAAAGATCATCATATAAGTTCTTTCCCAATTTATAAGATTATAATACTACCTATAAAGGCTCCACAAATCAGCCATGAGGCATGCACAAACTTTTCTCTGGTTGAACTACCTTAACATCTTTGTTCTGCTTGGAATGCAACAAACATTTTGAGTTTTTATTGTTTATTGTCAATTATTTTGAACTTGATATGTCGATCATCATGACCCCCCTCTATCCATAATTTTTACATAATTAAACCTTTTTTGGTTCTGATGGTGCTACTTCCTCTTAGGATTCTATCCCTGTTGTTTTGGTTGAGAACAGCGGAAGATGTAGCAAGAATGATAGTGATGAAAAGGTTGGTTCTCTGCATAATGCCATGTATATACTGTCATTGTTCATGTTTATTCTTTTTTTTTTTCTTTATATACATCTTGGATTAATTGATATAGTCTGGTTGCATTTTGAGTCACAGATTCTTCCTAATGGGACTGCTTGGATTCCCAACTTGGTAAAAACAATAACAGATGTTGTTTCAAGTGGAAGCAAAGGTATCTTGGTTGACAAAAAGTTGATTGAAGGGCTGAATCCAAATGAAAGAGGCAAATTATTCATTCCTTTAATCTTAGCATTCCAAGTAAGTTTCTGAACTTGTAGCATAGTTTTGCATAATGTGAATATAATATTATCTTGTGTGATTGTTGTCTCTGTATTCTGGACAGTACTTCTTTGTTATAAAACGCATCCAAAAATGGATCAAAGATGATATTGCAGCAGAGAGTACAGCTTCCTAGGATAAGCTATCACCATTTTGAAATTTTGTATGCTTGGCGTGGTTTCCCCTCTTGAGCACATCTGTTTAGTTTATCCCTTGTTACATTGTAGCAGTAATTGTCGGAGGTGATATGTGGCTGAAAGTGTTATTTACTAGTTTGAGAGAAATAGTTATTGTGTACTCAAGCTCTACTTTCATCCTTGAAGTTATAATATATTGTTTGCTTTTAGTCTTTTTTATAACATCTGTTGAACATTTCTTGTAATGAAATCTTTGGTCGAATTAATTTTGTACTCAGCACGCCACAAGATTATACAGTTATTTTTAGTCATATTTTTCTTATATCTTTCCATGTACTAATTAAATCTCAGTTAAGCAGTGTATTACTGGCTTGAACCACCACTCTATGCATATCATATGTTATTTTACTATCATAATTAGGGATATATTATTTACTTATAATAAGGGTAAATTAGTCAGTTATTTATATTTGAGTGTGCAACTGTATATGTATCACCATCCTTTGGTGTTTATTTAAGAAAGCAGTAGTCTAAAATACTAAGTTTGTTTTAAAAAATTTGTTTTAAAAAACAAGGAAAATACCATCTTCTGTAATCATTGGAACTGATGTTTTTATATTGCTTCAAGCAAGGTGTATCACTGGTGGTTTTTTATTACTCCATAAAGCAGAATTTAATTGATGTTTTGTTTTGTTACTTTTAACTGTTTAATTTTTCTTTTCTAGTTGCCGGCAAGCTTACTGATATATGCGCATTGTAACCGGAATTTGTATACGAGTAATTTAAGAACACATTGGACTTTAGGACTTCAAATGCACCAAAATTATGAAATACTCTATGGCTCTAAAATTAAAATTTTAATTTAATTTTTGACGTTAAATTACAACATATTAAACTTAATTTATTTAATTTTAATTAATATAATTATTATAATTGTATGATATATAACAAAAACTATATCGAACTAGATAAACGTACTAAGTAAACAACATCAATTAGTGACTCAAATATATTATTATATCCAAGACCAAATAAATACTCCATATTAATTGAACTAGATAGCGCCTCCTCACTATGAAGATTAATTTACACTGCACAAACTTCGGCATAATTATTTTACAAAAAATAAAATCAGCAATAAAAATATTCTTTAAAGGTTAATACTGAGAAATGATCACTGAGGGAAAAAATTCATCTAATTGCGTCATGCAAATCTTGATATAGAAAAAATAAAAATCAACAAAAAATATTTTACTCATAGGAAATTGGTCTAATACCATCTCATAGCACTTCCGATGCCAATAGAAATGATTTTAGATGACAACGGAAATGATTTTCTTCGAGAATGTTAAACTCAACCTTTTCGGTCAGACACAAATGTTATAAAGCCGAAGAGCCAGTACTCTCCTTGTTATATGGAGAAAACCTTCTTATACACATCAAAAGGTTCGTTGGCAGTTAGTTGTGGTTCCTGCTCCAAAATAAAATAGCAAAAGTAGTTACACATATTAGCCTCAGAATTACATTGATGGTAAATTGTTAATTTGATTATGTAGTATTAGTTTAAAACCATCAAAATTGTAATAATACAATTGATGGGCTTTCAAAGCTAACATTACAGAAGAAAGATATCGAAATTGGCCCTTGGAAGATTCAGCAATCAGCATATAGTTTTATCACCAGGACAATGTGTCAATTTTTTGCATAAAAGTCGGCAACCCATTGGGAATAATATGTGCAGGGCTGCCAATTAAGTCTGCTTTTCTCTTCATTTCCAAACATAACTTTATTATCTTCTATAAAATAAACAACTTCATATCTAAATTATCATTCAAATATATTCTTATTAGTCTATCAACTCCTCCCCACGGCAGATCTTCCTTTCCCTTTTATAAGATACCTCAGTTTGGCCATTTCCCAGGTTTCAATTAAGCATTTCAAGATCATGTTTAAACATACACGTAACCATCACCTAACAGCCTAGAGTCCACCTTTCTTCGTTTTGTTGATCATCCATCTCATTATCATGTATGATATAATCATGAATGCATAACCATCTTAATATATTCACTTATAGGAGTGTAATTAATTATTATCTAAATTAATTTTAGTGGCCGTAAGGATTCAATACCTGTCTCATCCCCTCTCCAAGAATCCCTCCTGTCAAAAGCATAGTGAGAAGAGATGTCACTACACTACCACCCCCTAAATCATTGTCAGTCTTACGGATGGTTGACCTCATTGCAGTTAGCATATCCCCATATGTGATGATTCCATGCCCACGTTCGATTGCTTGGATAAAAGAAAAGGTCATTGCACCTGTTGAAGTGACTTTTGATAGAGCCTGCATGTCCTCATAAATGGTTAGTTAAGGTTCTTAGCTGACAGTTTAATAGACTAATACAAAAATCCTTACATTTGTATCGGCAGAGGTTTGATCATCATCACAGCCACTGAAGGAAATAACTTCTCCCCCATTTGTTCCTTTCCATGCACCTGACTGAGGACGATGGTCCTCCCAAACATATCGCCCCGTCCTACATCCATAAGGCAGACATTATATAACAAATATAGTACACTAGTTGATCAGCAAATTAACAGGAGAAGAGGAACTCTTCTGGATTAAAGTAGAATAGATCAGGAGAAACTATAATTTGCAACATTGATAAATATCCTCTCAGTTATACTCGTTGTAATTTGTTATTCTAAATCAAACACCTAAGTATAAAATTTGAAGAGCACCTATATAAATGTATGTATGTACCTGTCCATTCTACAAAGATATGGTAAATCTAGCACAGTGCCGCTATGACAAGCATCTATGATTGCATGAAGCTTAACCCCATGAGGGAGAGGCTTGACAAGTGTAGCATTAATTTCATCGTCGACAATCATTCCCTGTGTCTCGAAATCCAAAGGACAAATTGTTTCATCGAATCCATCGAGCTCATCTCCATTGTAGTTCCTTTGCTGTGAACCATGACCAGAAAAATGAAATACCAAAGAATCTCCCGGCTGACAACCTTGCACAAGCCAATACATTGCCATTCTAATGTTGTGTTTCGTTGGGACCCTGGTTGGATCCTTTTCCTCTTCTGTAAATAGTTTTGTGAAGAGGACCAAAATGAAAAGGTTCAGTGCATTTGTGCCAATAAAATAAATAGTAATATAATTTAACTATTCTTAATAATTACTTTAGGTTAGGAATTTACTAAAGATTGTAGACGTTTGGTTGATCTTCAAGGTGCAACATTTTCCGGACCTTTTACAAAAAAATTCTGTTCTGATGTTTGCTGTAGTTTCATTTGACGGTTGGGTTTATTTTTTAAGAAATGTTACTTGTGAACAAATTCGAGTAGAAAAGTCTACACCCTAGGAGCATATAGGCTGGCCTAAGGGTGTAAATGAACTGAGTTGAGTCAAGCATAAAAGCTCGTTTAGCTATTGAGTCGAGCACGATCTCGAATCGAGTCCGAACAATTTGAACTTTTTGAACGAACATGATCTGAGTATCAGGTTCGAGTAAATTATGGAACTTTAAAATTTGCTAATATTTGACTTATTTATATTTCGAGTCAAGATTGAATCGAACTTTTTGTTGAACTAGTACGAATCGAGCCTGAACTGTTTATTCATTTATAGCCTTAGACTAGCCTACTAATTAGAAATTTAAGCTATATCATGATCATGACTTATAAAATTTAATCATGATTTAATTTATAGTAATATGCCAAACAATTGATTTGAATTCATGACTTTACATATATATACATAGTGTGTGTAGCTGAATTATGAAATGTAGTATGAGAATTCGAATTAAGAAATTAAAAGTATACCGGTGAGCATTATAATGGAGGATTCGGGGAAATTGAACTTGCTTATCAGCATGAACTTCATGCACTTGGCATCGTTCACGCATCCTTTTAACTCGTTTCGACTTCCTTCGTACGATATCCCGCAGATCACGGCTCTCTTTTGCCCGTTGACCGACGGTGGTTGACCTGGCGGCGCGTAATTGTACGGAGACGGAGTTTGCGGCGGAGGCGGAGGATGGTGGTGATGGTAGGTGGAGTACGTTGGGGGAGGTGGAGGGGCGATGGCGCGTGGGTCGGCGATGCGAGTAACAGCGTGACATAAGGCGCAGCGTATGGACTTGGCCCCTGGAGGAAGCTGTAACTGTGCTCGGCAATTAGAGCAGTCCACCAGCATCAACATTTTAGCCTTTTTAGAGAGAGAAAATCTATTTTTTATTAAACTGAAAGAAAGAGGATTGTTATATATGGAAATAGATAGTATATACTATATAGATATATATAGTGCGGAAGAGAGAAGGTTCTGTGTAGTTATTGGGTGCGAAGAGGTCAAAATTCGAACCGGAGTGCTGTAGAAGGTTGATAGAGTGAAAGACAGACAATTGCTCACTCCTTAATATAATATTAAATATCTTGTCTTTATATTAAAAAAAGATATTGTTATTTATTGAATAAAAAATAATAAGAGAATCAAAATTATATTTAATACTTGGGGTAATATTAAAAATTAAGTAATTAATATTTACTTGAAATTCTAAAATGCCATATATTAAGGGACAAAAATCCTTCTCTAAAACGTCTTATAATAAGGGACGGAGAGAGTAATTTAGATGGATACGATTAGCATGAAATAAGGTAACTTCATGTTGAATACACTGCTGATACATAGGTAAATGGAAGAGTGATTTCTCCTCCTGTGTGTCAGTATTATATTGGGCATGAAGTGAGTTCATTTCATGCTATCGACTCTCACTTTAATACTTTCGAGTGATTTCGACACACAAACATAAAATGATCTCTGCATTGACCAACCTACCGTAAAACTAATTCCATTATAATCAGATCCTTCCCATAATTAAAAAGTCTAGGGAGACCGGGATTTTCCGACCGGGGTTGTGACCGGCCGGATTTTTTTTTTTTTTGCTTTGTACTACAAAATAATTAATGTGATTTATTAGAACTGAAATTTTTATAAAATACAGTGATTTAGGTGTCTTTTTGGATACACGTTGTAAGTGTGACGCCCCCATAATAGGTATACAACACCCATTCTGAGTCGCCAAATACATGGTACAGAAAGCAAACTACAAATTCAATAATACAATTGTCGTGCAAAATACGACAACACATACTGTGAGTTTAAATACAAATATTGTCTTCTAGACAATATCCACACTCAAATAAATCCTCATTACAATTATTCAAACACTATTTTACAGAAATAGTGAGGACTGCTAATACATCTTTCTAGAACCATCACTCCATACCCCGACTAGATCCTGCTATGTTCTCACCTCCTGAGAAGAAAAATGGAACAAAAAGGAAAAGGGTGAGCTCAACTAGCCCAGTAAAGAATATTATGACTAAGATAATATACAACAAATTATCGTTAGTCTTCAACAGGGAAAAATCTGATAAAATATAATCGACAACAAGTTTTAGATCAACAACTGCAGCGGAAACAACAAACCATTAGAAGAGTCAAGTAGAGAAAGAATTCTACTATCTTCTAAGATTTAAAAGTCCATCATCAATATTTTATCCCTGTAACATCAATTAATAATCATCTTTAACCAAATATTCATCTTTGCACTACAGGCCAAAGATATTCATTTATATCATCAGTCGGTCATGTTCATCTCAACACCTGTTCATCTTTGCACTACAGGCCAAAGATATTCATCAAGTAATTATACATCTTTGCACTACAGGCCAAAGATATTCAGTAATATCATCATTTAGGACTGAGGATGATGAAAAATATCTTAAAGAGAACGAATCCAATGAGACAGAAGGACAAATAGTAGGGATTCGTATAACAGTTTATCCAAGATCAATAATACTTCATAATAATCAATTGTGAAGCAGAATTCAAAAATAAAGATCAAAACATGGATACAATCAAAGATAGTAACCATAATAGACATCTTGGACAAAAAGGAAAAATTTTATTTTTCGGTGAATAGTGCCGTATTCGTGAATAGTGCCGTATACGTGAATAGTACCGTATACGTGAATAGTAACCCCGACACAAAAAGTTCCAAATTTGATAAAAACTCATATCAATATTTCAGCATAATGATATTGAAGAAAATAATATCATTTAAGAAGAAAATAATATCCCTTACCTCAAAATATCAGTACTTCTGGTCGGAATACCGGTATAAGGCTGAAAGAAACTTGCTCTGATGAATAGAAACTCTCAAAGTATCTAAATACTCACAAAATACACTCAATAATCTAGAGAGAGAAAGAGAGAAAACTTGTTTCTGGTGTAATTTTCAATTCTAACTTAGCCCTCTATTTATAGGAAAATTTTGGTAGGTTTGACCTGCAACCTGATGGCTTTACCTGCTACTATTCCCACCTACCACATTTGAAATATAATTCAGCACATTTCTTCACCAACCACAAGTGGGGCCCACCAATTCTAGAATTTTCCACCAAAATGATAAACTCCGAAAATTCAACAATTTCTGAACCAGTCATCTTGTAAAATTCGTAATAAATCATACGTTCATTTTTAACGGTTCAAAATTTGTGGACATATACTCAACTTATATATGTATAACATATCCAAAAATTACCACGATCCAACGGTCGGATTAAAAATTATAACACCCGCAATATTTCTCAAAAACCCTGATTTTTAATACCTCCATTCCGATAAAAATACTGATAAAACACCTCAACATTAACTCCTTCATTTTTAACCACAAAAATATATCCCTCATTTATATCCACATAAAATAAATATTTCCTTATCATATGAATCAATAATTAATTATTCACAAATAATATTACAGAATCACATTTATGACAACCAGGCCGTTCCCAGGAAAGAGGGGGCTTTCCAATAAGGATTTCTCCTTACTGGCGCGCAATTAGATGACCAAACCTCTCCTTAGACAGAACTTTCTAGACATTGCCAATAATGTTATCTAATAATATTATTCAAATAATATGAATTATTGATCTGATAAATGAAAATACTGTGCAGCAACAATTATTGAAACAACAATAATATAAAATATCAACGCAGCAATTATTGAATCAATAAAATAAAATATTGAATAATAACTACTGTAACAATTATTGAGTAGTGCCTTCTTACGTAAGAATCAATAATTGGTGCAATACCGTGTGCTACTGTATTTTAACCACCGGGTATTCCAACAGTATTAACGGTAACAACTACGCCGTTATTTATAAACAACTTATACTTGTCGTTTTCTTCATCCAATCGCTTTCCGTTATGGGGCCCACACAAGGCTGCGTCGTCGTACGAATATTCCCCGACAGCAAGAATATTCCACGACCAACCGAATATTCACCGACCAAAAATAAATATTTTATAACCACTTGCTTATTTTGCAAAATTTGCACATTTCACCCATAACCAAAGTATTATATCAAATTAACCCCTTATTATTCACAATAATATTTAGAGAAAATTTGATTTTATTCATTAATAAGTTGGGGTCTTACAACCTCCCCTCCTTATGAAATTTCGTCCTCGAAATTGACGTACGTACCTGATGTTTCAAAAAGGTGAGGATACCTCGCTTTCATTTCTGATTCCAACTCCCAGGTCATTTCTTCAATAGCATGGTTTCTCCACAAAACCTTAACTTGTGGTATAACCTTCGTGCGTAGGACATGCTCTTTCCTATCCAAGATCTTAACAGGTACCTCCTCGTACGTTAAATCTTCAGCTATCTCGTCTGGTTCTAACTCAATAATGTGGTTCGGGTCTTTAACATATTTACGAAGCATAGATATGTGAAAAACATTATGAACACGAGACATGCTTGGAGGTAATGCGAGTCTATATGCCACATTTCCTATTCGCTCAAGAATCTCAAATGGACCAACAAATCTTGGATTGAGCTTTCCTCTCTTCCCAAATCTTGTAACTCCCTTCCATGGTGCAACACGTAACAATACATGATCCCCAATATTAAATTCCACGTCCTTCCGATGAAGATCCGCATAACTCTTTTGTCGATCCTGTGCCGTTTGTATACGTTGTCGAATCGTTTGGATCTTCTCTGTAGTAATGCGTACCAATTCTGGTCCCAACAATGTTGCTTCACCCACCTCGTCCCAGCATACTGGAGAACGACATTTTCTTCCATACAACGCCTCAAATGGAGCCATACCTATGCTCGCCTGATAACTGTTGTTGTAGGAGAATTCCACCAATGGTAGGTACTTATCCCAACTCCCTTTGAGATCTAAGACACAAAGTCTTAATAGATCTTCAAGAGTTTGAATAGTCCTCTCTGATTGTCCGTCCGTTTGAGGATGGTATGCTGAACTGAATCGTAAATCCGTGCCCATAGCTTTCTGCAAGCTAACCCAAAATCGTGAAGTGAATCTTGGGTCACGATCCGAAACTATGGATACTGGCATGCCATGCAATCTCACAATCTCGTTCACGTACATACTAGCAAGACGTTCAAGGGAATAAGTCTCACGTATCGGCAAGAAATGAGCGGACTTGGTTAATCTATCAACAATAACCCAAATCGCATCTATGCCTTGAGAAACCTTGGGAAGACCCGTAACAAAATCCATAGTAATGTGTTCCCACTTCCATTTCGGAATCTCAAGTGGTTGCAATGGACCCTTTGGTACTTGATGCTCCGCTTTTACACGTTGACAAGTTAAACATCTCGAGATAAACTCCGCGATCTCTCTTTTCATATTGCTCCACCAAAATGTATGTCGAAGATCGTGATACATTTTGGTACTCCCAGGATGGATTGCAAACGGTGTGTTGTGTGCCTCCATCATTATTCTATGCTTCAAGTCAAAATCGTTAGGAACACAAAGTCTGGAGTTGACTCGAAGTATTCCTTCTTCATCGATTCTTGCTTCTGGAATAGCACCTTCTTGCACTTTCTTCTTCATACGCATCAGCTCTATATCCGTAGCTTGAGCAGCTTTAACTTTATCGATTAAAGTCGGTTCTACTCGTATATTTGATATCATCATGTGGGTACTTGGAGCCTTCATCTCTATCTCCATCCTTTGCAAGTCATACAAAATGGGCCTTTGTGTTAAAAACATTGCACTCGTACCCGCATATGATCTTCTACTCAATGCGTCAGCTACTACGTTTGCTTTTCCAGGATGGTATTGGATGGTATGATCGTAATCTTTCAACAGCTCAAGCCAACGTCGTTGCCGCATGTTGAGTTCCTTTTGGGTGAAGAAATATTTGAGGCTTTTATGATCTGTATAGATCTCCACTTTCTCCCCATACAGGTAGTGTCTCCAGATCTTCAACGCAAAAACGACTGCTGCCAACTCCAAATCATGAGTAGGATAATTCCTCTCATATTCTTTGAGTTGTCGTGAGGCATAGGCTATGACTTTCCCATGTTGCATGAGAACACATCCTAACCCTTTGCCTGAAGCATCGCTGTAGATAACAAATCCATCCGAACCAGATGGTATTGTCAAAACAGGTGCCGAAATGAGTCTCCTCTTGAGTTCTTGGAAACTCTTCTCGCATTCCTCACTCCATACGAATTTTGTATCTTTCCGAGTCAGCTGAGTTAACGGAGTAGCGATTCGAGAAAATCCTTCCACAAATCTCCGATAATAACCAGCTAAGCCCAGAAAGCTACGTACTTCGGTTACCGACTTCGGTTGCTCCCAACTTTGTATGGCTTCAATCTTCGCCGGGTCGACAGATACTCCATGTTTTGACACCACGTGCCCAAGGAATGCTACTTCCTCAAGCCAGAACTCGCATTTCTTCAGTTTGGCATATAGCTTGTTTTCACGAAGCCTTTGCAGTACCAGCTTCAAATGGCGCTCATGATCTTCACGGCTTTTGGAATAGATGAGGATGTCATCAATAAAGACAACAACGAACTGATCCAAATATTCTTTGAATACACGGTTCATCATATCCATGAAGGCAGCAGGAGCATTAGTCAATCCAAAAGACATTACTAAGAATTCATAATGCCCGTACCGAGTTCTGAAGGCAGTCTTTGGAATATCCTCAGTTTTAATCTTCAGCTGATGATATCCAGAACGAAGATCGATCTTTGAAAAGAATTGTGCTCCTTGCAACTGGTCAAACAGGTCATCAATGCGAGGTAGCGGATACCTATTCTTGATGGTGACATGGTTCAATTCTCGATAGTCAATACAAAGTCGCATACTCCCGTCTTTCTTCTTTACGAATAAAACAGGAGCACCCCAAGGAGACGTACTAGGACGAATAAAACCGATGTCCAACAACTCCTGTAGTTGGACTTTTAACTCCTGAAGTTCAATAGGAGCCATTCGATATGGGGTTTTAGAAATGGGCTTTGTACCGGGTTCAAGGTCAATAAAGAATTCAATTTCTCGTTCCGGGGGTAGACCGGGAAGTTCTTCAGGAAATACATCGGAAAATTCTCTAACAATAGAAATATTATTCAAATCTGACTTGTCTTTGTTCAAATCCATAACATGGGCTAAGAAAGCTTGACATCCGTTTTTCAATAAACGAATAGCTTTGTGGCTTGATATGACAGTGACTGATTTTAGTGGTTTAGTAGTTTGAATTCGTATGACAGGTTGGTTAGGAATATGAAAACTAACAACCTTACGAAAACAATCAATTTTAGCATGATGAGTGGTTAACCAATCAATTCCTAAAATCACATCAAAAGCAAGTATCTTTAAAGAGATAAGATCAACAGGTAATGTGATAGTGCCAACTTGGATCATGCAAGATTTATAAACTGTAGATGTAACGAAGGTTTCACCCAACGGAGTTTCAACAGATAAGTTAAAGTCCAATTTCTCCGGAGTCAAGTTTAAACGTTGAGCACAAGCAGGAGAGATAAAAGAATGGGTAGAACCGGTATCTAGTAAAGTATAAACTTCGCAAGAATTCAAGATTAGCTTACCCGTGATCACCTCGTTCAGGTTTCTCGCGTTTTGGCCAGTAACGACAAACGCTCTTCCAGGAACCGCTGATTTCGCCTTATCCGGGACAGCCCTTGGAATCACCACTCCCGCTGAACTTGGTTTCGCTATAGTACAATCTCGAGCGATGTGGCCTTCCTTCCCACAGTTGTAACACACCTTGGATTGTTGTGGACAGTTTGGGCTGATATGTCCCTCTTTCCCACATTTGTAACATCTAACTGGCGGTCGTTCTCCTCCCCTAAAATTTGTTGTTGGTGCTGGTGCTGGTGCTGATGTCTTCCCGTCATTGTTGAATCTCCTCTTTCTGAAATTTCCACTTGACTCACCTCTCCTATTATCATGGCCACGATGACCACCCGAGTGGTTACCGCCTTTGTTCGTATTTTTCCCTCCTCGTTGGTTATCATCGCTCTGATGATTGCTGTCACCGGTATGACCCTGGTTGTGGTCCCTCGGTTGAGTATACTCATTATCTCTCTCTAATAATTGGCCCTGTTGACAACATCTGAATACAAAGAAAATTTATGAGAGATAAGATATTGACGAATCTCAGGTTTTAAACCTCTCAGAAACATCTTGTCATTCGTTCCTCATTTTCGACCAAATGAGGTGCAAACCTGGATAACTCTGCAAACTTCGCCTCGTACTGGGACACCGTCATGTTGTTTTGTTCCAGTCTAATAAACTCAACCTCCTTCATATGACGAATACTTTCAGGAAAGTACTTGTCATTGAACAGTTTTTGAAATGTTTCCCAGGACATGTTGAGTGCGTCAGGCTGGGTACGCTTCACAGACTCCCACCAGTAGTCTGCCTCACCGCGGAACATAAATGTGGCGAATGGAACCTTCTGTTCCTCCGTGCATCCCAAGACATCAAATATCTTGGTAATTTGCTTGACCCACGTTTCCGCCATGATCGGATCCGGCTTTCCCTTAAATTCTGGTGGTCCCAATTCTTTGAACTGCTTAGCTGTGACAAACCGCGCGTTGTTATCATTTCCACCCGTATTCTGCACACGAGTCTCCCTCGTCTGATTTTGCATGAACTGCAAAAAGCTCCTAAACATTCCATCATTCATCGTTTGCTCGGTAACGTTGTTTACAGGAGGAATATTGCCTTCCTGTTGCACGTTCCCCTGGGTAGTGATCAAAGGTGTCTCCACGGTCTGATTTACTCCATTATTAACGTTCTCAGCTGCCATTCTTAAATACTGCCATAAAACAAGGGTTAATAGTCATGTCATATATTATCCCTATACTCTGACCGACCAAATAAACACCAAATAAACTTAGTCAGGTCATACTAGCGAAGGAATTCCCCGTCTCTCCCCTCCTAGTTCTTGTCTCACATCTCAGCCAGGGATCATATCCCTAAGCTCTGATACCAACTGTGACGCCCCCAAATAGGTATACAACACCCATTCTGAGTCGCCAAATACATGGTACAGAAAGCAAACTACAACTTCAATAATACAATTGTCGTGCAAAATACGACAACACATACTGTGAGTTTAAATACAAATATTGTCTTCTAGACAATATCCACACTCAAATAAATCCTCATTACAATTATTCAAACACTATTTTACAGAAATAGTGAGGACTGCTAATACATCTTTCTAGAACCATCACTCCATACCCCGACTAGATCCTGCTATGTTCTCACCTCCTGAGAAGAAAAATGGAACAAAAAGGAAAAGGGTGAGCTCAACTAGCCCAGTAAAGAATATTATGACTAAGATAATATACAACAAATTATCGTTAGTCTTCAACAGGGAAAAATCTGATAAAATATAATCGACAACAAGTTTTAGATCAACAACTGCAGCGGAAACAACAAACCATTAGAAGAGTCAAGTAGAGAAAGAATTCTACTATCTTCTAAGATTTAAAAGTCCATCATCAATATTTTATCCCTGTAACATCAATTAATAATCATCTTTAACCAAATATTCATCTTTGCACTACAGGCCAAAGATATTCATTTGTATCATCAGTCGGTCATGTTCATCTCAACACCTGTTCATCTTTGCACTACAGGCCAAAGATATTCATCAAGTAATTATACATCTTTGCACTACAGGCCAAAGATATTCAGTAATATCATCATTTAGGACTGAGGATGATGAAAAATATCTTAAAGAGAACGAATCCAATGAGACAGAAGGACAAATAGTAGGGATTCGTATAACAGTTTATCCAAGATCAATAATACTTCATAATAATCAATTGTGAAGCAGAATTCAAAAATAAAGATCAAAACATGGATACAATCAAAGATAGTAACCATAATAGACATCTTGGACAAAAAGGAAAAATTTTATTTTTCGGTGAATAGTGCCGTATTCGTGAATAGTGCCGTATACGTGAATAGTGCCGTATACGTGAATAGTAACCCCGACACAAAAAGTTCCAAATTTGATAAAAACTCATATCAATATTTCAGCATAATGATATTGAAGAAAATAATATCATTAAGAAGAAAATAATATCCCTTACCTCAAAATATCAGTACTTCTGGTCGGAATACCGGTATAAGGCTGAAAGAAACTTGCTCTGATGAATAGAAACTCTCAAAGTATCTAAATACTCACAAAATACACTCAATAATCTAGAGAGAGAAAGAGAGAAAACTTGTTTCTGGTGTGATTTTCAATTCTAACTTAGCCCTCTATTTATAGGAAAATTTTGGTAGGTTTGACCTGCAACCTGATGGCTTTACCTGCTACTATTCCCACCTACCACATTTGAAATATAATTCAGCACATTTCTTCACCAACCACAAGTGGGGCCCACCAATTCTAGAATTTTCCACCAAAATGATAAACTCCGAAAATTCAACAATTTCTGAACCAGTCATCTTGTAAAATTCATAATAAATCATACGTTCATTTTTAACGGTTCAAAATTTGTGGACATATACTCAACTTATATATGTATAACATATCCAAAAATTACCACGATCCAACGGTCGGATTAAAAATTATAACACCCGCAATATATCTCAAAAACCCTGATTTTTTTTAATACCTCCATTCCGACAAAAATACTGATAAAAACCTCAACATTAACTCCTTCATTTTTAACCACAAAAATATATCCCTCATTTATATCCACATAAAATAAATATTTCCTTATCATATGAATCAATAATTAATTATTCACAAATAATATTACAGAATCACATTTATGACAACCAGGCCGTTCCCAGGAAAGAGGGGGCTTTCCAATAAGGATTTCTCCTTACTGGCGCGCAATTAGATGACCAAACCTCTCCTTAGACAGAACTTTCTAGACATTGCCAATAATGTTATCTAATAATATTATTCAAATAATATGAATTATTGATCTGATAAATGAAAATACTGTGCAGCAACAATTATTGAAACAACAATAATATAAAATATCAACGCAGCAATTATTGAATCAATAAAATAAAATATTGAATAATAACTACTGTAACAATTATTGAGTAGTGCCTTCTTACGTAAGAATCAATAATTGGTGCAATACCGTGTGCTACTGTATTTTAACCACCGGGTATTCCAACAGTATTAACGGTAACAACTACGCCGTTATTTATAAACAACTTATACTTGTCGTTTTCTTCATCCAATCGCTTTCCGTTATGGGGCCCACACAAGGCTGCGTCGTCGTACGAATATTCCCCGACAGCAAGAATATTCCACGACCAACCGAATATTCACCGACCAAAAATAAATATTTTATAACCACTTGCTTATTTTGCAAAATTTGCACATTTCACCCATAACCAAAGTATTATATCAAATTAACCCCTTATTATTCACAATAATATTTAGAGAAAATTTGATTTTATTCATTAATAAGTTGGGGTCTTACAGTAAGACCCCGAATTTTATGAAATAAAAGTATTCAATTTTTTTTATAGTTATTATTCAGTAAATGGTTAAATTGATAAAAGTTAAAGTTAAGGGTGATATATGAATTTTTTTTCAAAATAAGCAAGTGGTTATAAAATAATCATTGTTGTCGGGAATATTCGTTTGGTCGTGGAATATTCTTTCTGTCGGGGAATATTCGTACGACGGCGCAGCCATTTGTGGGCCCCATAACAGAATAACTGTCGGGTGAAGAAAACGATAAATTTAAGTTTTTACAAATAACGACGTAGTTGTTACCGTTAACACTGTTGGAATACCCGGTGGTTAAAATACAGTAATACGCGTTATTGCACAGTAGCACACGGTATTGCATAGTATTTTTGAAATTATTGATTCTTACGTAAGAAGGCACTACTCAATAATTGTTACAGTAATTACTGTTCAATATTTTATTTTATTGATTCAATAATTGCTACGTTGAAATTTTGTATTATTGTTGTTCAATAATTGTTGCTGCACAATATTTCCCATTATCAGATCAATAATTCATATTATTTGAATAGTATTATTAGATAGCATTATTGGCAATGTCTAGAAAGTTCTGTCTAAGGAGAGGTTTGGTCATCTAATTGTGCGCCAGTAAGGAGAAATTCTTATTGGAAAGCCCCCTCTTTCCTGTGAACGGCCTGATTGTCATAAATGTGATTCTGTAATATTATTTGTGAATAATTAATTATTGATTCATATGATAAAGAAATATTTATTTAATGTGGATATAAACGAGGGATATATTTTTGTGGTTAAAAATGAAGGAGTTAATGTTGAGGTTTTTATCCGTATTTTTTTCGGAATGGAGGTATTAAAAATCAGGATTTTTGAGAAATATTGCGGGTGTTATAATTTTTAATCCGACCGTTGGATCGTGGTAATTTTTGGATATGTTATACATATATAAGTTGAGTATATGTCCACAAATTTTGAACCGTTAAAAATGAACGTATGATTTATTATGAATTTTACGAGATGACTGGTTCAGAAATTGTTGAATTTTCGGAGTTTATCATTTTGATGGAAAATTCTAGAATTGGTGGGCCCCACTCTTAGTTGGTGAAGAAATGTGCTGAGATTTTTATTCAAATGTGGTGGGTGGGAATAGTAGCAGGTAAAGCCATCAGGTTGCAGGTCAAACCTACCAAAATTTTCCTATAAATAGAAGGCTAAGTTAGAATTGAAAATCACACCAGAAACATAAGCTTTCTCTCTTTCTCTCTCTATATTATGAAACATATTTTGTGAGTTTTTAGATACTTGGTGAGTTGCTATTCATCAGTGCAAGTTTCCTTCAGCATCATATCTGATATCCAGTCAGAAGTACTGCTCTTTTGAGGTAAGGGATAGTAAGGGATTTTAAGGGTTGTTATATTTTCCAGTTTCGTAATTTTTCTGACCTTCAAAAATTCTGGAAAAATTTGAAATGATATTTTGATGAGTTTTCTTGATTGTGTCCAAAAATGGTAATTTTTGGATGTATAGATTGAGAGTTATGAATTTTATGAGAAAAGACTATTTTAAAAGTAACCGTTTATAATTCCTTGTGGTTAACTCCAAAATTGATGAAATTTTTATTGGGAGTACATGTATATGATAGAAGTATACTCTATAAATTTCAGAATTTTTGGACAAAAGTACAATTTTTGATAAATGTCTAAGTATTCGGCTGTTTTGGCCATATGAAAAATAGTAAATGACTTTTAAAAATTCTGAGAAAAATATATGTTCACTATGGGACTATATTATGCTAAATTCCAGAAAAGAAATATTTTTGGAATTGATTTGGTATTTTTTTATGAAAATGGTCTAGTTATGAGTAAATGAATTAAATATATTTTGTGAAGTAAGAAAATTGGAAAATAGGATTTTATGACTTGAGAATCCTATATGAGATATATGCAAATTTTTGATGAGAGTTTTTGGTTATTGGTGATGAAATCTTATGAGTTTGACATTTTAGAATGATTAAATGCATTATTTAGTAAAGTGTAAAACAATTAAAATAAATTGTTTATAAGCTTAAGAAATATTATTCTTTCAATATCATTATACCGAAATATTGGTATGTATTTTATTGTGGAATTTCTACCTTTTGTGTCGGGTTTACTATTCACGAGTTACTATTCACGACAAAATTGGTTTCTTTTTCTAACCAAATTATAGTTGATTTATGAATATTACTCTTGAGATTAAATCTATATGTTGATTATATTGATTTTATTATCATATATAACATTTTTATAACCCTAATGATGATATTTCTCTTTGACTTGAGTGTAAAGATGGGTAGATTTCTGGTATGATCATGTGTGACAACCCCAAAATAGGTCCATTCCACCCAACCCATTTTGAGTCGTCAAATACATGGTACAAAAAACAACTACAACTTTGTTACAACAATTGTCGTGCAAAATACAACAACACATATGCTGTGAGTTTGGATACAAATATATACCAAATGTGACATTGGACACCATCATGTATCAGCACTTCACAAAGGTACCTTACATAAAGGTATAGTCAAAAACTGTTCTAGAAATTAGAATCTTTGGGAAGTGCTCAAGGAAACCTTCGTACATGGGAGGCCACGCGTCTAGGTTATGATAGATATCATATGGCCACAGAATTATCCTTGGTTGACCCAATAGACCCCAAAGAAAAACGAGAAGATTACTATCATATTCTTCCCAATGGTGAGTCTTCTCTTGACTTATCATTATCTCCACTGTCTCTAATTGAGAATTATACTTCAAACAAACACCAAGATTATATAGGTAGTGCCCATAGATATACTCAGCAAGTGGATGAGCACAACCCTGTCCTATGATGACACGAGGTTGTATGTCATTAGACATCTTGTATGATAGTGGCAAACCACCCTTCCAACGTTGGGTACACCTTACCCTATTGGATTCACCAAATATAACTACTAAATGAATTTTTCTATACTGCTTCGGGAGAACATCCACAGCTAGAGACCACCATTCTATTTCCCCGTTACCCTCGCTCGACCCAGCTACACTCTTATTACCTGAAAGGAATTGTGAAGCAAAAGGGTGAGCACAACTAGCTCAGTAAAGAATATCATGACTAAAGATAATTCAATTATCAATAGCCTTCATCAACAATAAATCAGAGATTTAGAACATATGGTAAATGATAAAAATTTCAACCATAGTTGCAGCGGAACGAGCAATCCATTAGAAGAGTCAAATAGACTATAAAGTCTATTATCTTCTCCATGTTAAAAATCCATCAACAATGTTTTATCCCTGTAACATCAATCAACAGTTCCTTTCCACAATCATATGAATAACTCATAATCATAATTGTGATTCTAAATTTTTCTTCACACCCAGGACGAAGAATATTTTCATCACATGTCTTTACCTGAAACATCAAAGATCATGGTTATACCAAATCACAGTTCCTGTTCATAATCATACTAATAAATCCATCTTTGCACTACGACCAAAGATATTCAACAACAGTTTATCTTTGCACTACGGGCCAAAGATATTCATCAACAGACCATCTTTGCACTACAGGCCAAAGATATTCATCTACAATTCATCTTTGCACTACAGGCCAAAGATATTCCTCTACAATTCATCTTTGCACTACAGGCCAAAGATATTCCTCTACAATTCATCTTTGCACTACAGGCCAAAGATATTCCTCAACAATTCATATTTGCACTACAGGCCAAATATATTCATATCTCAAAGAAATATAATCATTTCAGAATTTATATACAACATAATTATAACCATGTTAATCAATTCATCTTTACACTTAAGCTAAAGATATTCAATTGTAAATTCAATGGTCATGATCATACCAGTCACAATTCAACTTTGCACTACAGGCCAAAGAGAACCCTAGTCATGATCATACCAATAATCTACCCATCTTTACACTCCAGTGAAAGAGAAATTCAACATCAGAGTTATAAAAATGTTATATATGATAATAAAATCAATATAATCAACATATAGATTTAATCTCAAGAGTAATATTCATAAATCAACTATAATTTGGTTAGTAAAAGAAACCAATTTTGTCGTGAATAGTAACTCGTGAATAGTAACTCATGAATAGTAACTCGTGAATAGTAACACCGACTCAAAAAGGTAGAAATTCCATAATAAAATTCATACCAATACTTCGGTATAATGATATTGAAAGAATAACATTTCTTAAGCTTATAAACAATTTATTTAAATTGTTTACACTTTACTAATTAATGCATTTAATCATCATAAAATGCCAACTCTTACAATTTCATCATCAATAACCAAAACCCTCATCAAAAATCTGCATATACCTCATATAGGATTCTCAAGCCATAAAATCCTATTTTCAATTTTCTTTCTTCACAAAACATATTTAATTCATTTACTCATAACTAGACCATTTTCATGAAAAATACCAAATCAGTTCTAAAAATATTTCTTTTCTGAGATTTAGCATAATATAGTCCCATATTGAACATATATTTTTCTCAGAATTTTTAAAAGTCATTTACTATTTTTCATATGGCCAAAATAGCCGAATATTTAGACATTTATCAAAAATTGTACTTTTGTCTAAAAATTCTAAAATTAACAGAGTATACTTCTATCATATACATGTACTCCCAATAAAAATTTCATCAATTTTGGAGTTAACCACAAGAAATTATAAGCGGTTACTTTTAAAATAGTCTTTTCTCATAAAATTCATAACTCTCAATCTATACATCCAAAAATCACCATTTTTGGACACAATCAATAAAACTCATCAAAATATCATTTCAAATTTTTCCAGAATTTTTGAAGTTCAGAAAAATTACGAAACTGAAAAACATAACAACCCTTAAAATCCCTTACTATCCCTTACTTCAAAAGAGCAGTACTTCTGATCGGTATAAAGCTGAAGGAAACTTGCACTGATGAATAGAAACTCACAAGTATCTAAATACTCACAAAATACACTCAATAATATAGAGAGAGAAAGAGAGAAAGCTTATGTTTCTGGTGTGATTTTCAATTCTAACTTAGCCCTCTATTTATAGGAAAATTTTGGTAGGTTTGACCTGCAACCTGATGGCTTTACCTGCTACTATTCCCACCCACCACATTTGAAATATAATTCAGCACATTTCTTCACCAACCACAAGTGGGGCCCACCAATTCTAGAATTTTCCACCAAAATGATAAACTCCGAAAATTCAACAATTTCTGAACCAGTCATCTCGTAAAATTCATAATAAATCATACGTTCATTTTTAACGGTTCAAAATTTGTGGACATATACTCAACTTATATATGTATAACATATCCAAAAATTACCACGATCCAACGGTCGGATTAAAAATTATAACCCCCGCAAAATATCTCAAAAACCCTGATTTTTAATACCTCCATTCCGACAAAAATACTGATAAAAACCTCAACATTAACTCCTTCATTTTTAACCACAAAAATATATCCCTCATTTATATCCACATAAAATAAATATTTCCTTATCATATGAATCAATAATTAATTATTCACAAATAATATTACAGAATCACATTTATGACAACCAGGCCGTTCCCAGGAAAGAGGGGGCTTTCCAATAAAGATTTCTCCTTACTGGCGCGCAATTAGATGACCAAACCTCTCCTTAGACAGAACTTTCTAGACATTGCCAATAATGCTATCTAATAATACTATTCAAATAATATGAATTATTGATCTGATAATGGGAAATACTGTGCAGCAACAATTATTGAACAACAATAATACAAAATTTCAACGTAGCAATTATTGAATCAATAAAATAAAATATTGAACAGTAATTACTGTAACAATTATTGAGTAGTGCCTTCTTACGTAAGAATCAATAATTTCAAAAATACTATGCAATACCGTGTGCTACTGTGCAATAACGCGTATTACTGTATTTTAACCACCGGGTATTCCAACAGTGTTAACGGTAACAACTACGCCGTTATTTGTAAAAACTCAAATTTGTCGTTTTCTTCACCCGACAGTTATTCGTTATGGGGCCCACAAATAGCTGCGCCGTCGTACGAATATTCCCCGACAGAAAGAATATTCCACGACCAAACGAATATTCCCCGACAACAATGATTATTTTATAACCACTTGCTTATTTTGAAAAAAAATTTATATTTCACCCATAACTTTAAAATTTTATCAATTTAACCATTTACTGAATAGAAAAATTGAATACTTTTATTTCATAAAATTCGGGGTCTTACAATCTCCCCTCCTTATGAAATTTCGTCCCCGAAATTTACGTACCTGGTATTTCAAAGAGTTGAGAATACCTTGCTTTCATTTCAGATTCCATCTTCCTTATCATCATGATTTCTCCATTGCTCATCTCCTGTATTTCAGATATCATTCTAGAATACAGCTTCAAAACAAGGGTTAATTTAACAAATTAACATATCACATAATATCTCGATATTATGACTGACCAACAAATAAGCTTAGGTAGGACACACTAGCGAAGGATTTACTCATCTCTCCCCTCCTAGTTATATTTCCCGATCTCCGCCAGAGATCATATCCCTAAGCTCTGATACCACCTGTGACAACCCCAAAATAGGTCCATTCCACCCAACCCATTCTGAGTCGTCAAATACATGGTACAAAAAACAACTACAACTTTATTACAACAATTGTCGTGCAAAATACAACAACACATATGCTATGAGTTTGGATACAAATATATACCAAATGTGACATTGGACACCATCATGTATCAGCACCTCACAAAGGTACCTTACATAAAGGTATAGTCAAAAACTGTTTTAGAAATTAGAATCTTTGGGAAGTGCTCAAGGAAACCTTCGTACATGGGAGGCCACGCGTCTAGGTTATGATAGATATCATATGGCCACAGAATTATCCTTGGTTGACCCAATAGACCCCAAAGAAAAACGAGAAGATTACTATCATATTCTTCCCAATGGTGAGTCTTCTCTTGACTTATCATTATCTCCACTGTCTCTAATTGAGAATTATACTTCAAACAAACACCAAGATTATATAGGTAGTGCCCATAGATATACTCAGCAAGTGGATGAGCACAACCCTGTCTTATGATGACACGAGGTTGTATGTCATTAGACATCTTGTATGATAGTGGCAAACCACCCTTCCAACGTTGGGTACACCTTACCCTATTGGATTCACCAAATATAACTACTAAATGAACTTTTCTATACTGCTTCGGGAGAACATCCACAGCTAGAGACCACCGTTCTATTTCCCCGTTACCCTCGCTCGACCCAGCTACACTCTTATTACCTGAAAGGAATTGTGAAGCAAAAGGGTGAGCACAACTAGCTCAGTAAAGAATATCATGACTAAAGATAATTCAATTATCAATAGCCTTCATCAACAATAAATCAGAGATTTAGAACATATGGTAAATGATAAAAATTTCAACCATAGTTGCAGCGGAACGAGCAATCCATTAGAAGAGTCAAATAGACTATAAAGTCTATTATCTTCTCCATGTTAAAAATCCATCAACAATGTTTTATCCCTGTAACATCAATCAACAGTTCCTTTCCACAATCATATGAATAACTCATAATCATAATTGTGATTCTAAATTTTTCTTCACACCCAGGACGAAGAATATTTTCATCACATGTCTTTACCTGAAACATCAAAGATCATGGTTATACCAAATCACAGTTCCTGTTCATAATCATACTAATAAATCCATCTTTGCACTACGACCAAAGATATTCAACAACAGTTTATCTTTGCACTACGGGCCAAAGATATTCATCAACAGACCATCTTTGCACTACAGGCCAAAGATATTCATCTACAATTCATCTTTGCACTACAGGCCAAAGATATTCATCTACAATTCATCTTTGCACTACAGGCCAAAGATATTCCTCTACAATTCATCTTTGCACTACAGGCCAAAGATATTCCTCAACAATTCATATTTGCACTACAGGCCAAATATATTCATATCTCAAAGAAATATATAATCATTTCAGAATTTATATAAACCATAATTATAACCATGTTGATCAATTCACCTTTACACTTAAGCTAAAGATATTCAATTATAAATTCAATGGTCATGATCATACCAGTCACAATTCAACTTTGCACTACAGGCCAAAGAGAACCCTAGTCATGATCATACCAATAATCTACCCATCTTTACACTCCAGTGAAAGAGAAATTCAACATCAGAGTTATAAAAATGTTATATATGATAATAAAATCAATATAATCAACATATAGATTTAATCTCAAGAGTAATATTCATAAATCAACTATAATTTGGTTAGTAAAAGAAACTAATTTTGTCGTGAATAGTAACTCGTGAATAGTAACTCATGAATAGTAACTCGTGAATAGTAACACCGACTCAAAAAGGTAGAAATTCCACAATAAAATTCATACCAATATTTCGGTATAATGATATTGAAAGAATAACATTTCTTAAGCTTATAAACAATTTATTTAAATTGTTTACACTTTACTAATTAATGCATTTAATCATCATAAAATGCCAACTCTTACAATTTCATCATCAATAACCAAAACCCTCATCAAAAATCTGCATATACCTCATATAGGATTCTCAAGCCATAAAATCCTATTTTTCAATTTTCTTTCTTCACAAAACATATTTAATTCATTTACTCATAACTAGACCATTTTCATGAAAAATACCAAATCAGTTCTAAAAATATTTCTTTTCTGAGATTTAGCATAATATAGTCCCATAGTGAACATATATTTTTCTCAGAATTTTTAAAAGTCATTTACTATTTTTCATATGGCCAAAATAGTCGAATATTTAGACATTTATCAAAAATTGTGCTTTTGTCTAAAAATTCTGAAATTAACAGAGTATACTTCCATCATATACATGTACTCCCAATAAAAATTTCATCAATTTTGGAGTTAACCACAAGAAATTATAAGCGGTTACTTTTAAAATAGTCTTTTCTCATAAAATTCATAACTCTCAATCTATACATCCAAAAATCACCATTTTTGGACACAATCAATAAAACTCATCAAAATATCATTTCAAATTTTTCCAGAATTTTTAAAGTTCAGAAAAATTACGAAACTGAAAAACATAACAACTCTTAAAATCCCTTACTATCCCTTACTTCAAAAGAGCAGTACTTCTGATCGGTATAAAGCTGAAGGAAACTTGCACTGATGAATAGAAACTCACAGAGTATCTAAATACTCACAAAATACACTCAATAATCTAGAGAGAGAAAGAGAGAAAGCTTATGTTTCTGGTGTGATTTTCAATTCTAACTTAGCCCTCTATTTATAATAAAATTTTGGTAGGTTTGACCTGCAACCTGATGGCTTTACCTGCTACTATTCCCACCCACCACATTTGAAATATAATTCAGCACATTTCTTCACCAACCACAAGTGGGGCTCACCAATTCTAGAATTTTCCACCAAAATGTTAAACTCCGAAAATTCAACAATTTCTGAACCAGTCATCTCGTAAAATTCATAATAAATCATACGTTCATTTTTAACGGTTCAAAATTTATGGACATATACTCAACTTATATATGTATAACATATCCAAAAATTACCACGATCCAACGGTCGGATTAAAAATTATAACCCCCGCAAAATATCTCAAAAACCCTGATTTTTAATACCTCCATTCCGACAAAAATACTGATAAAAACCTCAACATTAACTCCTTCATTTTTAACCACAAAAATATATCCCTCATTTATATCCACATAAAATAAATATTTCCTTATCATATGAATCAATAATTAATTATTCACAAATAATATTACAGAATCACATTTATGACAACCAGGCCGTTCCCAGGAAAGAGGGGGCTTTCCAATAAAGATTTATCCTTACTAGCGCGCAATTAGATGACCAAACCTCTCCTTAGACAGAACTTTCTAGACATTGCCAATAATGCTATCTAATAATACTATTCAAATAATATGAATTATTGATCTGATAATGGGAAATACTGTGCAGCAACAATTATTGAACAACAATAATACAAAATTTCAACGTAGCAATTATTGAATCAATAAAATAAAATATTGAACAGTAATTACTGTAACAATTATTGAGTAGTGCCTTCTTACGTAAGAATCAATAATTTCAAAAATACTATGCAATACCGTGTGCTACTGTGCAATAACGCGTATTACTGTATTTTAACCACCGGATATTCCAACAGTGTTAACGGTAACAACTACGCCGTTATTTGTAAAAATTCAAATTTGTCGTTTTCTTCACCCGACAGTTATTCGTTATGGGGCCCACAAATAGCTGCGCCGTCGTACGAATATTCCCCGACAGAAAGAATATTCCACGACCAAACGAATATTCCCCGACAACAATGATTATTTTATAACCACTTGCTTATTTTGAAAAAAAATTTATATTTCACCCATAACTTTAAAATTTTATCAATTTAACCATTTACTGAATAGAAAAATTGAATACTTTTATTTCATAAAATTCGGGGTCTTACAATCTCCCCTCCTTATGAAATTTCGTCCCCGAAATTTACGTACCTGGTATTTCAAAGAGTTGAGAATACCTTGCTTTCATTTCAGATTCCATCTTCCTTATCATCATGATTTCTCCATTGCTCATCTCCTGTATTTCAGATATCTTTCTAGAATACAGCTTCAAAACAAGGGTTAATTTAACAAATTAACATATCACATAATATCTCGATATTATGACTGACCAACAAATAAGCTTAGGTAGGACACACTAGCGAATGATTTACTCATCTCTCCCCTCCTAGTTATATTTCCCGATCTCCGCCAGAGATCATATCCCTAAGCTCTGATACCACCTGTGACAACCCCAAAATAGGTCCATTCCACCCAACCCATTTTGAGTCGTCAAATACATGGTACAAAAAACAACTACAACTTTATTACAACAATTGTCGTGCAAAATACAACAACACATATGCTGTGAGTTTGGATACAAATATATACCAAATGTGACATTGGACACCATCATGTATCAGCACTTCACAAAGGTACCTTACATAAAGGTATAGTCAAAAACTGTTCTAGAAATTAGAATCTTTGGGAAGTGCTCAAGGAAACCTTCGTACATGGGAGGCCACGCGTCTAGGTTATGATAGATATCATATGGCCACAGAATTATCCTTGGTTGACCCAATAGACCCCAAAAAAAAACGAGAAGATTACTATCATATTCTTCCCAATGGTGAGTCTTCTCTTGACTTATCATTATCTCCACTGTCTCTAATTGAGAATTATACTTCAAACAAACACCAAGATTATATAGGTAGTGCCCATAGATATACTCAGCAAGTGGATGAGCACAACCCTGTCCTATGATGACACGAGGTTGTATGTCATTAGACATCTTGTATGATAGTGGCAAACCACCCTTCCAACGTTGGGTACACCTTACCCTATTGGATTCACCAAATATAACTACTAAATGAACTTTTCTATACTGCTTCGGGAGAACATCCACAGCTAGAGACCACCATTCTATTTCCCCGTTACCCTCGCTCGACCCAGCTACACTCTTATTACCTGAAAGGAATTGTGAAGCAAAAGGGTGAGCACAACTAGCTCAGTAAAGAATATCATGACTAAAGATAATTCAATTATCAATAGCCTTCATCAACAATAAATCAGAGATTTAGAACATATGGTAAATGATAAAAATTTCAACCATAGTTGCAGCGGAACGAGCAATCCATTAGAAGAGTCAAATAGACTATAAAGTCTATTATCTTCTCCATGTTAAAAATCCATCAACAATGTTTTATCCCTGTAACATCAATCAACAGTTCCTTTCCACAATCATATGAATAACTCATAATCATAATTGTGATTCTAAATTTTTCTTCACACCCAGGACGAAGAATATTTTCATCACATGTCTTTACCTGAAACATCAAAGATCATGGTTATACCAAATCACAGTTCCTGTTCATAATCATACTAATAAATCCATCTTTGCACTACGACCAAAGATATTCAACAACAGTTTATCTTTGCACTACGGGCCAAAGATATTCATCAACAGACCATCTTTGCACTACAGGCCAAAGATATTCATCTACAATTCATCTTTGCACAACACACCATTTGCAATCCATCCTGGAAGTACCAAAATGTATCATGATCTTCGTCATACATTTTGGTGGAGCAATATGAAGAGAGAGATAGCGTTGTTTATCTCAAGGTGTCTAACTTGTCAACGAGTCAAAGCGGAGCATCAAGTACCAAAAGGTCCATTGCAACCACTTGAAATTCCAGAATGGAAGTGGGAGCACATCACCATGGATTTCGTTACCGGTCTTCCTAGGGTTTCTCAAGGTATTGATGCGATTTGGGTCATTGTTGATAGATTGACCAAGTCTGCTCATTTCTTACCGATACGAGAAACTTATACACTTGAACGTCTTGCTCGTATGTACATAAACGAGATTGTAAGACTGCATGGTATGCCAGTATCCATAGTTTCTGATCGAGACCCAAGATTCACTTCACGATTTTGGGTTAGTTTACAAAAAGCTATGGGCACGGAGTTACGATTTAGTTCAGCATATCATCCTCAGACGGACGGACAATCAGAGAGGACTATTCAAACTCTTGAAGATCTATTAAGACTCTGTGTCTTTGACTTCAAGGGAAGTTGGGACAAGTTCTTACCATTGGTGGAGTATTCTTACAACAACAGTTATCAAGCAAGTATTGGCATGGCTCCATTCGAAGCATTGTATGGAAGAAAATGTCGTTCTCCAGTATGCTGGGATGAGGTGGGCGAAGCAACGTTGTTGGGACCGGAGTTGGTACGTATGACTACAGAAAAGATTCAAACGATCCGACAACGTATAAAAACCTCACAAGATCGACAAAAGAGTTATGCTGATCTTCATCGAAAGGACGTGGAATTTGATGTAGGAGATCATGTGTTCTTACGTGTTGCTCCATGGAAAGGTGTTACGAGATTTGGAAAGAGAGGAAAGCTAAATCCTCGATTCATCGGTCCATTTTTAATCCTCGATCGAGTAGGAACTGTGGCTTATAGACTCGCTTTACCGCCAAGTATGTCTCGTGTTCATAACGTTTTCCACATATCCATGTTACGCAAATATGTGGAAGACCCGAACCACATTATTGAGTTAGAACCGGACGAAATAGCGGAGGATTTGACGTATGAAGAAGTTCCTGTTCAAATCTTGGATAAGAAGGAACATATTCTACGCTCCAAGGTTATACCTCAAGTCAAAGTTTTGTGGAGAAACCACGATGTTGAGGAAATGACTTGGGAGTTAGAATCAGAAATGAAATCAAGGTATCCTTACCTCTTCGACATACCAGGTACGTACCCTAATTTCGAGGGCGAAATTTCATAAGAAGGGGAGGTTGTAAGACCCCAACTTTTATAAATAAAGATGAATTTTCTATAAATATCATTTTTGAATATTATGGAGTTAATTTGATATAATGTTATAGTTGTGGGTAATATTTATAAATTTTGCAAAGTAAGCAAGTTGTTATAAAATATTCGTTTGGTCGGAGAATATTCTTTTTGTCGGGGAATATTCGTACGACGGCACAATCATTGGTGGACCCCACAACGGAATTATTGTCGGATTGAGAAAACGACAGAATTATCTTTCTATAAAAATAACGGCTGAGGTGTTACCGTTAAAACCGTTAAAACTGTTGAACTACTCGGTAGTAAAAGTACAGTAATACGCGTGGTTGCATAGTAGCACACGGTATTGATTATTGATGCTTACGTGAGAAGTCACTCAGCTATACTCAATTATTGCTACAGTAATTGCTGCATCATATCTCTTAAATTATTGTCATAGTATCATCTGTATAATATGTTATATTATTGAGACGTTGTGGTAAGTTTGGTTATTTTATGGGGGGCCATATGTCATCATCTAAGAGTCTCTTCGTCAATAGTAATTACCGTCGTCAATAGTAATTACTGTCGTCAATAGTAATTACCGTCGTCAATAGTATTTACCTTGGTCAATAGTAATTACCTTCGTCAATAGTAGTTGTCCCTTCAATATTACCAAGAGTCATTTGACCCTTCGTTAAGACCAAGAGTCACCCTCAGTTTTTCTATAAATAGAGGCCTAGGGCTTCATTATTTTTCACGAATTCATTCAAGCTATAGAGAGAGAAAGTATAGAGAGAATAAGAGAGAGAGAGAGACTAAAAGTATTCTGCTACATCACTTTTCCAATATCCAGTTCTTTTAAGGTAGGGAATATTATTTCTTTTATATTCATGAAGAGAACTTCTGTTATTCCATTTGTTATTATTCTGTTGGAATAACCAGTATACGCGGTTTACCCTATACTTGGTGACATTCTTCTATTATTCTGTTGGAACATCCTGTCTGTGTGTTTTACACCGGACCTGGTTCCGTTTATTATTCTGTTGGAACATCCTGTCTGTGTGTTTTACACCGGACCTGGTTCCGTTTATTATTCTGTTGGAACATCCTGTCTGTGTGTTTTACACCGGACCTGGTTCCGTTTTATTATTATTCTGTTGGAATATCCTGTCTGTGTGTTTTACACCGGACCTGGTTCCATTATTTATTATTCTGTCGGAATATCCTGTCTGTGCGTTTACGCCGGACCTGGTTCCATTATTTATTATTCTATTGGAATAACCTGTCTGTGCGGTCTATCGCATGCATGGTGATTTCTTTTGTTATTCCATTCTTTATTGTACTCAGTTGGTTAAGTTTTGACTTCTATACTCCATGAAATTTGTGGAATATCCTTGATAGTTGCGTTTCATCCAGTATCTTTTCAAGAAAATATTCTTCTAAGCATTCTTGAATTTTACTCCACAATGCAGTATCATGTTGACAATTTGGACGTTGTTAATTCCTGGATAAATTAATTCTTGAACTTGTTTTATTGAATTCTTATATCATTGTCATCATCCTCATGTTTATAAAATGTTGAAAGTCATCTGTGGCATGTAGTGCATAGATGGACTTGGTATGATTATGACCAGGGATTATTCGGTATAATCATGACCGTAATGTTACAAATGATGTGGTAAAAGTCCTCATTGGCCCGTAGTGCATTGATGGACAGTTGTTGGCATGATCATGACCATTAATGAATACACGAATATCCTTGGCCGTAGTGCAGGGGTGATTCGATGATGTGGATTATTTTATTAAGCTGAGTCTCAGCGATCACAGTGTTGAAAAACCTTTTAAATCATAAAAGATAGTAGAGTTTATTTTCTACTTGACTCTTTTAATGGATTGCTTGTTCCGCTGCAGTTAAACTTGATGTCTATTATATTTTATCAGTTTAACATTGTTGAAGGCTAATGATAATTTATTCTGCATTATCTTAGTCATAATATTTCTTACTGGGCTAGTTGAGCTCACCCTTTCTTTCACTGTTCTCTTCAGGAAATGAGAACGTAGCTGGGACAAGTCGGGGTACGGAGTGATGGTCCGAATGATAGTATTAGTTAGTAGTCCTCACTATTCTATGTAATGGTGTGTTAATAAATGTAATGAGGACTCCTTTTGAGTATGAATACTCTCTAGAAGATAATATTTGTATTCAAACTCACAGTTTATGTTTTGTCGTATTGTACACGACAGATGTATTAATCAGTTGTATTTGTATTCTGTACTATGTATCTGACGACCCAAGATGGGTGATGTATACCTAATTTTGGGGGCGTCACAGTTGGTATCAGAGCTTAGGGATATGATCCCTGGCTAAGATGTGAGAATAGAACTAGGAGGGGAGAGACGGGGAATTCCTTCGCTAGTATGACATACCTAAGTTTATTTGCATGGTATTTAATTGGTCGGTCATAATATAAGGATAATATATGACATATCAATTAATTTTTATTTTGTGGCAGTATCTGAAAATGGCATCTGAGAATGTTGAGAATAGCAATGGAGCACAGACGACTGTTGATTCACCACATATCAATAATCAGGATAATGTGCATCAGGAAGGTGTCAATCCTCATGCAAACAACAACACTGACCAAATGATGAATGATCAAATGTTCAGAGGCTTTATGCAATTCATGCAACAACAGGTGAAAGCGGCTCCTGTCCACAACGTAGGTGGAAATACTGGAAACTCTCAGGCGGTCACCGCTAAACAGTTTAAGGAGCTGGGACCACCGGAGTTTAAGGGAGAACCCAAACCACTTGTAGCTGAAACATGGATAAAGCAGATCACCAAGATATTTGATGTCTTGGGTTGCTCCGAGGAGCAAAAGGTTCCCTTTGCCGCCTTTATGTTGCGAGGAGAGGCAGATTACTGGTGGGAATCGATAAAGCGTACTCAACCTGCCGCACTGAAGATGTCTTGGGAGAAGTTCCAAGATCTGTTTAACGACAAATACTTTCCCGAGAGTATTCGTCACATGAAGGAGGTGGAGTTCATCAAATTGGAGCAGAATAATATGACCGTGTCGCAGTACGAGGCAAAATTTGCGGAGTTATCCCGGTTTGCGTCCCACCTGGTGGATAATGAAGAAAGAATGACGCGGATGTTTTTAAGAGGTTTGAAGCCGGAGATACGTCAACATCTTGTTTCTCATAAACTGTGTTTGTATTCAGATGTTGTAAATAGGGCTCAGTTGGTGGAGCGCGATAACGAGACAACGCAACCAAAAGAGAGCAGCCGGCAAAATGATAATACCAGTGAGAGCAGTCATCGAAGCGGTGACAACAAGCGTGGAGGGAATCAACAGGCCAGAAATGGTAACCACTTCGGTGGTAATCAGGGCCAAAACAATAAGAATGGACATTTCAAGAAGAGGAGATTCAACAATGATGGAAAGACGTCAGCACCAGCACCTGTCGTTAAGGAAGGAGAACGACCACCTATCATATGTTTCAAATGCGGAGGGGAGGGGCACATCAGTCCAAACTGCGCGATGCCGTCCAAAGCATGTTATAATTGTGGAAGAGAAGGTCATTTAGCCCGATTTTGTCGTTTACCGAAGACAAATTCAGCTAGGATGGAGGCACCAAAGGCCGTCCCAGAAAAGTCAAAACCGGTTGTGCAAGGGAGAGCGTTTGTTGTGACCTCCCAGAACGCAAGGAACCCGAATGAGGTCATCACGGGTAAGCTTATCATAAACTCTAACGAAGTCTATACTTTATTTGATACCGGTTCAACCCATTCTTTTATTTCTCCTACTTGCGCTCATCGATTAAATTTGATTCCGGAGAAATTAGACTTTGACTTAGCAGTTGAAACTCCATTGGGAGAAACCTTCATTACATCCACGGTTTATAAGTCTTGTTTGGTTCAAGTTGGTACCCACACATTACCTGTCGATCTTATTTCATTAAAAATACTTGCATTTGACGTGATTCTAGGGATTGATTGGTTAACTACTCATCATGCAAAAATTGATTGTTTTCGTAAGGTTGTTAGCTTTCATATTCCTAATCGACCTATTATGCGAATTCAAGCAACCAAACCATTAAAATCAATCGCTGTCATCTCAAGCCATAAAGCTATTCGTTTATTGAAAAACGGATGTCAAGCTTTCTTAGCTCATGTCACAGATCTAAACAAAAATACGTCAGCTTTGAATGATATTTCTGTTGTTAATAAATTTCCTGACGTATTTCCCGAAGAACTTCCTGGCCTACCCCCAGAGCGTGAAATTGAATTTTGTATCGACCTTGAACCCGGTACAAAACCCATTTCCAAAGCCCCATATCGAATGGCTCCTATTGAACTTCAGGAGTTAAAGACCCAACTGCAGGAATTGTTAGACATTGGTTTTATTCGTCCTAGTACTTCTCCTTGGGGTGCTCCTGTTCTGTTCGTGAAGAAGAAAGATGGGAGTATGCGACTTTGTATTGATTATCGGGAGTTGAATCATGTCACCATCAAAAATAGGTACCCATTGCCACGTATTGATGACCTGTTTGACCAGTTGCAAGGAGCACAATTCTTTTCAAAGATCGATCTTCGTTCTGGATATCATCAGCTGAAGGTTAGAACTGAGGATATTCCAAAGACGGCTTTTAGAACTCGGTACGGGCATTATGAATTCTTAGTTATGTCTTTTGGATTGACTAATGCTCCTGCTGCCTTCATGGATATGATGAACAGGGTATTTAAGGAATATTTGGATCACTTTGTGGTCGTCTTTATCGATGACATCCTTGTTTATTCCAAAAGCCGTGAAGATCATGAGCAACACTTGAGGCTGGTACTCCAAAAGCTTCGTGAATACAAACTTTATGCCAAGTTGAAGAAATGCGAGTTCTGGCTGGAAGAGGTAGCATTCCTTGGGCACGTAGTATCAAGTCGTGGAATATCTGTTGACCCGGCAAAGATTGAAGCTATTCAAAGCTGGGAGCAACCTAAATCAGTGACCGAGGTACGTAGCTTTCTTGGTTTAGCTGGTTATTATCGGAGATTCGTGGAAGGATTTTCTCGAATCGCTACTCCATTAACTCAGCTGACTCGGAAAGATACAAAGTTTGGTTGGAGCGAAGAATGTGAGCAGAGTTTTCAAGAACTCAAGAGGAGACTCATTTCAGCACCTGTTCTAACAATACCATCTGGCTCGGAGGGATTTGTCATCTACAGTGATGCTTCGAGCAAAGGGTTGGGATGCGTTCTCATGCAACATGGAAAAGTCATAGCCTATGCATCAAGACAACTCAAGGAATATGAGAGGAATTATCCTACTCATGATCTAGAGTTGGCAGCTGTTGTCTTTGCACTTAAAATTTGGAGGCATTACTTGTATGGGGAGAAAGTGGAGATCTTTACGGATCATAAAAGCCTCAAATATTTCTTCACTCAAAAGGAACTCAACATGCGACAACGACGTTGGCTTGAACTGTTGAAAGATTATGATCATACCATTCAATACCATCCTGGAAAAGCGAACGTGGTAGCTGACGCATTGAGTAGAAGATCATATGCGGGTACAAGTGCAATATTAACAACGCAAAGGCCCATTTTGTGTGACTTGCAAAGGATGGAGATAGAGTTGAAGACTCCAGGGACCCATGTGATGATGGCGAATATACGAGTAGAACCGACTTTAATCGATAAAGTTAAAGCTGCTCAAGCTACAGACCTGGAGCTGATGCGTATGAGGAAGAAAGTGCAAGAAGGTTCTATGCCGGAAGCAAGAATCGATGAAGAAGGAATACTTCGAGTCAACTCCAGACTTTGTGTTCCTAACAACCCTGATTTAAAGTATGAAATCATGATGGAGGCGCACAACACACCGTTTGCAATCCATCCTGGAAGTACCAAAATGTATCATGATCTTCGTCATACATTTTGGTGGAGCAATATGAAGAGAGAGATAGCGTTGTTTATCTCAAGGTGTCTAACTTGTCAACGAGTCAAAGCGGAGCATCAAGTACCAAAAGGTCCATTGCAACCACTTGAAATTCCAGAATGGAAGTGGGAGCACATTACCATGGATTTCGTTACCGGTCTTCCTAGGGTTTCTCAAGGTATTGATGCGATTTGGGTCATTGTTGATAGATTGACCAAGTCTGCTCATTTCTTACCGATACGAGAAACTTATACACTTGAACGTCTTGCTCGTATGTACATAAACGAGATTGTAAGACTGCATGGTATGCCAGTATCCATAGTTTCTGATCGAGACCCAAGATTCACTTCACGATTTTGGGTTAGTTTACAAAAAGCTATGGGCACGGAGTTACGATTTAGTTCAGCATATCATCCTCAGACGGACGGACAATCAGAGAGGACTATTCAAACTCTTGAAGATCTATTAAGACTCTGTGTCTTTGACTTCAAGGGAAGTTGGGACAAGTTCTTACCATTGGTGGAGTTTTCCTACAACAACAGTTATCAAGCAAGTATTGGCATGGCTCCATTCGAAGCATTGTATGGAAGAAAATGTCGTTCTCCAGTATGCTGGGATGAGGTGGGCGAAGCAACGTTGTTGGGACCGGAGTTGGTACGTATGACTACAGAAAAGATTCAAACGATCCGACAACGTATAAAAACCTCACAAGATCGACAAAAGAGTTATGCTGATCTTCATCGAAAGGACGTGGAATTTGATGTAGGAGATCATGTGTTCTTACGTGTTGCTCCATGGAAAGGAGTTACGAGATTTGGAAAGAGAGGAAAGCTAAATCCTCGATTCATCGGTCCATTTTTAATCCTCGATCGAGTAGGAACTGTGGCTTATAGACTCGCTTTACCGCCAAGTATGTCTCGTGTTCATAACGTTTTCCACATATCCATGTTACGCAAATATGTGGAAGACCCGAACCACATTATTGAGTTAGAACCGGACGAAATAGCGGAGGATTTGACGTATGAAGAAGTTCCTGTTCAAATCTTGGATAAGAAGGAACATATTCTACGCTCCAAGGTTATACCTCAAGTCAAAGTTTTGTGGAGAAACCACGATGTTGAGGAAATGACTTGGGAGTTAGAATCAGAAATGAAATCAAGGTATCCTTACCTCTTCGACATACCAGGTACGTACCCTAATTTCGAGGGCGAAATTTCATAAGAAGGGGAGGTTGTAAGACCCCAACTTTTATAAATAAAGATGAATTTTCTATAAATATCATTTTTGAATATTATGGAGTTAATTTGATATAATGTTATAGTTGTGGGTAATATTTATAAATTTTGCAAAGTAAGCAAGTTGTTATAAAATATTCGTTTGGTCGGAGAATATTCTTTTTGTCGGGGAATATTCGTACGACGGCACAATCATTGGTGGACCCCACAACGGAATTATTGTCGGATTGAGAAAACGACAGAATTATCTTTCTATAAAAATAACGGCTGAGGTGTTACCGTTAAAACCGTTAAAACTGTTGAACTACTCGGTAGTAAAAGTACAGTAATACGCGTGGTTGCATAGTAGCACACGGTATTGATTATTGATGCTTACGTGAGAAGTCACTCAGCTATACTCAATTATTGCTACAGTAATTGCTGCATCATATCTCTTAAATTATTGTCATAGTATCATCTGTATAATATGTTATATTATTGAGACGTTGTGGTAAGTTTGGTTATTTTATGGGGGGCCATATGTCATCATCTAAGAGTCTCTTCGTCAATAGTAATTACCGTCGTCAATAGTAATTACTGTCGTCAATAGTAATTACCGTCGTCAATAGTATTTACCTTGGTCAATAGTAATTACCTTCGTCAATAGTAGTTGTCCCTTCAATATTACCAAGAGTCATTTGACCCTTCGTTAAGACCAAGAGTCACCCTCAGTTTTTCTATAAATAGAGGCCTAGGGCTTCATTATTTTTCACGAATTCATTCAAGCTATAGAGAGAGAAAGTATAGAGAGAATAAGAGAGAGAGAGAGAGACTAAAAGTATTCTGCTACATCACTTTTCCAATATCCAGTTCTTTTAAGGTAGGGAATATTATTTCTTTTATATTCATGAAAAGAACTTCTGTTATTCCATTTGTTATTATTCTGTTGGAATAACCAGTATACGCGGTTTACCCTATACTTGGTGACATTCTTCTATTATTCTGTTGGAACATCCTGTCTGTGTGTTTTACACCGGACCTGGTTCCGTTTATTATTCTGTTGGAACATCCTGTCTGTGTGTTTTACACCGGACCTGGTTCCGTTTATTATTCTGTTGGAACATCCTGTCTGTGTGTTTTACACCGGACCTGGTTCCGTTTTATTATTATTCTGTTGGAATATCCTGTCTGTGTGTTTTACACCGGACCTGGTTCCATTATTTATTATTCTGTCGGAATATCCTGTCTGTGCGTTTACGCCGGACCTGGTTCCATTATTTATTATTCTATTGGAATAACCTGTCTGTGCGGTCTATCGCATGCATGGTGATTTCTTTTGTTATTCCATTCTTTATTGTACTCAGTTGGTTAAGTTTTGACTTCTATACTCCATGAAATTTGTGGAATATCCTTGATAGTTGCGTTTCATCCAGTATCTTTTCAAGAAAATATTCTTCTAAGCGTTCTTGAATTTTACTCCACAATGCAGTATCATGTTGACAATTTGGACGTTGTTAATTCCTGGATAAATTAATTCTTGAACTTGTTTTATTGAATTCTTATATCATTGTCATCATCCTCATGTTTATAAAATGTTGAAAGTCATCTGTGGCATGTAGTGCATAGATGGACTTGGTATGATTATGACCAGGGATTATTCGGTATAATCATGACCGTAATGTTACAAATGATGTGGTAAAAGTCCTCATTGGCCCGTAGTGCATTGATGGACAGTTGTTGGCATGATCATGACCATTAATGAATACACGAATATCCTTGGCCGTAGTGCAGGGGTGATTCGATGATGTGGATTATTTTATTAAGCTGAGTCTCAGCGATCGCAGTGTTGAAAAACCTTTTAAATCATAAAAGATAGTAGAGTTTATTTTCTACTTGACTCTTTTAATGGATTGCTTGTTCCGCTGCAGTTAAACTTGATGTCTATTATATTTTATCAGTTTAACATTGTTGAAGGCTAATGATAATTTATTCTGCATTATCTTAGTCATAATATTTCTTACTGGGCTAGTTGAGCTCACCCTTTCTTTCACTGTTCTCTTCAGGAAATGAGAACGTAGCTGGGACAAGTCGGGGTGCGGAGTGATGGTCCGAATGATAGTATTAGTTAGTAGTCCTCACTATTCTATGTAATGGTGTGTTAATAAATGTAATGAGGACTCCTTTTGAGTATGAATACTCTCTAGAAGATAATATTTGTATTCAAACTCACAGTTTATGTTTTGTCGTATTGTACATGACAGATGTATTAATCAGTTGTATTTGTATTCTGTACTATGTATCTGACGACCCAAGATGGGTGATGTATACCTAATTTTGGGGGCGTCACAAAGACTATTGATAATTTATTTATCTTTAGTCATGATATTCTTTACTGGGCTAGTTGTGCTCACCCTTCTGTTTACAATTCCTTTCAGGTAATAAGAGTGTAGCTGGGTCGAGCGGGGATAACAAGGGAATAGAACGGTGGTTATCATTTAGTAGTTATATTTGGTGAAGAAAATAGGGTGAGGCGAACCCAACGTTGGAAGGGTGTTTTGTCACTATCATACAAGATGTCTAATGACATACAACCTCGTGTCATCATAGGACAGGGTTGTGCTCATCCACTTGCTGAGTATATCTATGGGCACTACCTATATAATCTTGGTGTTTGTTTGAAGTATAATTCTCAATTAGAGACAGTGGAGATAATGATAAGTCAAGAGAAGACTCACCATTGGGAAGAATATGATAGTAATCTTCTCGTTTTTCTTTGGGGTCTATTGGGTCAACCAAGGATAATTCTATGGCCATATGATATCTATCATAACCTAGACGCGTGGCCTCCCATGTACGAAGGTTTCCTTGAACACTTCCCAAAGATTCTAATTTCTAGAACAGTTTTTGACTATACCTTTATGTAAGGTGTCATTGTGAGGTGATGTCCACGGTTAGAACATGAGTCACATTTGGTATATATTTGTATCCAAACTTATAGCATATGTGGTGTTGTATTTTGCACGACAATTGTTGTAATAAAGTTACAGTTATTTTCTATACCATGTATTTGGCGACTCAGAATAGATTGGATGGAATAGACCTATTTTGGGGTCGTTACACACGTAACAAACAGGGCTGGCCCTGTTTGTTACGTGTATCCAAAAAGACACTTAAATCACTGTATTTTGTAAAAATTTCAGTTCCAATAAATCACATTAATTATTTTGTAGTACAATCTGTTTGTTACGTGTATCCAAAAAGACACCTAAATCACTGTATTTTGTAAAAATTTCAGTTCTAATAAATCACATTAATTATTTTGTAGTACAAAGCAAAAAAAAAAAAAAAACAATCCGGCCGGTCACAACCCCGGTCGGAAAATCCCGGTCAGCCTAAAAGAGCTCTCCCATAATAAGAGGGGTGGAAACTTTCAAAACTTATTGTTTCCAGTTCCACTAATATTGTTTTAAAGTCAAAAATAAGAATTAACTTAAAATAAAGTAAAAAATGATATATTCTCTTCTTTTATTTAACATGTTTAATTAACGTAAAAATATTACTCGAGTCATTGTTTAGGGAACGTAGATAATATTTAATTAATAATTAACTCAAAAAAAGAAGAAGGTAACAATATTGTTTTATATACTCCCACCCACTATCTCAAAATGGATTGAAGGTTACATTTTTTGTATGCATCAGAAACTTAGAGGGTTTTTCTATGATTAAATTAAGAGAATGACTTTTTATTTAAAATATAATTTCAATAAAAGTGGTTAAAAAATTCACAACTTCCTTGTCCCAAAATGCATCCGGGGCTCTATTATATTATATTAATTCGTGATAAACAAAAGTCTTGACGTTGACTTGTAGCAAAGCTAAAATTTTGTCTTGCTTTGGGTCTAGTTAATCTTACTTCGAATTCTTACACTACTGCTCAATGGTGAACAAAATAATATATATTTATTAAAATTACATTGTTTTGAAAATTATTTTAAAAAATAAGGAGAGCCGTGAGTGACGTTTTTATAAATAAAATGAAAGCAAATGGTGCCACTCTTTTTTAAAATAATTTTATTTTTTAAAAGAATCTTTAAAACGTCGTGATTTTAACAAAAATATAATATTTAAGAGAGGTATGCTATTTAACAGATATGTTTTAAATCCATTCTGATTAAGGGCAATGCTACAGAAGCTTAAATTTTTTTTAATCTCAAAACTCAAAAGTGTTATCAGATCTTATGTGATTGATTTTGACATTGTCAATGTCATTTGAGTTCAAAAATTTGATACCCTTGTTAGAAATTGAGCTAAAATAAAAGTGAATTTTAATAATTATTTTAAATAAATTCACATATCAATGTGTTCTACTCCATGAGTAGATTAAATTGAGTATTTATAAGCTCAAATCCATAGAGTAATAAATGAGATATTAATTTAAAAAGATTACCTTTAAAAATGATAAATGATAATAAATATGTTGGAAGTCAAGTCTCACATCGGTTAAGAACTAAAAGTTTAATATGTTTATATACAAGAAAATTGCTCTTAGGTTTGGGCCCCAAGGGGCACCCAACTTTTGTGGAATGGAGAGGATTTAGTCAAAACTTGGTTTGAACCCACACGCGCTGCTGATCTATTGGCTTGGGGCATGGGTCCTTGTATATAATTTTTTGGACAAAATTTAATTTAATTTAGTTCTATTGTCAAAATTGTGTCGTTTTGATAAATGTTATTTATTATCAATACTGTGTCATTTTGAGAAGCGTTACCTGCCGAACAAACGCGTCTAAACTGCGTCGTTTTAAGAAAGGCTATCTGCCTGAACAGGCGTTGCAAAACTACGTCGTTTTTGACTGAACAGTCGTGCCTTTTCTGTTAAAGCGTAAAACTACGTTATATTTTTTTATGCAGAGCTTTTATGTTAAAGCATTAAACTACGTCATTTTTATTCTGTGGAGCCTAAAACTACGTCGTTTTTGCTCCGAACAAACTTGCCTTTTCTATTTAAAGCCAAAATTATGTCGTTTTGGGCATAATCATACCTTTTCAGTAGGTTGTATCCCTTCAGATGGGTCACTTACCCCATTATAAATAGAGAAGGGGGCCGCCATTTTCATTCATTCACTTTCTCAAGCATTCAAGCATAATAGAGTATTATAGTCTTTATTTCTTCATCAGTTTCCTTAGTTAATTTTGTGAGAGTCAGAGTATTTTTTCGATTCGTAGAGTATACTTTTTATAGTGCTGACTGTGCTGTTAAAGTATATATTGTCATTGTATCATGACAGACAAGTGTTATCAATTCTGAGCACTGTAAGAAGGGCATAATTGTGTTAAGAACATAGTACCAAATATTAACATTGACAAATTAAATTCTACGATTTGAAATAAGTTAAATATATATATAATTTCCATTCTATTTTACTGACAACCCCTGCCTTTGAATTCTAACACTGCTGCTAACTATTGCTTATTGGATCCGGCTCCCCGCTCAAGAATTTCTTAGGGTAATCAAAATTTTAAAATTTCCTAAATCTAACAGTCTCCAACCATAGTTAAAGAATTTATTATATTAAGGGTAACGTTAGGGGAGTCAAAAAATTTTGATCTCTCAAAAGTGTCGCCATATTATATTAGTTAGATAGATTTTACGTAATTAAATTCGTCATTAATTATGACAATATCATAACATTTAAGTCTAAAATTTAATACCCTTAATATTACTCTTCTATTAAAAAATCAAATATGTCTAGAATATAATTTAAGATGTAGAAAAGTCTATACATGTCCCTAAAAGAAAGAAAACCCCACACGAATACCAATGCTTTAACCTCGTTAAATTTGACTTTTGTAGAATTAATTAAATATATTATAAATACAAAAAATAATATATCTTATAATTAATATCATATTTTGAATAGTTTACAATGTTCATAATAATATAATTAAGTGAATTCTTATTAATTTAAAACTTAAAAATTAATTTTATAATTTCACAATCGATCTAATATTGTAGACTAGAGCTTTCACTTGAGTATTAACTATTGACAACATCTGGTATATTTTGATAACACAGAATTATAGGCTTCAAGAAAAGTCCAGTTGACAAAAGAGGGGCAACTGAATAAAATTAAATAATTCAATGCCATGGCACCAGATAAATAATTCAATTTATTTATGCTTGCTGCTCAACTTGTTCAGTACCAATTCAAGGTGTTGATTAAAGAAATCACATCTTCAAATATTGCCAGAAAAGGACAACAACTTGATTGTAAGAAGGGTTGTGAGAAAGAATAGTTGTAATTATGCACAAGTATTCTTCATGAGAATTAATCAACTTACTATCAAATAAATAAATACATCAAGTAAACAACTTCTTCAATTGAGACTCATCTGTTCCAATTGTACATCCAGAACCAACCCCCATTACGACGACGAAATGATTCAACAGTACAATCAATTTCATCAAACCACTTTGCTGCTGATAATATTGAATATTATCAGCAATATTAACCAACTTTCCAGGCAAAATATATGAACTCAACCTCAACTACAGACCCCCTTTCAACAGCTCCAGTCTTATTATGGCTTGTGGACTTTGAAACCGAATACTCTAGGAACATAACCCTGAGAAACCGGTTGTGGCTTCAGGTGGCCATAAGTCATCAGAAATAAGTGAGGAAATGTAGACCCAAAATAAGCCCCGTCAATGGCTGAACATATTCAAAAAAGATTGATATTAATCCTTTGGAAACAACCCTAGAGCTTCTATACGAGATTACAAGTATATAAACTCCCTCCTACTGGAAATGAGAATCCTACTTTTTTTTCCGCTGGGAGATAATATACATATTTTTTTAACTATCTTTAATATAGTTAAATACATAAATATTGAAAACAACAAACGTACCTAAACAAACGTGGTATTTTTTTTGTGGAACGACGTATATCATTGCAGATTATATTGTTAAATCATATAATTAATACTTGCAGACTTTTTATCTTCATGTTTTTCTTGTTAAATCATTTTGTTGTTACTGAAGACTCCTTATTAGACATAATAATAATAATAATAATAATACTTTCTCTATTCCAGGATAAAAGTTCTTATTACCATTTTAAATAGTCCAAGTTAAATGTCTATTAACCTTGAATAATCTATTTTTTACAATAATTTGCTATAATACCCTTATTCCTAATTGTCATATTTCTATTCTCTATGAATATTTATGGAACATCACTATGCAATTAAATGAAAATTTAATTATGGACAATTTTGTCATTTTATCCTTTTTTTTAATATGAGCAAAAAGTCACCTAAGACTTTTATCTCGGGACAGAGGGAGTAATACTTTTCAATACTCTCATACTATAATCAATCTTACTGATCTCAACATCTGTATAAAGTCTGCAGGACCTTCAACACATTTTTTTAATGGTTATCCACACAAAAACACAACCTGTGTTAGTGATTTTAGATAATATACCACTACATAATTTTCTAAATCAAGTTGGTGACTTCAGCTAGGTCCTTGAACGTAAATCCTATTTCAACAATAAGAAAATCTTAAATTAAACAAATCCCATTGGAATTGAAAACAAAGAATCTTGTGTAGAAAGCATGTGAAATTATCTTTATCACATATCTTTTCTTATGACAAGTTAATATCTATGATCTATCACAAACTTCATCTGGACAAGTTCACATATGAATTTGAATATTAACTTGTCAGGAGAAAAAATACATGTGATACATGTTTTTCCTTTTTCTATTCTAAAAAGACATTTTTGGTACATGTATATTGTGTATGCCTTAAACACACGTAACCATTTCCTACTTAAATTCGGTATTGGAGACAACCTAGCCGATACAGTACCAGTTGCATCATAGCAATACTTGATTTTAGTGGATTACTATCTTTCTCGCCCATAGGTGTAGGCCAAAAGTCAATCCACATAAATCTTGTGTCTTTTTTTCTATTACGTTTTCCCACTTTCATTGGTTGTTTAGAGTAATTATTTACTATCGTAATTGGCATAACAAAGTATTATATCATGTTAGAAGGGTGGTTGAAAGCAGTTTATCCCAGTGTAATAGTACGTTAATAAGTTTATTAATAAAATAGAATATATTAAGAAGTGTCTAATAGATTTATAAAATAGGTGGTACTTGTACACAATGCACGAAGGCTACCGCAAAGAGCAGGGTTAGGGGAAGATCAAATGTACACAACCTTACCTCTATTTATCTTCTAAAAACCCCACTATGTTAAGAAGGACATGCTCTTTCTCTCCAAAAAGGTTCACATACTTGACAGCCAAACAATTAAGATTTGGCATGTGAGCACTGATTTCAGAGCTTTTGGGACCAGAAAAGTTACCGGGAGTGTAATTTTTAGGTATTGTAAAATTTATTTTTACTCATCTGAAAACTGACCGGCCATCCGGCCCATCCCTCACCCTCTCCCTCTCCCATTGTATACGCATAAAGGATCTGCGACATATTTTTTGTTTGAGGTGGTGTTAGGTGAGTACAGTAGAGGAGTTCTGAAGGTGGGTTTTCATGATAGTGGTGGAAGGTGACAACAAAGACGCAACTAGTGCTTCTGTGCTAGGTTTCAGTGGCAGTGCGAGATCTTTTTCAGTGATGATGGTGTTCGGTGTCATCTTTAGTGCATCTACGGCTGTGTCTCTATCTGTGTATGAGGAATATGTCTTTGGTCTAGAGGGAAAAACAGAGTAACAGTTTTTCCATTGAAATCTGGACATGAGTGGTGAACCCATTACATCTCACACCCTATATGCTGCCAGATAGGTATTTCGTGTCATACTCAGACAGAGTAATTAAAAACGAGCCAACTAGAGGAAATTACAAGTTACCGGCTTACAGCTGCATAACAAAATGCCAACCTGGGTGTTCAACGCAATTTAAATGGACTACTTCTATTAAAATGGGGCATCTGAATGTCTATTCAACTTTATACTTTTAAAACTAAAATGGTGTCGTTTGGATGCATAGGTTAAGCAATTTAAGAAAGATTCCAAACATAATATATTATGCAACGTTACCATATTGATATCTGGTTCGCGGCAAGTAAATATCTTCGCATTTTGGACAGTAGATTCTCACATAACTTCCCCTGGGGATATCTGACTGGCCAACTGGCAAACATGGTTGTTCACAGCAGTAAGCCCTTGGGCATGTCCCAAATTCATTGTTCTTGTACTTCTCCAACTGAATAAGTCACACAAAGTATTTGAAGTCCAGTTACCAGTTAGTGCTGAATAGTCGTCACAATACAATGGAGGAAAAAATCATCTTGGAAAGAAAATTACCATTGCAGACATCCCTTTGCTAGTCAATATATATCGGGCATGAATTAGACCATAAAGCATCTCTGCTGATGATTCAACTAATGAATCCTGTTCTTCATTGAGTTTATCACCTGTAGATACCATATGAAATAATGGGAAATTTATGTCAGAAAAGGACTCTCTGCGTTAAGTGTCATTGTCACTAAAGCATATAATCAGTTTTTATGTCAGCACACAAGTTGGTGGATGATGCAGCCCAAGAAAATCAAATATCAAGCTTTATTTTATAGTTAGTTTTTATTTTCAGTAAGTAAGAATTATTAAATTTATCTAGAAAAGAAGGATCTTTGGAATATATTTTAATTAGGAAAATAGGACTTTTAGAATAACTTTTAAGTCTTGGAAATTTAGAATATCTTTTAAATCTTTAAAATATCTTATTGGTATTTATTACATAGGGACCACAGTAACCGTGCTAAGGTGTAGGAATGGCAATGGGACGGGGCGAGATGGGGCGGGGATTACACATCCCACCCCATCCCCGGACTTATAAAAATTCCCCATATCCGCCTCATTCCCCACGGGGATTAAATTTTAAAAACCATCCCCATGGGGATTTTAAACTCCCACTAGAAATTATATTACCCGGGGTTAATATTTTGTGAATTTTTTAAATAAAAAATTAATTTTAGTTATATTTACAATAATACATACATGAAAATTAATCATATTTTAGTTCATATATGATAAAATTAAGAAATAATAATAATATATATACACACAAGGACATATATTTTAATTATATAATATATACTAGTATAAATATAAACTAATTAGTATGTAACTATTCGGGGGAGGGTACGGGGCAGAGGAAGCAAATACCATCCTCTCTCCATCCCCACTCTCCATCCCCATAAATAACATTCGATTATTCCCCATTCTCGACCTCATCGACTGGAGTCAAAATCACCGTCCCCATTCGGGGTGGAGAGTGGGGATCACTGTGGGGATGGGACAAATTGTCATTCCTGCTAAGGTGTTACCTTCTTAAGTCATCATGAAAAAAACAATATTTTTTGTTTGGTGAGAAAGTACGTCTAGATTCAACATATCTTTCCCTATTTTAACAGAATATATAACTGTATATATGTATGAGTATATAAATATGATATATATATACACACATATACGACAAGAATTGTATTTTATTAATTTTGATCTACACTTTGTGTACTTTGGGTGGTATATTCCCCTTAAATCAAGCATTAAGGTTGTTAAATACCCTGTTTAGAGGTGTTGATTGATTCCACCTCCCCCTATTGGTGAGCACAGCCACCTCTAAGGCAGCCAAAACGGTTTATTTCCACTGTATAGCTGTGATCGTAGATTTGCCTCTCGCCCTACGTAAGTAGACCTCCTAAATGAGGCAGTGCAAGACAACTACATGGTTGTGGAATTCGAGATGAAAATTAATAATTTCAAACAACTGTTACATGAGAGATTCCTTATGGTTCTTTGAATGATTGACAGATATCATTTTCCAAGATCCTTAGTTTAAGGAAAATGGGAGGCAATGAAGAGTAACAGACTTTTAAAATAAACGACCAGGTTGCTGTTAGCCGGGATAGGAGGATTTTTTCAGATGTTGAAACAACAGCCAAATTGAAGTAGAGATGTATTTAGAGAAAGGTGTGCCAAAGGCCGCAGAAAAAAAGATGAAAAAGTTTGAAAAGGTGGCAGTCTGGAAGTTGTTTAAGCCGAACCGCCTGTTTGAGGTAGGGTATGGAACTTGGGTCCGTTCTGTCCTGATGATTGAGGGTGGCCATGAATCATTGCCTAAAGTGTAAAACTTTCCCTAATATTCTGTAATGTCTCAGTAGATGCTTAGTGATAGACACGTAATTCATACATTTTATTATCCCTAATTTTATCCTTTTAATTATATTAGTTTATTAAATTAATATGTTTTATTTTATTTCGTAGGATTTAATCTTTGTTGCAATAAAGTTAAAATCTTGGTGATCAAGCGATATTTAATACTTTTATTCATGTAAGGAATATCCAAGAAGAATCCTACAAGGAGAAGGAAAGAGGTGGAACAATCCTGGTGTGCAAGTCAAATTCAACAAAAGAAAGGAAAGTCAATCTAGAAGATCTCTTTATCTAGAAGATCTCTTTAAGAAGTTGATTACCACTAGGAAATTGAAACCTACATGGAAAGGAAACAAAAGTGTCCAAGTTCAATGAATCTAAATTAGGGTTCAAAGTTATTTTCCCTATAAATAGGTCTCTTATTTTAGAGAGAAAAGTATTAGGTATTGTATTAGTTTATGTTAGGAGTAAAAGTAGATTAAATTACGTCTTCATTGTACGTTCGTTGGATGATCGTTAATTAAAGGGAGTTTCCTTCTTTATTTTTAATCTTCTTCTTTTTTTTATTTTAATTAGTTTAATTATTTTTCATGTCTAGCTAAATTCTTTCATCTAGGATGAAGATGAAATTAAATAATTATTCGTGATAATATTTTTCATCTCTTATATTATTTATGCTTTTATGTTTAATTGATTTCGCTTTCATGTTTCGTTATTGAAATACCTTCGTTTTATAGTTCTTATGTGATTTTAAATTAATTAAGAGGTTTTGATAGATTATTGTTAACATATGAGTTTTTCATAATCCATACTTGCTCAAAGAAGTTTTGATGGGTTATAGTTAATTCTTAAATTTTCATAGTCTATGCTTGCCCACATTAATTGTAAATTACTAAATTAAAGGGAAAGGAGATTAAAATCATAGTGAGTTATAAAAATAGAAGAGATTGAATTACATGTTATGGTTATTATTTAATGGATTCAGATTCCTAGATTATTTTTTTCATTATTTATTTTCATATTCTAGTTAATCAATTCTAAATCTTTATTTCTAATTCGCCTAAAATAGATATTAAGAATACATTAAATTAATCTAGTCTCTGCGGGTTCGACCTGTACTTGCCAGTTCTTCAATTAGACACTGTGCAATTGCAGTACATAATTTTATCACATCAAGTTTTTGGCGCCGTTGCCAGGGACTTGAATTAATTTTTATTTATTTCCTAATTTTTATTTATTCGAATTAGTTTTAACTATATTTTTTTTTCTCTTCAGGATTATTGAAGCGGATCGAAATAGCGAAAAGATAAAGATTTTGTTGCTGCGCTTTCTTCGGTACTTCGTATCTCCATATTATTTTCAAAAAAAATTAAAAAAATAGTAATTTTATTTTTTTTGTTTTGTTTTTTTGTGTGTGCGACTTTCGTGGTTAGTTGTCTGTTTGCTTTGTGATTTGTGGAAAAATGGATCCTTATTATAGTTGAAATAATAATTTTACTTGGAATCAAGAACTTTATGGAAATTTTAATGCGCACCAAGTAAATCAATTTTTTTCAATTTATGAAAATCGTTATCTATGCCCATATCCATATATATATCCATATCCACATCCATATCCATATCCATATCCATATCCATATCCAGAACCTCAATATCCACAAGAATTATCAAATGAAGAAGAAAGACTTAATGCCCTTGAGAAAACTACGGAAGTTTTAATGGAATAACAATTTAGCATTATATCTCGTTTAGAAATTCAAATGAGTCGATTAGCCACCATAATAAATGAACAAGAGGTGGATGAATTTTCTAGTAACTCTGAGGTTAATTTGGAAAATCTTGATGGCTGTGAAAATGATGAGGAAAGTAAAAATTTTATATTCAATTCTACACAATTTGAGTCAAGTGAATTTGAGGAGTCTAAAAATTATGAGTCTATGCCTAAAATTGATCATGACTCATTTAATGAGTTGGTTGAAAAAGTCTATAAGCTTAAAGCTCCATATCCTGAAAGACATTCCAAAAAAATTACCTAGTGATTTTTTGGACCAACCCATTAAAGTAAACATGATACAAGAGTTGTCAATGACCTAAAAATTAATTGAAAATAGACTCTTAATTGAAAAAGATCCAATTAATTTTTTCTTAAATCACCTTGATCAAAATTGGAATGAATCCGAATATTTAGATAAGGTAAATGAGCTGTTGAGATCCACTACAAATAAGTTAACTAAACTAGAATATGTATTTGAACCAATTCTTCCATCATTTGAACATGTTAGCGAAAGTTTTCTTGAGATAAATTTTAAGCATAATTGTGATGAAAATTCTGACTATTTTCAATTTCCTAGACCTCCTGAAAATAATGAAAAGTTCACACTCACTTACCCATTTGTATCACTCATGTATAGTCACATAATTTTTAGAATCTATGAAATTTGTAGATATGTACATTTGTTTTCTTTCTCACCGCATTTTCTTAAAGAACAAATGTCCCGCATACAAGGTACAATTTTTTCACATCTTTGTACTCTTTTCTTCATTTGCATACATCGAGGACAATGCATAATTTAGGTATGGGGGGAGTTTATTTGTATTATTGTATTAGAATTTATTAGATTTTTTTTAGGAAAAAAATAATAAAAACACAAAAAAAAATAGAAAAAAATTAAAAATTTTGTTTGACTTTTTATGGATTGAATTAATTCTAATAAGTGCTTGTGGAGCAAAACTCATGAGTAAGATTGAAAGATTTAGAACTCTTAAATTTTTTATAAGATACGAAATCTTAGTTCGAAACACTATCCGGATTAAAATTGATTTTACAAGCATTTTTTCACTTCACGTTTGCACTAATTCTTAGTTGTGGGGTATAAACAATGATTCGAGTAATATCAAAAAAAGAAAAAAGAAAAAAAAGAATAAGAAAAAAAATGAACGAAAAAAATTGAAATTAAAAAGTTAAAAAAAAGAAATAAATAACTGCTTCAATGTCCATTAAACGAAATAATTGGGTATCCAAGCCTCGAGAAGCATCGATATTCACGCTGAAAAGTGTGATGGATAAAAGCAACTTGACTAGTCTAATTTTGTGGCCATTGTTACTCGAGTCAGTAAGCCCTTAGGGGTGTCTCTACACCTAGTGCCTTAAAACCATCTGGTTTGAGAGTCATTGGTCCAACGCTCACTCTACATGAGTAACTCTGAAAAGCCTAAGAAAATGAGACATTGCACAAGTCAAGAATCAAAATTGAAAAAAAATGACAAAAAAAGAAAAAAGAAATGAAAAAATAAGCTTGCTTGATTTTCATGGTAAAAATCTCTACTAAGAGTTACATCATATACACAATGCATGCATCACATGAAATTGATTTAATGAAGGATGGTGTCTAAAATAAAGATTGAGTATTTTTGATAAAGTGAAAGTGTGATTTTGAATTTAATCTTGCTTATGTATAATGCCCATAGATATTTAGAAGTTTTCTTTCAATTTCATAATTTGTTGAACCAAAAAATATTTTATTTTATTTTTGAATTTTGTGGGTATATTCAATGCAAACCCTCACGAGACACAACTCGTCCACTTGGGGTAACCTTGGGGTTTAAAGGCTTGTTGCATATGCTAAGTGCAATCGTGTTTCTTACGAAAATGAGATAGCATAATTTTTATTTTATTTTATTCTTATTTTACTCGAGGACGAGCAAAAGCTAGGTATGGGGGTATTTGATAGACACCTAATTCATACATTTTATTATCCCTAATTTTATCCTTTTAATTATATTAGTTTATTAAATTAATATGTTTTATTTTATTTTGTAGGATTTAATATTTGTTGCAATAAAGTTAAAATCTTGGTGATCAAGCGATATTTAATACTTTTATTCATGTAAGGAATATCCAAGAAGAATCCTACAAGGAGAAGGAAAGAGGTGGAACAATCCTGGTGTGCAAGTCAAATTCAACAAGAGAAAGGAAAGTCAATCTAGAAGATCTCTTTATCTAGAAGATCTTTTTGAGAAGTTGATTACCACTAGGAAATTGAAACCTACATGGAAAGGGAACAAAAGTATCAAAGTTCAATGGATCTAAATTAGGGTTCAAAGTTATTTTCCCTATAAATAAGTCTCTTGTTTTAGAGAGAAAAGTATTAGGTATTGTATTAGTTTGTGTTAGGAGTAAAAGTAGATTAAATTACGTCTTCATTGTATGGATGATCGTTAATTAAAGGGAGTTTCCTTCTTTATTTTTAATCTTCTTATTTTCTTTATTTAATTAGTTTAATTATTTTCTATGTCTAGCTAAATTCTTTTATCTAAGATGAAGATGAAATTAAATAATTATTCGTGATAATATTTTTCATCTCTTATATTATTTATGCTTTTATGTTTAATTGATTTCGCTTTCATGTTCGTTATTGAAACACCTTCGTTTTATAGTTCTTATGTGATTTTAAATTAATTATGAAGTTTTGATAGATTATTGTTAAGATATGAGTTTTTCATAATCCATGCTTGCTCAAAGAAATTTTGATGGGTTATAGTTAATCCTTAAATTTTCATAGTCTATGCTTGCCCACGTTAATTGTAAATTACTAAATTAAATAAATTAAAGGGAAAGGAGAACAAAATCATAATGAGTTATAAAAATAGAAGAGATTGAATTATATGTTATGGTTATTATTTAATGGATTCAGATTCCTAGATTGTTTTTTTCATTATTTATTTTCATATTCTAGTTAATCAATTCTAAATATTTATTTCTAATTCGCCTAAAATAGATATTAAGGATACATTAAATTAATCTAGTCTCTGTGGGTTCGACCTGTACTTGCCAGTTCTTCAATTAGACACTATGCACTTGCAGTACATAATTTTATCACATCACTTTGGTTTTTACGAAGGTGGGAGACAGCTGCAAGCCTACGTTTAGAGAGCTTTAGTGATGGGAGATTGAGCAGCAGGGGTATTTCTTGATAGGTTAGTAGTATTGGAAATGAAGGTGAAAGTGAGTAGATATGGTGTTGCGAAGAGGTGATACAAAAAAAAAAGAATTTTCTGTAACGTCATATATAATTTATCTCCTGGAAGGTAGTTTGATGTCCAAGGCTCCTTTAGTCTAGCAAGTCAAAGTAATTATGCAGGAAGAGGGAAATAGATCTTACCATGAGACGACTCAACATCTAAGATTAAGTCAAGGGCATAATCATAATATGGAACTTGACCGCTTAGCCCGCAGAGATTAAAATCATCTTGAATGTAGTCATCATCAACTTCACAAAAGAATTCATGTCCTTTCAGATTACAATACCAGGAAACCCAGGAAACATAATCACCTTCAGAACCACTAACATCCGACTCTTCAATCGATGTTTCAAATTTCTCTGCAATAAAAAGATAACACAGTATTGAGTAATCAACAAGAATTGCGGCCTGCAAATCAGTTTAATTGTTTTTTTTGGCCCGGGGGGGGGGGGGTAAATTGTTTCTTTATGGGAAATACCCAATTGACGACAATAACTAATCTACAATGCAAATTATATATAACCACTTCAACAAACCAAAATTACTAAACATAAATGATTTAGCTTGAACTCAGTACTTCATTCATGAATCAATCAGTTGCAGCCACGGTGATAGTTAGCGATTCATTGGGGTGTAATCTTAATAGATTCACATTGAGTTTATCAGTAGCTGTGGTGAAGGAGTGTGGGAGGCTCAGAACTGGTCGATCTGTGACCAAAGCAAGACAACGGAAATAAACGATGTATGAAGAATTATCTAATAAACATTCAATCAGGGACTAGGGAGGTGAATTCAGTCACCGCCTATAGCAGGATGGTATGACAACACGCAGTTCCAAATATAACCAAAATTTATGACTATCATTTTTTCACCTATATATAGTATTAGCATAGAGCATAGTTATCTGAAAAATAATATTCATGATTCGATTCACACGTTTCGATTAGGAATAACTTATAAAATCTAAATAAGTAAATGGAACAAGAATCGCAAGAAAATCATACAATTCAAAATTTAGTTAAATGTCACGATTCAAATATGATGCTTTACCTAGTTGGGTCTTGGACAAGCACTAGGCCCAAGAGATAAAAAAAATAGCATTTATTATTAATATTTTAGTTTTTCAACATAAAAACAAGACTAATTATTCTACCTTCGCCGAAAATGAATCCAAATATTACTAGTCGACTATACCTTTATCCATATCTGTTACACTCCTAAACAAAATACCATTTATTTGAAAATTGAAATGCACAACTCTTAACCATCAAGCTATACAAACTAGGGAAAGCTACTTTAATTGGGTTCTTTTTGAGACAATCAAATCAGATTTTCCCACCAAAGTAAAAGTATCCATTTTTCTTGATATATCAAATGCAGAAGATCAACCTTTAACACTGCTGAATTATCTAATGAGTGTACATAATAACACTTCGAGAAAACCTAAAATGAGACTATAAAATCAAATACACCTTATATGCAGATAAATATCACTATGTTTGTTAAATTCAATAAATATGTAAAGACAAGATGCCGTCATTCAGTTCAGAAAACATCTACAATCACAAAACTACATTATATTCATCATCTATCATTATAAAAATATATAAATAAACTAACCCTCGGAGACTATTTTCTTGTTCTTATTGTTTGAAGTGGAAGGCATTTGATGGCTTATTCTGAGTTTGATTACCTCCCGGTTCAATCGGTATGCATGTTTCTTCAACCTCAGCACGAAACAAAATTGAGTTTTCAGGTGAGATGTAGGATTTTGTGGAACACAAATTTGGGCACTATTATAAGAAATACAAGTCTCAAATTCACAATATCTATCTATGGTAAGATTATAGAAGAAATACGGTAATTTTTGATTCTCTCCTTCGGGATAAAAAGAAAAGGTATTCCATAAATTTATAAATAGTTTTATCATTTACTTTATATTTCTTTATTTATTAATAAAAAGTCATACCTTTAATTATTTCTTTTTGATAACGGAGAGATAAAATAAGTAAATTAACCGTATTATAAAATAAATAATGATGTTTTTAATGTAATTTTTTAATAATATATATTATATGTATTGAAATTGTATATTATACGAAAAATATTAGTACTTAGTACATTGAAAATATTAGTTTTTTTAAAATATATACAACAAAAGAATGAAAAATATTAGTACTTGGTACATTGAAAATATTAGTTTTTTTAAAATATATAGAACAAAAGAATGAAAAATATTAACAACTGGTTGGTTGATATATCATCATAATATATGATTGAGCCTTTAATTTTTATATGCTCTTCAATAATATTAAAATTAAAAAAAAGAAAAGATTAAAGAAAATATTTTTTAAATACAATAATTATAGTGAGACATGACTACTAAATATACAAGAAAAACATAATTATGATAGGTAATTTCAATAGTCCGGGCTAGATCAAACCTCTTAATTTTTTTTATCAATAAATATATATTAATTTATATTTAAGTAAAAATGAACCTCATTTATGGATAGAAAAATTACAAATATAACTCTTCTTAAGATCAAACTTGCTTTTGGACTCAAATAAAGTGGGTCGAAAAGCTCGTAGCTCACTGGACCGAACTAGTCTCTCATGCTTCAAATGAATTTTTTAAGGCCCAAAATAACGGATATCATTCTGTACGTTGGAGTAGCCTGACCCGAATCATTTGTACTTAGTAAAGCTTGTTAATTATATATTTTAGCACATTATTAAAAATAATTATAATAATAGAACTTAGATAAAATAATTATAAAAATAATACATTTTAAATTTTGAATTTTAAAATAATTTGCAGCCTCCGTACTAAACTATAGGGTGCAGATTGTTTTAATGTAGAATGCGCGAAACTATAAATTATTTTGATAACTTAAAGTTTTACGAGTTATTTTGATGTCAAAATTGTTTTAATGAGATTGTACCCTCAAAAGTTTTACAAGTCAGTGTAGAGGGTATGGGGCATACAAGTTATTTCGATGTGATTTATCAAAATATCAAAAAAAGTAAAACTTTAATAAGTAGGACTTCCTTATAGAGTTTTATATTATTCATAATTATATAAATTAAAATTAATAATTTGCATTTAAAAATATTTCAAACTAATTTTAAAAAGTCAAAATAACTCTCATATATCAAAATAATCATATATAATTTAATTGTGAATTTGTGATAGAGTAGTGATTTGGCAACTAAAAAAATGAAGAATACAAAATGGTGCATATGATGTGGTTTGTTATTATTATTAGCGTTGTTATACATTGTTTTTATCTTATCGCATATACCTCCACGTTGGTCACAATTTAACTTCATCAAATAATTGTGGACATGTATATTATTTTTCATATTATTAACCCCACACATCATCAACTAATTATATTTTAACACATTATTTTATGTGTTACCGGATAAAATAATGAGCCACATAACGTTTACATATACACACATGCATACATATCTAGCCAGTAGTAAAAGACCATTCTCTCCCCCATCAAAGACGTTCAAACCCTATAAATAAATTACAAAATCCAGAATTAAAAAATATTACTCCCTCCGTTCCTTAATATAGGTCGTTTTAGAGAAATATTTTTGTTCCTTAATATAAGTCGTTTTAAAATTTTAAGTAAGCATTAATTGCTTAGTTTCCAATATTACCCCAAATATTAAATGTAACTTTGGTTCTCTCACTATTTTTTGTCCAATAAATAACAAATCTCTTATTCCAATACAAGGGTAATATAGACAATTGATATTATAGTTAATGCTACACAATTATTACCTTAATGCTTGTGCATAACTCTAAAACGACCTATATTAAAGAACAGAGGGAGTAATTATTATTAACTGTGTGTAATTAAATGGATCATCATCATCATCCGAAGAATAATAAAGTCATTGAGTACTGCACCATACTAACATTCCTCTTATGTGCTTTACTCTACATCTTCATCTCCAACGAGGCCAATGTCAAATCCTTAATCTACCCAATTTTTCAAGAATCCCAAGTCCCACCTTCCATCACCAACGATGTAAGTATTCATGCGTACGGTTTTATTAAATTATTATTTTTTTTTAAAAAAAATAATAATTTATGTTATGTTTTTTTATAAAAATAATAATCTATACGTTTCAGTTTAAGATGGAAGTTTATAGAGACGATCTTGAAGAGGTACTGGCAAAAGCTTCAACCGGAGACAAGACCGTAATAATAGCAATTGTTAATAAAGCCTACGTGGAAGGCGATAGGCCGATGCTGGATCTGTTCTTGAATGGTTTTTGGGTAGGGGAGGATACCCGTCGCCTAACGAATCACCTCTTGGTTGTTGCCGCCGATCAAACGGCGTTCCAACGCTGCAAGTTTCTTCGTCTCCATTGCTACAAGCTTGAAACGGACGGTGTTGATTTTGTTGGAGAGAGACTTTACATGTCGGAGGAGTTTATTAAAATGATGTGGAGGCGTACTCTATTTCTTGGCGATGTTCTCAAACGAGGATACAACTTTATCTTCACGGTACGTACCTACTTTAATTTTCATGCAGATTATATATTTCGAATTATTTTATTTTCATACCCTATCTGTATAACAAATTAATTAAATTATTATATATTACTGTTATATATATATATATATATATATATATATATATATATAGTGCATTGCCATGTATTAATCAAGTCATTCATAGTAATTAGATTCCTATCGGTACGTATTTTCTCCACATGCATGTTTCAAATTAAGTAAATCTATATATATAACAGTTGTGAATAGAACAGAGTCCTAATTATGCACAAATTTAAATCCTACACACTCTATCCATCCTAAAGCATATATATCTCAACTAATTAACTTTCTTACTGGCTTTTTAGTTTATTATCCCCGCCGTTTTAGTTTTTGAATGATCTTTAAACCTTATTTAAGTTATCGCTAGCCTTAATTTGTCCAGTCAAACTTTTTTTTGATTTCGTTATTGCCGAACAACATGTTAACTGGATGCACATTGACATTAATTGGTAAATATTAAAACCACCATCTCATCAAACAAGATTTCCAAGATATATATATATATATATAGAGATATAAAAATACTAAAGAAATCTATAATTAAAATACAAAATAGTTTTTTTTAAAATATATTTATGCTTTAGAAATATATTAAAATTAAATATTTTCTGATATAAAATTAGATATATAATGTTTCAGTCAAGTTAAGAAAAAGAAATACATTTATACTTTGGGAGAATATATAAAAGGTACGTATGGAATTCTTAATTTGCCAGTTTTTAATTATTGTTTATAGCACCAAACCACCACCACTAAATCTTTAATTAATATTAAAAGTCGTACACCTAAAAACAGAAAATTGTATTTTTAAAAAATATATATTTTTAATTTTGAGACGTTGAGATCTAGTTATATATATATATGATGTTATTTTCAACTTTAGTTACCCAAAAGAATAAAAAATTAAATTTCTATTAAATATGTAAGGATGATCTGAATGTGAACCCAAAAAAGGAGCTTAAAATTTTAAAATTAATAGGAGATAAACTTAAAGGCCAGGTGATTCGGTAACTCGATCTTAATTAGGATAAGGTTTTCTAGATTACGTGGCAATTAGTCCCTCACAACCACAAGTAGAGTTTATTAAAATTCACAATAGGGCATTCTGTTTATATAAATTGACCATAATATTAGAGTTTATATAATAGTGCACGCTAACCTCACTCAAATTAAGTAAAAAATTATACACTTTTATATATTTGCATTATGATTGCATATTTTATCATTAACTTTCTTAATTCGTTTATGTATTTATATTTGATTTTTTTCGTTTTCATAATTAGAACTACTTATATATATATATATATATATATATATATATATATATATATATATATATGTGTGTGTGTATATTAAATATTTGCATATCATTATTATTTTAATATCTTTACTGCCTCTCTCTTCTGAACAGGATACCGATGTAATATGGCTGAGAAACCCATTTCCAAAGCTGATACTAAATGAAACTATAGACTTCCAAATAAGTACAGACAAATTCAATGGTGAGCAGTGGTCTGATCATGACCAACTTATCAACACTGGGTTTTACATGATCAGATCAAACAACAAAACCATAGCACTGTTCGATTCGTGGTACGCAAAGAAAGACGGTTCCAATGGGCTAAAAGAACAAGATGTTCTCCTACTGTTAATGCGTGAAGGTTTGTTTAAACAGTTAGGGCTTAGGGTTAGGTTTTTGGACACCATTTTTTTCAGTGGGTTTTGTGAAGATAGCAGAGATGTTAGACTTGTCTCCACCGTCCATGCTAATTGTTGTAGGAGTATTAATGCCAAGGTGGCTGATCTCATGGCTGTTATTCATGATTGGAATAGGTTTAACAGTTTGGACGCCAATGAGACGTCGACATTTGGATGGTCTCGACACGTGGCATGCATAAATTCATGGAACAACTGAACTTTTTTCTTCTTTTTTTTATTTGTTAATTTACAACTGAACTTTTTAATTACATGGTAGGGATCTTTCTTATTTTTTTTATTTTCTCCCTTCATCCTACCTACATTCAATGGATGTATCTAAACGTGTCTGTCTATATATATATTCAAAATTGTGGTAACCACAATTAATATGATTGTGATATACTGCCAATAAATTAGAAGAAGTTTTCTTGGTGAACTTATTTGTTTATTTTAAGGCAAAAGTACATCCAAAATGACTGGTTATAGATATAGATATATAGACACACTTGTACCGGTAGAGATAATATATGGGAATTGTTAAATTTATGATATTTTTTTATCGTCGTTATACATTTATACTGATACTTTTATTATTTTTTTTATACTTTTGTAATACACCGACACTTTTTTGTTACTTTTGTTTTTTGATACTTCGGTTACTTTTTTGATACTTTTTTATTTATGGGAATTGTTATGATACATCTATAGCGACACTTTTGTTTAAAAAATAATATTTTTTGTTGTGAATTTAACAATTTCCAATAATATATTAGTTATAAGTATAAAATATTTTTTTACCTTGCACAAAAGAAGTAGTTCCAATTCACAAATATTATATAAGGATATATTTTTATTTTATTTTTATGGTTTACCTCTCAATTAATTGAATGTTTAGCTTTGTTATAATTGCACTTGAGGATATATATATTTTAATCATCTTATACTCTTTTCGTCCGATATTAAACGTTTTAATTTTTTTTTTACTATATTCCATAATAAATATTACGTGGGATTCTTATGCTTCATGAGATGAGGTTGCCCAATTGCTAATTATGATGAGGTTGCCAATTGCAATTAATATACTACATCCATCCTATCATAATAATCGTTTTAATTTCATCCACATGAATTACAAAAATTATTATATACTATTATTTAATAATTAAAATTTGTATAAAATTTCATCATTATCTTTTTATTAGAAATTAAAAATTATTAATACAAAGGAGAAAATTTATTAGGACAATGAAAGAAATTAAGGGTGATATAGAAAAGTAAATAATTTATTCTCCTAAAAAGTTGTAAATTAACGACAAATAAATTATAACAATTTTTTGTTCTAAAAAGTCAATTATTATTGAAAACAAATATTATTGTTTTATACTATTTTAAAACTAACAATGTATTTACTATTTTTTTTTAAACTTTAATTAACAAGATGGATATTCATAAATATTAACTATATTAATAAACATAAATTTATGCCTCACCCGGATTAAAAAGCTTGTATTTTATAAAGTAGACTTTCTGGTCGCCCAATGGTGATCAATTAGTTTAGTGAAGGCTTGCTTCGACCACATATACAATAACAATTAAATGATGAACGTACATATATTACTCATATATAATTTGTAATTATTCTTTTGTTATCAAAACGTTATTTGCAAACATCAATCATGCAAAATACTTGAATTATTTAATTTCAAGAGATCATGACTTGTAATATTTTTGAAAACAATGAAATATACTCCTGAAAAATATATTAGCGCTACAACCTCCTTCTAAAAATAATGGTGAAAAAATGTATGCTCAAAAGGAATGACATTTTAGAAATTGAATTAAAAAAATAAAATATATCTCTAATTAAAAACCTCCATTTACAATATATATAATGATTATTTATTTGTTTTTTCCTTTTTGGTCCGGAATCAGGATCTTGACTCAATATGAAACTCATGTTTTACAGAAAATATATTTGTCCTAAACGTCTGGAAAAAAGGAAAAAATACTAATCTCTCTCTATATTTCTCCCTAGATCTCCAGCTACGTACAAAGAAATAGTCTTCTTCTAATTACATACCATCAAGCAAGCATGCACGCATGTAGGAAGACATAGGCCACATAAAAAATAGTACTAAAAGGTAATTAAGACTTTAAATATGCATTTCTCGACCATTAAATGACCGATAATCTCTCACATTCACATATATAATTAATTCCATCTCATCATCCATAACCTAGCTTTATATATGTATATACTTATATATATATATATATAGAAGAGAAATCAATTCATTCAATCATATATATGAAATAATGGCTAGAAAAATGGCTTGCATTGCCTTTGAAGCTATTCTCGTAACAATTCTTCTCTTCATTCCTAGTGTAATTTGTAATGATTTAGCTCCAATCCCTTCCAATAAGGCACAAGTAAGCTCTTGGTTTGATAGTAATGTGAAGCCTGCCAATACCCGGAAGGACTTGGACCCGGCGCTGGCCGCTGCCGAGTCCAAGCCTCCAAAAATCATTAGAGTCAGGGCTGACGGACACGGCAACTTTAAGACCATTACAGATGCTGTCAAAAGCGTTCCGGAGAAGAATACTGAACGCGTTATCATTTCCATTGGGGGCGGAACTTATCACGAGAAAATTGTGGTGGATCGAACCAAGCCTTTTATTACATTCTATGGAGATCCTAAGAACCTTCCAATCATCACTTACAATGGTGATGCTAAGAAATTTGGTACTGTAAATAGCGCAACCCTAGCAGTTGAATGTGATTACTTCCAGGGTATTAACCTTATTGTTAAGGTATGTACGTACGTACTTTGGCCTAATATCAAATATATTGATTGATTGTTATCCTATCCTTCTAGTATATATATCAGTATTCAGTGTACAACTGTGATACTTGGCTATCATCATGTCAATTAATTAATCACGTACAGAAAATAGATGAGAAAATGTGTGGGGACGTTACGTTAGCCAGTATGCATGAGAGTAAATAGGACGAGAAATGGGATATATATATATATATATGGGATTTTTTTTTTCAATTTCTCTTTTCATATATTCATTCATGCATTCGCGCTATGATTTAATATAAATTAATTTTTCTTGTTGGAATCAGAATACATCTCCAAGGCCGGATGGGAGGGATGGAGCACAAGCAGTGGCGTTGAGGGCGACCGGGGACAAGCAAGCATATTATAACGTTAAGGTGTATGGATTTCAGGACTCCTTATGTGATGACAGGGGCTGGCATTTCTACAAGGACTGCTACATTGAGGGCACTGTTGATTTTATTTTTGGCAATGCCAAATCTATCTATTTGGTACGTACGTATGTATATATATATATATATATATGGTATATATATAAACAAGTTTAAAAAATTAAATTTGATTTCTTTATGGCAAAATATATATATATGGGGTGGGTCAATGCAGAGTACTGAAGCCCATGTACTGCCAAGTCCAAATCCTAATGTGATCACAGCACATGCAAGGGACAATCCGGCAAACGACGTCGGTTACTCGTTTGTGCATGGGACGGTGACAGGTAGTGGCAAACCCTCATTTTTGGGCAGAACTTGGAGGTCTCATCCCACCGTAGTTTTTTCATACACCGATATCGGGGGTATTATCGACCCTAAAGGATGGTCAAACGCCGGCAAAGCTCATTTTGAAAAGTGAGCCAACTTCTCGATCTCTTTGATTCAATTCAGATCCCTCTTCTTCTTTTTTCCCAACAAAAGAATAGGAGGGACAAATAAGATTATTAATTTGGTAAAGATAAGAAACCACAAACCAAGTAGTAAATTAATTTGAAAAGAAAATTAATTCATCGATCCAGATCGAATTGCTTAACTGAAAATTGTAACCGACTGCTCTCTCTATATATGCAGGACTGCCTTCTTCGGAGAATACGGTAACAAGGGACCAGGAGCGAACCTTGCGGGCCGGGAACCATTTACAAAGAAGCTCACTGAAATAGAAGTTAAACCCTTCCTTAGCCTTTCTTATATACATGGTTCTAAGTGGCTTCTACCTGCTGCTAGGGTCTAAAATTAATTTTATTATTATTGATCATCAGTTAAACTCCTATATATCATCCACCATTAATTTAATTGGTTCGATCGATGGATCGAGGCCTTACTTGATGTAATAATTTATTATGAGGCATTGATCAGGTCAGATTGTAATATATATATATATATATATATATATATATATATAGGAGGAGTATATTATATTGTTTTTGGTTACTCGGATGCTTTTCTTTATTCAAGCTTTTTGCACCAAAGATATTATTATTAAAAATAGAATCAGCCTGGCAAACTTGTAAAAACTATATATTTCATCGTATTTAACTTTAACGAGGCGCATTATTGATTAAATGTAACCGCAAATTACACTTCATAATTATAGTAAACAGTATAAAAAGTATTACAGTGAGACTAGAAATTGGGTCAAAACATATTAACGTACATTATTATGCCTCAAGTCGATAAGCTCTCCTATTCACATATTTTCTTCGCACCCTCACCAGCAACTCGACTCATTTTTTTAGGTTAAATGACGTTTTTTGACTTCCAACTAATACTCTAGTTACAATTTCATCCCTAAACTTGATACAAAAAATAAAATATAAAAAATGTTACAAATATGTTTCTATTAGATGCTAATTTTCGTCAACAACAATGCTACTATCACAAAGGTTCACATTATGTTCACATACACATACAAACATATTGTGGGCCCCGCCTGACATGTGGAACTCACAAATATGTATGTGTATATATATGAGTATTATGTGAACCTTTTTTATGTGAGATGTGATAGTAGTACTCCCTCCGTCCGTTAATATAAGACGTTTTAGAGTGTTGCACAAGAATTAAGATAATAATTAAAAAGCATTAAATATAATATCAATTGTTTATAATACCCTTAAATATTATCTTATCATAATTATCTCATACTCTCTCTCACACATTTTTCCATAATTTTCTCCTAAAAAAACTCATTAATCTCATTTACTCATTAATTTCTCTCTATATCCCCATAAAACAACTTATCCAATTCTTTAGTTTATCAAAAAATTAGATAAAGTAATGAGAGGTAATTTTAAAAAAATTGTGACCAATTCTCTTAAATTTTAACAAATGTCAAATAATTAGAGACAATTGAGAAACTTTAAAACATCTTGTATATATATATATATTAAGGGACGGACGAGTATTATTTTTTCGTCAATTAACCCACAATTATTGCCTGTCACCCATCGCCACCAACAGCGCCAGGAATCATCTTCCACGCCTCCCCAAAAACCTACAAGACAAACCATCCCAAATCCAACCAACAGGAACTACCGACCACCAATCGCTAATTAATACGACAACCCTGAAACCGCACTAATTTCTGGTGGAACAGATTAGCGAGAAAAGTCGTTCTTTTATGTAGAGATTTCCAAAATAAGGGCTCCTTAATCCTTAGCCTTCTAAGCCATCACAAATGACCAAAATTAAAAAATAAAATATTAAAAGAATTATAACTCAGAGAGACTTAAATTACCAATCTTTTGAGTTCAAATTATGAAAACCTCAACCTATAACAATACCTAGATGTCCGCTTCTATTTTTGGAGCATGTAACAAATATACACGCAAATAGAACACATTCCCTTGCCCCTACTGCATGTTCAGGGGTGAAAGAAATTTACGGGTAAAAATAAAAAGTGAACACCTTTCTTTGGTGCATGCAACTCATGGTACAAAGCAAGCCTTCTTGGCATGCCAAAGATGGTACAAACTCTTAGAAATGAACCTAAAGAGCAGAGATAATAGTCGACTACAGCCAATGTGTTCTTTCACCATATAAGACCACTGGTCCAAGAAGATCGTTAATTTATAGAATGCCTCTGTGAAATCCATCATCAGTATGGTCTGTAACGCATCGGCCTCCTAGCCCTTGGAACCCGCCTGCATAAGAGAGAAGAAATAGAGCAAAACAATTTAACAAGTACTACAATTACAACCATGCTAGCCGGCTCTGGAACACATAAAAACACAAAGGTGAAGCTGGTGAATGCCAGAAAATAAAATCTCAAACTTAAAGAGAAGTGGATATAAAACACATAAATGGACCCTGGACCAAAAGATTCATATTGCGATAAAAAAATTTATAAAGGAAACACCTGGTAACATTACACAAGGACTGATTCCTCTGCCATCCAACACCTAACGCCGTATCCCCACCCCGACACCACTTTATCTTTATTACCATTGATTTCTACATAAAGGGCAAGTTGTAGTCATATTCTTTCCTGCTAAGAGTCTGCAATGGATGGACAATAATAATATACCACTTAATTCCTACTGGTTCATAATCCTTCTGGGTTATATTTATTGTACATTTTTGCTTCTGCTATCGCCATTCTTTACTACAGTTTACAGTATAAAGTTTCCCAACAAAAAATTAAAATCTTGGTGGAATTTCAAATGGATCAAAACAACTTTGCAGAACAGAAACATAATCGCCATCACGTTATTTCATTAATTGGTTCAAATCTATATTTATAATAGTTTTGTTTTTATTAAAATCACATCACAACATTTCAACTAACAGCAAGTCATATCAGAAATTTTTAACCTTCTAGTGAAAAGGTATTAACAAAGTCTTTTATCTTACAAAATTACAAAATCAAATAGCCTTACTCAACTATGGTTTATTCCCTCATTAAGAAGCAAATTTAAAACTCTTGAGAAAGTATTATCAAGAAGCTTATAGCAAATCAGAACTCCTTTGAAGTTCTACTTCAAATTATGAACTACCTAGTTATTTTACAATCTTTTTATCAGTATAGCCTCAAGACAGAATTTCACATGATAAGAAGCCAAATATTATTTGCATAACCACCAAAATAAACTGAAACACCCACACACACACGGAGAGGGAATAAAGGGGAAATGATTCTTATTTGGTCTAGAGCAGGTCCAGCAGGATCCCTAATTTCTTATACAAAATTAGTGAGTTGTGTGAATGAGGATCCAAGCTAACATATAGCAAAGTCATTCTGTTTAAAATTTAACCATGTGATTGGTGATGTTGAGGAAGGAGTTGTCTCAATAGCATCGAAAGTAATTACTGAAGTTCCTTATTCTTAAAGCTTTTTCCAGAAAACCTCATTTCTTCTCCTAGGAAAATCTGACAACAATGAAATCCCCCTTTTATGCAGAAACAAAAAAAGGGTTCAAAAATTATATCACTTTCAGGGGAGGTTTGTAGGATCAGGTGATGAATTTAGAGTTCCACTGATCTGGTCAATATCAGTCATTTGCAAAAGAATTATTATCTACCGAGTTTTGGGGAAAAAGCGAACCCGGTGGGGATGGGGAGAGAAGGAATCTATTGAATGTTCATTTGAAGTAGAAGAGGCTCTCTGCAAAAATGGAGGATCTCTAGTTGAAGGATTAGGAAAATTTAAGTGATTTTTTCCTTTGAAGTGAAGAGGCTTTCTGCGAAAATGGAGGATCTCAAGTTGAAGGATTAGGAAAATTTAAGTTTTTTTTCCCACGTATATAGCTAGTTATGCATTAGTTCGCCTTTCCAATTACCTCCCCTCAATAATGCCAAACATCAAGTGGTGACCCTTAACCGTGTGCGACTTCCAACTTCTTTCTAAAACACAGCCAAGAACTTCAACAGTTTCAAAAGATCAAAGGCAACACTACTGAACGTCTCCAGACTCCCAACTAATAAGATGATTTATCTAACACAAATGTTAAATTTCCTTTAACCCCCTATCTTCAAATATCTAGTTTCGCATCATCCCTATCTTCAAATATCTAGTTGAGTACTGAAACTAAATTCCTAACTGAGTAATGCAACTTCCTGAACATTCATACTTAACATAAAAATAGATCTATAGGACATCGATTGTGACATTTACGCAGGGTCAACCATTCAAATGTTGTAGTTTTTGGCTTCTTGGCATACTCATGCATCATATGCTTGGGTGGATAGCTGCTAAAGTGTTAAAGAGGTTTGTGTACAACTATGCAATTCTTAACGATAAGAACGTGACAGCCACTTAGTCGGTAAATATTACAAATGATGGCAAACCAGCCCATACATAATCAACCAATTTCTTTTCCTGCAAAGTGGGCCAGCTGAATGAAAATTATGAAATTTGATCTTTTGTATGATGTCGTGGCACTTCCAAAAGGTGCATGTGGCTGTTCATTTTAGTATAACAACACTAATACAACAAAAACAATCATGACACTTACCCATAACCATAAGGAGAAAAGATTGGTGGGCCAGGCATGTAAGGCCTTCGGGATCGAAACCCAAAGTATGGGCTGGGATGCCTTCCTCGAAATTGCTTCATCCCAGGAACATTAGTTCGCTTAGCAGCTACCTGCATAAAACCAAATTCCACATCCACAATGATATAATTGAAAAGAGGAAGCCATAAAGTGTCAAAGTTATCGACTCCCACCAATTTAAGTCAAAACGAACCTTTAATTGACGACCATGCAACTCTGACTCGTTTAAAAGGAGAGCATTTTGTATAGCATCAAGTTCAACAAACTCCACATAAGCAAAACCTTTTGGTTGACCAAACTTGTCTGTTAAAATTGTAACTCTGTTAACCGTTCCACAGGACTGGAAATGCTGCTGAACCTCCTCAGGTGTACATGCATAGTCTACCTGAAATTTAACAGAGAATAAAGAGCAAAACAATTTTTTACTCCTGATTAAATTACAATACAAACACAGCAACCAATGTTAAAAACATCAATACCTAGGAAATACATAACAAGCAGAGTTTCCAAACTGAAGTTAATTAAAAAGAATCAAATGGTTTCATAAACCATAACCAAATTAAACTAAAAGTTAAATTTGATATGATTATTCAGCAGCTGGATTTTTTAAGACAACTAGCTTAAAATACATCTCGACCAATTTTCTTGATTGAACCAGAGTGACTAACATCCTCATTATCCAAAAAATATTAAAAGAAAAGTAAAATGCATAGCAATGTTATTAAAATAACTGATTAGACACGCCTTACAAAAATTTTAAATGTAAATTTTTTGTGTAAGGTTAGATATTTTATTAAATTAACTCAAACAATACAAAAACCTAAGTTATAATCTTGCACACCTATTAAGTTTACATGACTAATATTTTCTTTAGTCTTTACAATACAAATGTTCTTTAGGTTTAATTACTTTTGAAATATATCTATCACTTTAACATGTATATGGCAACAAGAGAGTGAGAGAAAGAAAGAGAATTCATTTCACTTATCCAAATATCAAAATGTACAGAATTACTTTTTATGACTGTACAACATGGATTTGCATGTAGTTTAAACTATCGCTGGTGATTTTAAATTGAAATGTTTTCTATAACAGGAATGTCACAAAAATCTTAATTAAACCTGTTAAGATTTGCACAGCAGTCCAATGTATAACGCATCATCAAAATGGAAACCATTTAATTAAGTAGCAATCCATCTTGTGAACTCATTCAAACGCAATGAATTATAATAAAGTCCGTACTTTCTTCAAAGTCCTACTCAACAAAATTTAAGGAACATCCAAATTCACCCTAACAATGACATTGCAATGACTAACTAAAAATTCTTAACCTAGAAACTGAAGAAGTTGCTAATGCAAATAAAGTAGCTTAAAAACTGAAACATTCTTCTGGGTGAGGCCACCACCAACAAAGGTTATCAAACCAAAACTGCATTCAATTACGTACTCAAGTGCTACACTCGTGATCTGGCAAAGGAGAAGGGCAAGACAACATCTTAGACGCTGAGCCACCAAGGCTCACGCATTGGTAGTGGGCCCAAATTAAATGATTAAGTCATTTTTTACCATGACTCATCATAACCTATGGACTTTTCTATCTACCCAAATAAGTCAACCCATGACCCTGACCTAACCCATGACCTTACTCCTTTGAATGAGAGTGATGCTCTTGAGGGAGATGTAAATGACTAAATAGTTGATGACTTTGCATTAGTTATGACTAGAGACCGTAGAGAGTGGAAACTTTTTCATAATGTTAGTTATTATGTTTTTGGTTTTAGTGTATATAAAATCTTATTGTGTAATATATTTTTGAAGTAAAATAAATAATGTATAAAGCGCACATTGTTTACGACTTGTCACCATACGGACATTATAGCGGACGCCTTATCGCTTAGGCGTCCTGGAGGTCAACTACCGCCGCGTACCGCCTTGGCACCATGACAACTATGTCAACAATACAAACTTGATTTGTATTAATAGAATAAGATATAATTACGGAAAGCAACTATTGCTGCAAATTTGGCTCTTTCTCTTTCTTTATTCTTTTTGAAAAAGGATAACGCCTTGATGTACAAAATCATGGAGAGTATGTTAACAATTATGGTATATTAGCATAAAGAAATTTCTACCAAATTCAAAGACATCAAACATCTTAAGAGAGACTTCAACACCATTCTTACTCATTATATCTACGTTTCATAAATCATTCTTCATATAAGTTGATGTAGGACAAGGTCTAGAGGGACAAGGAAATAATAAAGGATGATGGAGAAGGGGAAAATAGGAGATGAATATGCCCAAAGACTACAATGGCAAAAGCCTTAACTCAAATCTATATATTAACTCTCGGCTTTCAATGTTTAAATCATTTTATATATACTAAAAAAACACCAATCTTAAACAATGTTCTAAAAGGCGCTAGGCGGGAGGCAGGCGGCCGAGGGGGCCTAGGCGGAGCCTGGACGGGATTTTTTATTTTAAGCCAATTTTAATATTTTGTCTTACATTCATCTAAACAAAACAATAATATAAAACAAAACAATCTATAATAAAGATAACAAAGGCATTTGCTTAAAGTTCAAACACATCCATATTGCTAATGTCAAAGTTCAAACACAAACACGCAATTGTTCAAAGTTCAAACATATTTTTAACGTATTAGTTTTATTCATAAACAAGATTGCTATTAAATAATAAAATTTAAAATTTCAAGAATTTAATTCAATATTAAAACTTAAGAAACTAAACATAAATTTAAGAATTATATTAAATTAAATTAAATATTACAAATGTATCATTTATATAATTTGAAGTTGGTACATGTTCAAAAAATTACAACTATAATAAAATTATTCATTTTGACATGATATTGTTCACTTCTTGTTGTGATTTGATATTCTACAACATGTATTATGAATATGGTAAATCATTAAAAAAATAAATATATCAAGATCTGATTTGAGTAGTTATTAAAATAAAAAAAATCTCTTCACCTAGACTCCCGCCTAATTTCCTAGAGAGATTTTTTTGCCGTCAGGGGGCCTAGTGCCTAGGCGAGGCGCCAAAGGAAGGCCTAGCACCTAGGCGGGGTGCCAAGGGGGGGCCTAGCACCTAGGCGAACCTAAGCGGGGATTTTTAAAACACTGATCTTAAATAACCTAATTTTATACTTGTCTAAAAAGACTAAAATAATCTATACTATATCCTATGTTAATACTTATCTAAAATAATCTACTAAATATAAGTTAAGATATACATTAATTACAATTAATTTGTCTCTAAATAATAATACAACATAAATTTAAAGTAATGTAAGATGAGGGGAAATAAGAGAAGGGCGGTCAATCATTGAAGCTTAAATATTCCACTTTGCACTGCCATGAGTATAAATTTGGGAATAAACTAGGATAATAATAAGAACTTCACACTTGCTTGTAAATCACACGAGTCATCTGGGAGAATAACAGATAAGTTTTCAACTCAACTTTGACTTCCGCTTTTGTCAAGAATTTGTGAATCTTCAATTTGTTCAGCACTCTCAATTTTTGAGCTTCCTGTTCCTCATCTGTATGGTCGGCCATAAGGACTTCAAGAGCTGCCGTGAATGATTTGACCAATTCCTTCATTTTCTTAGTTCTTCTTATTGAATAAAATTATAGAACTTTGCGTTCACGTCCTCCATTCATCATAACAGCTAAAAAAAACTTTTTATCGTGGACTGGCTTTTTTCTTCTTCTTTTTTTCCAGACTTGCCAATTTGATGCATGACGAGGTTTAGAGAGTTGGCAAAAGTAAAAAAGGAGGATTTGTCACGAATCGATTTTGTTATCTAGGTTTTTAGCAACTGAATTGAAAGATAATATAGTTATCAAGGAAGAATAAGAAGCTTTGAGCGGAAAAGATTAGAGACTGATTTGGAGATATTAGAGAGATAGACCAATTTCAAAGACAGAGCTTTGCTAGTATCATAAAGAGAGAAGTTAGAGAAAAGCTAGAACGTTAGAGAGAAGAGAGGTAATTCATAATTTAGAGAGAGAAAGCTAGTGTTTATATTGATCAATATAAGCATGACTAGCTAATATTACAGCCTTTATATACCTCTTCTAACAACTTTGGAGCTACCCTCACAAGGTTGTGATAGTTTTGATTGTGACTCACCCTTCTGACTACTTTGCAATAAGCTTACATAATACTTGATAATTTTCTGCAATTTCCATTATTCTTTATGACCCGTTCCTTAACAACACAGTAACGCACCGTCAAAAAACATTAGGTAACCGTCTACACGGCCTCCAAGGGGAGGATATCATGTGTAGAAAATAAATACCCCTTATTGGTTTCCTAGTTTTCTTGTAAAAAATGTGAACCTCAGACAGAACGACACTAGTTGCTAGGAACTTTTTTTGAGGGGATCAGGACACTCAAATGTGAAATAATTTTATAACTCAAATTAAAATATTATAATAAAATTATTGTTTACTGTTCCTAAAAGAGTATAATACATACTTAAAAGCTTTGGTTTGAAGGGATTTTCAAAAAATCTAAATTTTGAGGGTAGGCACTGGCCCCTTAAGAGCTTTGTTGCTGAACCTCAGCCTCGGAAACCCCGTATCAATGTCTATATAGAAAAAAGAAACAACATACCAACAAAATCTCCATACTAATTAAACTAGTTTACTCGCTCTTCACAAAATGAAAATTACACTAAGCTCGCTCAAAGGAAGTAAATATATGGCTTTTATGTACACATCATTATCTCAATCAATTTCCATATGATGGAACAAAAGCATGCCGAAAACAGGATAACAAGATTTGCATGTTGTCTGTCCAAGGATAAATACAGAGTAAAACTGGAATAAGACAGGGTTGTAAAACCTCACATTACCGACATATATTGAGCGGGCATCTGCCTCCTCCTTTTCAGCCTGAGTTACAGAAGCACCAGAGGAATCTTCATAATCATGCACATTAAACAAGAAAAGAATGAGCTGCTTAAATATTAATTCAATATCAGAAAGCCAGTACAAACAGAAATATCCAGATACAGGAAACTAAGATACTACAATTGAGAGGGGGATTAGATAATTTTTTTGTGAATACAAATATATACTATATAGACAAATTGAAGAAAGTACTCTGATCTACAAACTAAAAAATTTCAAAAAGTTGGAAACTTACATTATTAAGATATATATATCATATCCATATCTATTGAAACCACACATAGAAAATCAAAAACCAAACCTCCATTTCGCATACATGTAGCGGGAGTAATATGTTGAGATGAGCTCAGATTTTGAACACACACATGCCTATACATTTTTGTACACATAAATGTTATATATATGCACTCTTAATAGTCTAACTTAAGATTATTCTTCCCACTTTCTAGTTGGAGTGTTGCTTTCTCAAATTTAAAAAAAAAATGCTCATGCCCATAAACTAGGGCAGATGGCACCACTTCTGAAAGAAAGAAGATTGTCAGAATAAATCATTGGATGCAACTAAATATATTGACGGGTAACTAATTTTTCTTTAACAGAGTTACAGAAAGTCTTCAAAAGTTTACGCTATAACATTTACTGTGAAGAAAAAGAGGGTCAAATTTAAATATAAATATATCTTCTCGTCGCCAAAGGTGAGACAAGTTCCTTGTTTTCAGAATTCAAGACCTAATTTCCTAATAACAGATCCAATTAGACCCAGTCTTTAATTATCATTCCCAAAAGAAGGGGGTCACTTGACTATCTTTGCCAACATATAGATCCACCGTGCCAGATCGCCCTCTGAAGTAGAATGGGACTCCAAAGTCCAACCTAAATATTATCTATATCACCAATACAGAATGATAAATTTATGGAAAGACGAGAACCAAGCTTCCAGTAAAAATAACAAGTAGAAGGGATAGGCTTTTAGTAAGACATTAAGATAAAATTTTGGTTATTTTCAAAGAGCTACTTGGATAGTAACTTGCCTAGAAAGTTTAAAAAAAATTGAACAATTGGGTAAGTCTGACTTTGGCCCACTTAAGGTAATTTAATCTCTTGAGTTGGATCCCCTGTAACAAACAAACATGACCTAACGACACCAAGACATTCTGGATTGACAATAGGGGAGAGCATCGGAAGGAAAAAAGAAGGATGACAGATAATTGGATTTAGTGGTGACAAAAAAGTTGTTCTGTGGTGACAAAAATGTTAATTTCTTGAACACCGATAAAAATATCGTAAATTAAACTTTCACCTTTCTCCATTAATCTTATTCCTTAATTATTTATCCCTAATAGGTCAATCTAAATCTACTATTTGAGCTTCATCCTCACATTGTATCAAGGTCCTATTTAGGCACCACGTATATTCAATTTGTACCATACTTGGATGTTGTTTGTTTACATCTTAATATCTCTTAACAGCTCAACATTTGATTCGGTAAGAGGGTAAAGTTATTTAATAAAAATTTGTTCGTTTCTTATCGGTCTCATAATTGTTAAGAGAAATATATAAATCTAAATCATTAAGAGTTGCCTCTTAATGAAAATTTTAAATATATGGAACCTCTATAAATATTGTACTCCCTCAATTCTAAATTTCAAGATGATTATTGAGTTTTGAAAAGTCAATTTGAGATATTTTTAAATTTAAAATTGATATTTTTAAATTTAAAAGTCATTCAAATGTTTTATACTTTTTAGTTACCAAACAGCTTTTTAAGTTCAAATGTTATTTTACTCAAATCTAATTTATTAAGATATACTAACCATTCATATATTTAATTGCTCAGTTTTATCAAACACCATCTTACTTATTCCTTAAGTGGTAAATCTTATTATTATACTTTGGATTGATCAATCACATATTTAATTAAGCCTTACGAAAGGGAGGCATACACCTCTAAAGGTTTTTATGCTTTGACTCGAGTTGAATTCAAGTATCTCATATCTTGCTCAAAAAACCATGCATATGATCATCTATTAAAACAAAAGAAACAAATATAATAAATGTAGTGAGGAAGGGACAAAAGGTTCCACTCCCTATAGACTCATAAGATGAAATATAAAACAAAATCACCTTTTTATATTGCTAGGAGTTCAAAGGAAAAAAACATCTAATTTTCACTAAAAGAATAATAATTGACTGAAAATAATATGTAAAAAATTGGACAGAACTAGTAGTTAAACAATTCCCTAGATAGGCCACATTCACTTCACTAACAAGGAGGGTAAAGAAATTTAAAGCAAAAATAGAACATCAAAGTATTCTAAAACGTTGAGCCAAACCATAAAAGTAACTTCTTTGGGGATAATTTTCTTAATCATTTAACAAATGGAACAGTCATATGACTCATATCTCCCAGAAGGCTCCATTTGTTAAAAAGAAAAGTTTTTCAAATAGAAAAAAAATTTCACCCGTCCATCCTGATCTCCAAATATCCACAACACAATTCAACCAAATACAACCCTCTAAATTATAATCTTCTGGACAGAGAACATGAAATCAAAAACTCATTAAACAGCAGTGCAATGTGCCCAACTACAAGATACCATATGAATGCATACATTCAACATACAAATAAACAGAGTTTAAAGAGTGGACTGAGACCTTGCACGGCGCCCATTTCTTTCTCGACTTTAGCTTGCATTTCACGAAGAGCGCCTGCTTCTTCTTCAATCTCCTTTAGTCTCTTCTTCATATCCTCTAGGTCCTATTCGACACAAAATTAGGTAAAATCACACACGTATATATAAATAATCACGCATACACAATGAGGAATAGATAAATATAGAGACAGACAGACAGACCTTGGAGCTATTCTCGTCCTCTTCAGTTCTAGACATGTCGACATCGGCATCCATCTCACCTTCATCAGGTATTTCTCCTCCGTATACTTCGTGTTCTTGATCTTGCTCATCCTCATGGTGCTCCATTTGTTCTCTCTACAATACACCGTGTGCTGTATAGATATAGATATATAACATAAATCTTGTTTTTGAGTTGGATATGGAGTTTTTAGGGTTTTGCTCATAAAGAATCAATTAAGGGCGCAGATTGGGGGGTGGTCGGTGATCAACGGAAGGAGGACAAAGTAAAACTGTCATTTAATGATGGATTTGGGGTATTTTGGAACATTCAACGAATTGAGTTGAGCTTGACCGCTCGGACCAGCCCGCAGGGCAATTTTTATTTTTATAGTAAAAAGTAATAAGAATTTTTTCTAATTGATAATAATAAAAATATTGTAATGTCCCCATGACCAAAGTTATGAAGTTAACTATATATTCTTAAAATCTACAAATAACTTTTCAAAATTTTTTTGTAACAGAGGGAGCAAACCTAAAAAATGTAAGAATACATGTATATTTTACATGTCAACAACTTTATATTAATATAAATAAATATACTATATCTATATGTATGTTGATATCAGACATAAATTTATTGTCATATGTGGCATGATTTTAATTATAATATATGTGCTCCACAAATTCAAATAAAATAAATTATATACTCTCATATATTTTATTATATTTTCATCATATAGCCTGATTTATTTTTACATATCTCTACACTGTTAAACAGGCCAAATGCACGTAGAGAAAAAGTATATATAAAAATTGAACAAGTCAAAAAATCATGGATATTAAAAAAGAAATCCATGTCTTATTTACTATTTATATGAAAAATTACTTAAGAAATTAATTTTACTTATAAAAATAGTAATTTTTTATATGCTACAATTATTTATGAAGCTAATTCATGTAATCTAAAAAAAAAACAGTCGAATGTCGTCACCCAAAGTTGTTTCAATACAAATTTTGATTTTTTTTGAAAATTAATATTTTCATAAAATAAACTTTGATATTTCTATAAAATGTATCTCACATGAGTATAGAACCCATTTATATTCAAATGATATATATTTTAAAATTAAAAATATCACTCTGATTTATAAAAACATCAATTTTTTATTTTTAGTATTGCACTGGTCATTCTATGTCCTCCTAAAAAAATAATAATAAGATAAAAGAAAGTACAAAATAGGATTTTTATTTGTACAAAACAAAAGATAAAAGACTTGCGCATTCGTGAGAAGTGGTTATCATATTCTGAATCCGGCTACACTCACAAATAATTTTTATAAAAAACTAATTTATAAAAATGTGTAAAAGTTTAATTATTGAATGATTAGTCATATATGAGTAAGTTTAGTGATTATAATTAACTAAAATCATACACATTATTTTATATAATCTTTTTGTGGCAATACTTTAGTTATCGTAATATTATTATTATATTATATATGACCATGGATTAAACTACATTTTATGCTTAAATTTTATGTAAAGTTATTGGCTCCTAGTTCCCACTATATATATATAATATATAAGGAATATTTACCAAGTGTTGTGTTTAGACGTAGTAAAATTGACTCAAAGTCTGCGGGTCGGCTCAACTCGTCCGTCTAAAAATGAGTTTTGAGTTTTATTTTTTCAGCCCATCAAAATCTGGGCCGTTTTGACCCGGTCAGGCGATGTGCTGACCCGTTTGGGCTAGCGTAAAAAATGTGTCAAAAATTAGTCATAAATCAATCCAGTTATGTGGGTCAGCCCTGTGACGCCCCCAAAATTAGGTATACATCACCCATCTTGGGTCGTCAGATACAAAGTACAGAATACAAATACAACTTACTAATACAACTGTCGTGTACAATACGACAAAACATAAACTGCGAGTTTTAATACAAATATTATCTTCTAGAGAGTGTTCATACTCAAAAGGAGTCCTCATTACATTTATTAACACACTATTACATAGAATAGTGAGGACTACTAACTAATACTATCATTCGAACCATCACTCCGTTCCCCGACTTGCCCCAGCTACGTTCTCATTTCCTGAAGAGAACAGTGAAAAAAAGGGTGAGCTCAACTAGCCCAGAAAGAAATATTATGACTAAGATAATGCAGAATAAATTATCATTAGCCTTCAATAATGTTAAACTGATAAAATATAATAGACATCAAGTTTAACTGCAGCGGAACAAGCAATCCATTAAAAGAGTCAAGTAGAAAATAAATTCTACTATCTTTTATGATTTAAAAGGTTTTTCAACACTGTTATCGTTGGGACTCAGCTTAATAAAATAATTCACATCATTGAATCACCCCTGCACTACGGCCAAGGATATTCGTGTATTCATTAATGGTCATGATCATGCCAACAACTGTCCATCAATGCACTACGGGCCAATGATGACTTTTACCACATCATTTGTAACATTACGGTCATGATTATACCGAATAATCCCTGGTCATAATCATACCAAGTCCATCTATGCACTACAGGCCACATATGACTTTTAACATTTTATAAACATGAGGATGATGACAATGATATAAGAAATTAATAAAATAATTTCAAGAATTAATTTATCCAAGAATTAACAGCGTCCAAATTGTCAACATGATACTGCATTGTGGAGTAAAATTCAAAAAATTCGTAGAAGAATATTTTCATAAAAAGATACTGGATGAAACGAAATTATCAAGGATATTCCACAAATTTCATGGAGTATAGAAGTCAAAACTTAACCAACTGAGTATAATAAAGAATGGAATAACAAAAGAAATCACCATACATGCGATAGACCGCACAGACAGGTTATTCCAACAGAATAATAAATAATGGAACCAGGTCCAGCGTAAACGCACAGACAGGATATTTCGACAGAATAATAAATAATGGAACCAGGTCCGGTGTAAAACACACAGACAGGATGTTTCAACAGAATAATAACAAGACGGAACCAGGTCCAGTGTAAAACACACAGAAAGGATGTTCCAACAGAATAATAATAAAAACAGAACCAGGTCCGGTGTAAAACACACAGACAGGATGTTCCAACAGAGTAATAATAAAAGCGGAACCAGGTCCGGTGTAAAACACACAGACAGGATGTTCCAACAGAATAATAGAAGAATGTCACCAAGTATAGGGTAGATCCGCGTATACAGGTTATTCCAACAGAATAATAAGAAATGGAATAACAACAGTTCTCTTCATGAATAAGAAAGAATAACACCCCTTACCGTTTTAAAGACGAGCTGAAATAAGGAAGTAGTTAAGTAGCAGAATACTCTTCTTCTCTCTCTCTGTGGTTTCTCTCTATAGTTTCTCTCTCTAGAGTTCAGTGAATTCGTAAGAAATAATGAAGGAATGAGCTGCTATTTATAGAAAAATAGAATGCATAGTAACTAATCCATGAACGGTCCAGATTGATTACTTTAATCTGACGGTCCATATTTAAAGAAAAATCTTTTAAATAAAATATAATATATTCTATTTATAGAATAACTTTAATAAAGTATTCTGTTTTATATAAAAAGATGTTTCTGTTTTATTACGTTAATAATACGAATAAAACAAAACGTCATTATCGCTAAATAATTCATATTATTAACTGACCATAATTGAATCAAACTGAGTGACTTCTCACATAAGCATTAATAATCAATACCGTGTGATACTATGCAACCACACGTATTACTGTACTTTTACTACCGAGTAGTTCAACAGTAACAATGGTAAAATTTCCGCCGTTATTTTTAATAAAATATTTTTGTCATTTTCTCAATCCGACAATAATTCCGTTGTGGGGTCTACCAATGATTGTGTCGTTGTACGAATATTCCCTGTTAAAACGAATATTCCTCGACCAATCGAATATTATATAACAACTTGCGTACTTTGCAAAATTTATAAATATTACCCACAACTATAATATTATATCAAATTAACTCCATAATATTCAAAAATGATATTTATAGAAAATTCATCTTTATTTATAAAAGTTGGGGTCTTACAACCTCCCCTTCTTATGAAATTTCGCCCTCGAAATTAGGGTACGTACCTGGTATGTCGAAGAGGTAAGGATACCTTGATTTCATTTCAGATTATAACTCCCAAGTCATTTCCTCAACATCGTAGTTTCTCCACAAAACTTTGACTTGAGGTATAACCTTGGAGCGTAGAATATGTTCCTTCTTATCCAAGATTTGAACAGGAACTTCTTCATACGTCAAATCCTCCGCTATTTCGTCCGGTTCTAACTCAATAATGTGGTTCGGGTCTTCCACATATTTGCGTAACATGGATATGTGAAAAACGTTATGAACACGAGACATACTTGGCGGTAAAGCGAGTCTATAAGCCACAGTTCCTACTCGATCGAGGATTAAAAATGGACCGATGAATCGAGGATTGAGCTTTCCTCTCTTTCCAAATCTCATAACTCCTTTCCATGGAGCAACACGTAAGAACACATGATCTCGTACATCAAATTCCACTTCCTTTCGATGAAGATCAGCATAACTCTTTTGTCGATCTTGTGAGGTTTTTATACGTTGTCGGATCGTTTGAATCTTTTCTGTAGTCATACGTACTAACTCCGGTCCCAACAACGTTGCTTCACCCACCTCATCCCAACATACTGGAGAACGACATTTTCTTCCATACAATGCTTCGAATGGAGCCATGCCAATACTTGCTTGATAACTGTTGTTGTAGGAGAACTCCACCAATGGTAAGAACTTGTCCCAACTTCCCTTGAAGTCAAAGACACAGAGTCTTAATAGATCTTCAAGAGTTTGAATAGTCCTCTCTGATTGTCCGTCCGTCTGAGGATGATATGTTGAACTAAATCGTAACTCCGTGCCCATAGCTTTTTGTAAACTAACCCAAAATCGTGAAGTGAATCTTGGGTCTCGGTCAGAAACTATGGATACTGACATACCATGCAGTCTTACAATCTCGTTTATGTACATACGAGCAAGACGTTCAAGTGTATAAGTTTCTCGTATCGGTAAGAAATGAGCAGACTTGGTCAATCTATCAACAATGACCCAAATCGCATCAATACCTTGAGAAACCCTAGGAAGACCGGTAACGAAATCCATGGTAATGTGCTCCCACTTCCATTCTGGAATTTCAAGTGGTTGCAATGGACCTTTTGGTACTTGATGCTTCGCTTTGACTCGTTGACAAGTTAGACACCTTGAGATAAACAACGCTATCTCTCTCTTCATATTGCTCCACCAAAATGTATGACGAAGATCATGATACATTTTGGTACTTCCAGGATGGATTGCAAACGGTGTGTTGTGCGCCTCCATCATGATTTCATACTTTAAATCAGGGTTGTTAGGAACACAAAGTCTGGAGTTGACTCGAAGTATTCCTTCTTCATCGATTCTTGCTTCCGGTATAGCACCTTCTTGCACTTTCTTCCTCATACGCATCAGCTCCAGGTCTGTAGCTTGAGCAGCTTTAACATTATCGATTAAAGTCGGTTCTACTCGTATATTCGCCATCATCACATGGGTCCCTGGAGTCTTCAACTCTATCTCCATCCTTTGCAAGTCACACAAAATGGGCCTTTGCGTTGTTAATATTGCACTTGTACCCGCATATGATCTTCTACTCAATGCGTCAGCTACCACGTTCGCTTTTCCAGGATGGTATTGAATGGTATGATCATAATCTTTCAACAGTTCAAGCCAACGTCGTTGTCGCATGTTGAGTTCCTTTTGAGTGAAGAAATATTTGAGGCTTTTATGATCCGTAAAGATCTCCACTTTCTCCCCATACAAGTAATGCCTCCAAATTTTAAGTGCAAAGACAACAGCTGCCAACTCTAGATCATGAGTAGGATAATTCCTCTCATATTCCTTGAGTTGTCTTGATGCATAGGCTATGACTTTTCCATGTTGCATGAGAACGCATCCCAACCCTTTGCTCGAAGCATCACTGTAGATGACAAATCCCTACGAGCCAGATGGTATTGTTAGAACAGGTGCTGAAATGAGTCTCCTCTTGAGTTCTTGAAAACTCTGCTCACATTCTTCGCTCCAACCAAACTTTGTATCTTTTCGAGTCAGCTGAGTTAATGGAGTAGCGATTCGAGAAAATCCTTCCACGAATCTCCGATAATAACCAGCTAAACCAAGAAAGCTACGTACCTCGGTCACTGATTTAGGTTGCTCCCAGCTTTGAATAGCTTCAATCTTTGCCGGGTCAACCGATATTCCGCGACTTGATACTACGTGCCCAAGGAATGCTACCTCTTCCAGCCAGAACTCGCATTTCTTCAACTTGGCATAAAGCTTGTATTCACGAAGCTTTTGGAGTACTAGCCTCAAGTGTTGCTCATGATCTTCACGGCTTTTGGAATAAATAAGGATGTCATCAATAAAGACGACCACAAAATGATCCAAATATTCCTTGAATACCCGGTTCATCATATCCATGAAGGCAGCAGGAGCATTAGTCAATCCAAAAGACATGACTAGGAATTCATAATGCCCGTACCGAGTTCTAAAAGCCGTCTTTGGAATATCCTCAGTTCTAACCTTCAGCTGATGATATCCAGAACGAAGATCGATCTTTGAAAAGAATTGTGCTCCTTGCAACTGGTCAAACAGGTCATCAATACGTGGCAATGGGTGTAAGACCCCAACTTTTATAAATAAAGATGAATTTTCTATAAATATCATTTTTGAATATTATGGAGTTAATTTGATATAATGTTATAGTTGTGGGTAATATTTATAAATTTTGCAAAGTAAGCAAGTTGTTATAAAATATTCGTTTGGTCGGAGAATATTCTTTTTGTCGAGGAATATTCGTACGACGGCACAATCATTGGTGGACCCCACAACGGAATTATTGTCGGATTGAGAAAACGACAAAAATATTTTATTAAAAATAACGGCTGAAGTGTTACCGTTAAAACCGTTAAAACTGTTGAACTACTCGGTAGTAAAAGTACAGTAATACGCGTGGTTGCATAGTAGCACACGGTATTGATTATTGATGCTTACGTGAGAAGTCACTCAGCTATACTCAATTATTGCTACAGTAATTGCTGCATCATATCTCTTAAATTATTGTCATAGTATCGTCTGTATAATATGTTATATTATTAAATCAATAATTGAGACGTTGTGGTAAGTTTGGTTATTTTATGGGGGGCCATATGTCATCATCTAAGAGTCTCTTCGTCAATAGTAATTACCGTCGTCAATAGTAATTACCGTCGTCAATAGTATTTACCTTGGTCAATAGTAATTACCTTCGTCAATAGTATTTACCTTGGTCAATAGTATTTACCTTGGTCAATAGTAATTACCTTCGTCAATAGTATTTACCTTGGTCAATAGTAATTACTTTCGTCAATAGTAGTTGTCCCTTCAATATTACCAAGAGTCATTTGACCCTTCGTTAAGACCAAGAGTCATTTGACCCTTCGTTAAGACCAAGAGCCACCCTCAGTTTTTCTATAAATAGAGGCCTAGGGCTTCATTATTTTTCACGAATTCATTCAAGCTATAGAGAGAGAAAGTATAGAGAGAATAAGAGAGAGAGAGACTAAAAGTATTCTGCTACATCACTTTTCCAATATCCAGTTCTTTTAAGGTAGGGAATATTATTTCTTTTATATTCATGAAGAGAACTTCTGTTATTCCATTTGTTATTATTCTGTTGGAATAACCAGTATACGCGGTCTACCCTATACTTGGTGACATTCTTCTATTATTCTGTTGGAACATCCTGTCTGTGTGTTTTACACCGGACCTGGTTCCGTTTATTATTCTGTTGGAACATCCTGTCTGTGTGTTTTACACCGGACCTGGTTCCGTTTTATTATTATTCTGTTGGAATATCCTGTCTGTGTGTTTTACACCGGACCTGGTTCCATTATTTATTATTCTGTTGGAATATCCTGTCTGTGTGTTTTACACCGGACCTGGTTCCATTATTTATTATTCTGTCGGAATATCCTGTCTGTGCGTTTACGCCGGACCTGGTTCCATTATTTATTATTCTATTGGAATAACCTGTCTGTGCGGTCTATCGCATGCATGGTGATTTCTTTTGTTATTCCATTCTTTATTGTACTCAGTTGGTTAAGTTTTGACTTCTATACTCCATGAAATTTGTGGAATATCCTTGATAGTTGCGTTTCATCCAGTATCTTTTCAAGAAAATATTCTTCTAAGCATTCTTGAATTTTACTCCACAATGCAGTATCATGTTGACAATTTGGACGTTGTTAATTCCTGGATAAATTAATTCTTGAACTTGTTTTATTGAATTCTTATATCATTGTCATCATCCTCATGTTTATAAAATGTTGAAAGTCATCTGTGGCCTGTAGTGCATAGATGGACTTGGTATGATTATGACCAGGGATTATTCGGTATAATCATGACCGTAATGTTACAAATGATGTGGTAAAAGTCCTCATTGGCCCGTAGTGCATTGATGGACAGTTGTTGGCATGATCATGACCATTAATGAATACACGAATATCCTTGGCCGTAGTGCAGGGGTGATTCGATGATGTGGATTATTTTATTAAGCTGAGTCTCAGCGATCACAGTGTTGAAAAACTTTTTAAATCATAAAAGATAGTAGAGTTTATTTTCTACTTGACTCTTTTAATGGATTGCTTGTTCCGCTACAGTTAAACTTGATGTCTATTATATTTTATCAGTTTAACATTGTTGAAGGCTAATGATAATTTATTCTGCATTATCTTAGTCATAATATTTCTTACTGGGCTAGTTGAGCTCACCCTTTCTTTCACTGTTCTCTTCAGGAAATGAGAACGTAGCTGGGGCAAGTCGGGGAACGGAGTGATGGTCCGAATGATAGTATTAGTTAGTAGTCCTCACTATTCTATGTAATGGTGTGTTAATAAATGTAATGAGGACTCCTTTTGAGTATGAATACTCTCTAGAAGATAATATTTGTATTCAAACTCACAGTTTATGTTTTGTCGTATTGTACACGACAGTTGTATTATTAAGTTGTATTTGTATTCTGTACTATGTATCTGACGACCCAAGATGGGTGATGTATACCTAATTTTGGGGGCGTCACAGTTGGTATCAGAGCTTAGGGATATGATCCCTGGCTAAGATGTGAGAATAGAACTAGGAGGGGAGAGACGGGAAATTCCTTCGCTAGTATGACATACCTAAGTTTATTTGCATGGTATTTAATTGGTCGGTCATAATATAAGGATAATATATGACATATCAATTAATTTTTATTTTGTGGCAGTATCTGAAAATGGCATCTGAGAATGTTGAGAATAGCAATGGAGCACAGACGACTGTTGATTCACCACATATCAATAATCAGGATAATGTGCATCAGGAAGGTGTCAATCCTCATGCAAACAACAACACTGACCAAATGATGAATGATCAAATGTTCAGAGGCTTTATGCAATTCATGCAACAACAGGTGAAAGCGGCTCCTGTCCACAACGTAGGTGGAAATACTGGAAACTCTCTGGCGGTCACCGCTAAACAGTTTAAGGAGCTGGGACCACCGGAGTTTAAGGGAGAACCCAAACCACTTGTAGCTGAAACATGGATAAAGCAGATCACCAAGATATTTGATGTCTTGGGTTGCTCCGAGGAGCAAAAGGTTCCCTTTGCCGCCTTTATGTTGCGAGGAGAGGCAGATTACTGGTGGGAATCGATAAAGCGTACTCAACCTGCCGCACTGAAGATGTCCTGGGAGAAGTTCCAAGAGCTGTTTAACGACAAATACTTTCCCGAGAGTATTCGTCACATGAAGGAGGTGGAGTTCATCAAATTGGAGCAGAATAATATGACCGTGTCGCAGTACGAGGCAAAATTTGCGGAGTTATCCCGGTTTGCGTCCCACCTGGTGGATAATGAAGAAAGAATGACGCGGATGTTTTTAAGAGGTTTGAAGCCGGAGATACGTCAACATCTTGTTTCTCATAAACTGTGTTTGTATTCAGATGTTGTAAATAGGGCTCAGTTGGTGGAGCGCGATAACGAGACAACGCAACCAAAAGAGAGCAGCCGGCAAAATGATAATACCAGTGAGAGCAGTCATCGAAGCGGTGACAACAAGCGTGGAGGGAATCAACAGGCCAGAAATGGTAACCACTTCGGTGGTAATCAGGGCCAAAACAATAAGAATGGACATTTCAAGAAGAGGAGATTCAACAATGATGGAAAGACGTCAGCACCAGCACCTGTCGTTAAGGAAGGAGAACGACCACCTATCATATGTTTCAAATGCGGAGGGGAGGGGCACATCAGTCCAAACTGCGCGATGCCGTCCAAAGCATGTTATAATTGTGGAAGAGAAGGTCATTTAGCCCGATTTTGTCGTTTACCGAAGACAAATTCAGCTAGGATGGAGGCACCAAAAGCCGTCCCAGAAAAGTCAAAACCGGTTGTGCAAGGGAGAGCGTTTGTTGTGAACTCCCAGAGAGCAAGGAACCCGAATGAGGTCATCACGGGTAAGCTTATCATAAACTCTAAAGAAGTTTATACTTTATTTGATACCGGTTCAACCCATTCTTTTATTTCTCCTACTTGCGCTCATCGATTAAATTTGATTCCGGAGAAATTAGACTTTGACTTATCTGTGGAAACTCCGTTGGGAGAAACCTTCATTACCTCCACTGTTTATAAGTCTTGTTTGGTTCAAGTTGGTACCCACACATTACCTATCGATCTGATTTCATTAAAAATACTTGCATTTGACGTGATTCTAGGGATTGATTGGTTAACTACTCATTATGCAAAAATTGATTGTTTTCGTAAGGTTGTTAGCTTTCATATTCCTAATCGACCTATTATGCGAATTCAAGCAACCAAACCATTAAAATCAATCGCTGTCATCTCAAGCCATAAAGCTATTCGTTTATTGAAAAACGGATGTCAAGCTTTCTTAGCTCATGTCACAGATCTAAACAAAAATACGTCAGTTTTGAATGATATTTCTATTGTTAATAAATTCCCTGACGTATTCCCTGAAGAACTTCCTGGCCTACCCCCAGAGCGTGAAATTGAATTTTGTATCGACCTTGAACCCGGTACAAAACCCATTTCCAAAGCCCCATATCGAATGGCTCCTATTGAACTTCAGGAGTTAAAGATCCAACTGCAGGAATTGTTAGACATTGGCTTTATTCGTCCTAGTACTTCTCCTTGGGGTGCTCCTGTTCTATTCGTGAAGAAGAAAGATGGAAGTATGCGACTTTGTATTGATTATCGGGAGTTGAATCATGTCACCATCAAAAACAGGTACCCATTGCCACGTATTGATGACCTGTTTGACCAGTTGCAAGGAGCACAATTCTTTTCAAAGATCGATCTTCGTTCTGGATATCATCAGCTGAAGGTTAGAACTGAGGATATTCCAAAGACGGCTTTTAGAACTCGGTACGGGCATTATGAATTCCTAGTCATGTCTTTTGGATTGACTAATGCTCCTGCTGCCTTCATGGATATGATGAACCGGGTATTCAAGGAATATTTGGATCACTTTGTGGTCGTCTTTATTGATGACATCCTTATTTATTCCAAAAGCCGTGAAGATCATGAGCAACACTTGAGGCTGGTACTCCAAAAGCTTCGTGAATACAAGCTTTATGCCAAGTTGAAGAAATGCGAGTTCTGGCTGGAAGAGGTAGCATTCCTTGGGCACGTAGTATCAAGTCGTGGAATATCGGTTGACCCGGCAAAGATTGAAGCTATTCAAAGCTGGGAGCAACCTAAATCAGTGACCGAGGTACGTAGCTTTCTTGGTTTAGCTGGTTATTATCGGAGATTCGTGGAAGGATTTTCTCGAATCGCTACTCCATTAACTCAGCTGACTCGGAAAGATACAAAGTTTGGTTGGAGCGAAGAATGTGAGCAGAGTTTTCAAGAACTCAAGAGGAGACTCATTTCAGCACCTGTTCTAACAATACCATCTGGCTCGGAGGGATTTGTCATCTACAGTGATGCTTCGAGCAAAGGGTTGGGATGCGTTCTCATGCAACATGGAAAAGTCATAGCCTATGCATCAAGACAACTCAAGGAATATGAGAGGAATTATCCTACTCATGATCTAGAGTTGGCAGCTGTTGTCTTTGCACTTAAAATTTGGAGGCATTACTTGTATGGGGAGAAAGTGGAGATCTTTACGGATCATAAAAGCCTCAAATATTTCTTCACTCAAAAGGAACTCAACATGCGACAACGACGTTGGCTTGAACTGTTGAAAGATTATGATCATACCATTCAATACCATCCTGGAAAAGCGAACGTGGTAGCTGACGCATTGAGTAGAAGATCATATGCGGGTACAAGTGCAATATTAACAACGCAAAGGCCCATTTTGTGTGACTTGCAAAGGATGGAGATAGAGTTGAAGACTCCAGGGACCCATGTGATGATGGCGAATATACGAGTAGAACCGACTTTAATCGATAAAGTTAAAGCTGCTCAAGCTACAGACCTGGAGCTGATGCGTATGAGGAAGAAAGTGCAAGAAGGTGTTATGCCGGAAGCAAGAATCGATGAAGAAGGAATACTTCGAGTCAACTCCAGACTTTGTGTTCCTAACAACCCTGATTTAAAGTATGAAATCATGATGGAGGCGCACAACACACCGTTTGCAATCCATCCTGGAAGTACCAAAATGTATCATGATCTTCGTCATACATTTTGGTGGAGCAATATGAAGAGAGAGATAGCGTTGTTTATCTCAAGGTGTCTAACTTGTCAACGAGTCAAAGCGGAGCATCAAGTACCAAAAGGTCCATTGCAACCACTTGAAATTCCAGAATGGAAGTGGGAGCACATTACCATGGATTTCGTTACCGGTCTTCCTAGGGTTTCTCAAGGTATTGATGCGATTTGGGTCATTGTTGATAGATTGACCAAGTCTGCTCATTTCTTACCGATACGAGAAACTTATACACTTGAACGTCTTGCTCGTATGTACATAAACGAGATTGTAAGACTGCATGGTATGCCAGTATCCATAGTTTCTGATCGAGACCCAAGATTCACTTCACGATTTTGGGTTAGTTTACAAAAAGCTATGGGCACGGAGTTACGATTTAGTTCAGCATATCATCCTCAGACGGACGGACAATCAGAGAGGACTATTCAAACTCTTGAAGATCTATTAAGACTCTGTGTCTTTGACTTCAAGGGAAGTTGGGACAAGTTCTTACCATTGGTGGAGTTTTCCTACAACAACAGTTATCAAGCAAGTATTGGCATGGCTCCATTCGAAGCATTGTATGGAAGAAAATGTCGTTCTCCAGTATGCTGGGATGAGGTGGGCGAAGCAACGTTGTTGGGACCGGAGTTGGTACGTATGACTACAGAAAAGATTCAAACGATCCGACAACGTATAAAAACCTCACAAGATCGACAAAAGAGTTATGCTGATCTTCATCGAAAGGACGTGGAATTTGATGTAGGAGATCATGTGTTCTTACGTGTTGCTCCATGGAAAGGAGTTACGAGATTTGGAAAGAGAGGAAAGCTAAATCCTCGATTCATCGGTCCATTTTTAATCCTCGATCGAGTAGGAACTGTGGCTTATAGACTCGCTTTACCGCCAAGTATGTCTCGTGTTCATAACGTTTTCCACATATCCATGTTACGCAAATATGTGGAAGACCCGAACCACATTATTGAGTTAGAACCGGACGAAATAGCGGAGGATTTGACGTATGAAGAAGTTCCTGTTCAAATCTTGGATAAGAAGGAACATATTCTACGCTCCAAGGTTATACCTCAAGTCAAAGTTTTGTGGAGAAACCACGATGTTGAGGAAATGACTTGGGAGTTAGAATCAGAAATGAAATCAAGGTATCCTTACCTCTTCGACATACCAGGTACGTACCCTAATTTCGAGGGCGAAATTTCATAAGAAGGGGAGGTTGTAAGACCCCAACTTTTATAAATAAAGATGAATTTTCTATAAATATCATTTTTGAATATTATGGAGTTAATTTGATATAATGTTATAGTTGTGGGTAATATTTATAAATTTTGCAAAGTAAGCAAGTTGTTATAAAATATTCGTTTGGTCGGAGAATATTCTTTTTGTCGAGGAATATTCGTACGACGGCACAATCATTGGTGGACCCCACAACGGAATTATTGTCGGATTGAGAAAACGACAAAAATATTTTATTAAAAATAACGGCTGAGGTGTTACCGTTAAAACCGTTAAAACTGTTGAACTACTCGGTAGTAAAAGTACAGTAATACGCGTGGTTGCATAGTAGCACACGGTATTGATTATTGATGCTTACGTGAGAAGTCACTCAGCTATACTCAATTATTGCTACAGTAATTGCTGCATCATATCTCTTAAATTATTGTCATAGTATCATCTGTATAATATGTTATATTATTAAATCAATAATTGAGACGTTGTGGTAAGTTTGGTTATTTTATGGGGGGCCATATGTCATCATCTAAGAGTCTCTTCGTCAATAGTAATTACCGTCGTCAATAGTAATTACCGTCGTCAATAGTATTTACCTTGGTCAATAGTAATTACCTTCGTCAATAGTATTTACCTTGGTCAATAGTATTTACCTTGGTCAATAGTAATTACCTTCGTCAATAGTATTTACCTTGGTCAATAGTAATTACTTTCGTCAATAGTAGTTGTCCCTTCAATATTACCAAGAGTCATTTGACCCTTCGTTAAGACCAAGAGTCATTTGACCCTTCGTTAAGACCAAGAGCCACCCTCAGTTTTTCTATAAATAGAGGCCTAGGGCTTCATTATTTTTCACGAATTCATTCAAGCTATAGAGAGAGAAAGTATAGAGAGAATAAGAGAGAGAGAGATAAAAGTATTCTGCTACATCACTTTTCCAATATCCAGTTCTTTTAAGGTAGGGAATATTATTTCTTTTATATTCATGAAGAGAACTTTTGTTATTCCATTTGTTATTATTCTGTTGGAATAACCAGTATACGCGGTCTACCCTATACTTGGTGACATTCTTCTATTATTCTGTTGGAACATCCTGTCTGTGTGTTTTACACCGGACCTGGTTCCGTTTATTATTCTGTTGGAACATCCTGTCTGTGTGTTTTACACCGGACCTGGTTCCGTTTTATTATTATTCTGTTGGAATATCCTGTCTGTGTGTTTTACACCGGACCTGGTTCCATTATTTATTATTCTGTCGGAATATCCTGTCTGTGTGTTTTACACCGGACCTGGTTCCATTATTTATTATTCTGTCGGAATATCCTGTCTGTGCGTTTACGCCGGACCTGGTTCCATTATTTATTATTCTGTTGGAATAACCTGTCTGTGCGGTCTATCGCATGCATGGTGATTTCTTTTGTTATTCCATTCTTTATTGTACTCAGTTGGTTAAGTTTTGACTTCTATACTCCATGAAATTTGTGGAATATCCTTGATAATTGCGTTTCATCCAGTATCTTTTCATGAAAATATTCTTCTAAGCATTCTTGAATTTTACTCCACAAAGCAGTATCATGTTGACAATTTGGACGTTGTTAATTCCTGGATAAATTAATTCTTGAACTTGTTTTATTGAATTCTTATATCATTGTCATCATCCTCATGTTTATAAAATGTTGAAAGTCATCTGTGGCCTGTAGTGCATAGATGGACTTGGTATGATTATGACCAGGGATTATTCGGTATAATCATGACCGTAATGTTACAAATGATGTGGTAAAAGTCCTCATTGGCCCGTAGTGCATTGATGGACAGTTGTTGGCATGATCATGACCATTAATGAATACACGAATATCCTTGGCCGTAGTGCAGGGGTGATTCGATGATGTGGATTATTTTATTAAGCTGAGTCTCAGCGATCACAGTGTTGAAAAACTTTTTAAATCATAAAAGATAGTAGAGTTTATTTTCTACTTGACTCTTTTAATGGATTGCTTGTTCCGCTACAGTTAAACTTGATGTCTATTATATTTTATCAGTTTAACATTGTTGAAGGCTAATGATAATTTATTCTGCATTATCTTAGTCATAATATTTCTTACTGGGCTAGTTGAGCTCACCCTTTCTTTCACTGTTCTCTTCAGGAAATGAGAACGTAGCTGGGACAAGTCGGGGTACGGAGTGATGGTCCGAATGATAGTATTAGTTAGTAGTCCTCACTATTCTATGTAATGTTGTGTTAATAAATGTAATGAGGACTCCTTTTGAGTATGAATACTCTCTAGAAGATAATATTTGTATTCAAACTCACAGTTTATGTTTTGTCGTATTGTACACGACAGTTGTATTATTAAGTTGTATTTGTATTCTGTACTATGTATCTGACGACTCAAGATGGGTGATGTATACCTAATTTTGGGGGCGTCACAATGGGTACCTATTTTTGATGGTGACATGATTCAACTCCCGACAATCAATACAAAGTCGCATACTCCCATCTTTCTTCTTCACGAACAGAACAGGAGCACCCCAAGGAGAAGTACTAGGACGAATAAAACCAATGTCTAACAATTCCTGCAGTTGGGTCTTTAACTCCTGAAGTTCAATAGGAGCCATTCGATATGGGGCTTTGGAAATGAGTTTTGTACCGAGTTCAAGGTCGATACAAAATTCAATTTCACGCTCTGGGGGTAGGCCATGAAGTTCTTCGGGAAATACGTCAGGAAATTTATTAACAACAGAAATATCATTCAAAGCTGACGTATTTTTGTTTAGATTTGTGACATGAGCTAAGAAAGCTTGACATCCGCTTTTCAATAAACGAATAGCTTTATGGCTTGAGATGACAGCGATTGATTTTAATGGTTTGGTTGCTTGAATTCGCATAATAGGTCGATTAGGAATATGAAAGCTAACAACCTTACGAAAACAATCAATTTTTGCATGATGAGTAGTTAACCAATCAATCCCTAGAATCACGTCAAATGCAAGTATTTTTAATGAAATAAGATCGACAGGTAATGTGTGGGTACCAACTTGGACCAAACAAGACTTATAAACCGTGGATGTAATGAAGGTTTCTCCCAATGGGGTTTCAACTGCTAAGTCAAAGTCTAATTTCTCCGGAATCAAATTTAATCGATGAGCGCAAGTAGGAGAAATAAAAAAATGGGTAGAACCGGTATCAAATAAAGTATAGACTTCGTTAGAGTTTATGATAAGCTTACCCGTGGTGACCTCATTCGGGTTCCTTGCTCTCTGGGAGTTTACAACAAACGCTCTCCCTTGCACAACTGGTTTTGACTTTTCTGGGACGGCCTTTGGTGCCTCCATCCTAGCTGAATTTGTCTTCGGTAAACGATAAAATCAAGGCTAAATGGCATTCTCTTCCACAATTATAACATGCTTTGAACGGCATCGCGCAGTTTGGACTGATGTGCTCCTTCCCTCCGCATTTGAAACATATGATAGGTGGTCGTTCTCCTTCCTTAACGACAGGTGCTGGTGCTGACGTCTTTCCATCATTGTTGAATCTCCTCATCTTGAAATGCTCATTCTTATTGTTTTGGCCCTGATTACCACCGAAGTGGTTACCATTTCTGGCCTGTTGATTCCTTCCACGCTTGTTGTCACCGCTTCGATGACTGCTTTCACAGGTATTATCATTTTGCCGGCTGCTCTCTTTTGGTTGCGTTGTCTCGTTATCGCGCTCCACCAACTGAGCCCTATTTACAACATCTGAATACAAACACAATTTATGAGAAACAAGGTGTTGACGTATCTCCGGCTTCAAACCTCTTAAAAACATCCGCGTCATTCTTTCTTCGTTATCCACCAGGTGGGACGCAAACCGGGATAACTCCACAAATTTTGCCTCGTACTGCGACACGGTCATATTATTCTGCTCCAATTTGATGAACTCCACCTCCTTCACGTGACGAATACTCTCGGAAAAGTATTTGTCGTTAAACAGCTCTTGGAACTTCTCCCAAGACATCTTCAGTGCAGCAGGTTGAGTACGCTTTATCGATTCCCACCAGTAATCTGCCTCTTCTCGCAACATAAAGGCGGCAAAGGGAACCTTTTGCTCCTCGGAGCAACCCAAGACATCAAATATCTTGGTGATCTGCTTTATCCATGTTTCAGCTACAAGTGGTTTGGGTTCTCCCTTAAACTCCGGTAGTCCCAGCTCCTTAAACTGCTTAGCGGTGACCGCCTGAGAGTTTCCAGTATTTCCACCTACGTTGTGGACAGGAGCCGCTTTCACCTGTTGTTGCGTGAATTGCATAAAACCTCTGAACATTCCATCATTCATCATCTGGTCAGTGTTGTTGTTTGCATGAGGATTGTCACCTTCTTGATGAACATTATCCTGATTATTGCTATGTGGTGAATCAATAATCGCCTGTGCTCCATTGCTATTCTCAACATTCTCAGATGCCATTTTCAGATACTGCCACAAAATAAAAGTTAATTGATATGTCATATATTATCCTTATATTATGACCGACCAATTAAATACCATGCAAATAAACTTAGGTAGGTCATACCAGCGAAGGAATTCCCCGTCTCTCCCCTCCTAGTTCTATTCTCACATCTTAGCCAGGGATCATATCCCTAAGCTCTGATACCAACTGTGACGCCCCCAAAATTAGGTATACATCACCCATCTTGGGTCGTCAGATACAAAGTACAGAATACAAATACAACTTACTAATACAACTGTCGTGTACAATACGACAAAACATAAACTGCGAGTTTGAATATAAATATTATCTTCTAGAAAGTGTTCATACTCAAAAGGAGTCCTCATTACATTTATTAACACACTATTACATAAAATAGCGAGGACTACTAACTAATACTATCATTCGAACCATCACTCCGTTCCCCGACTTGCCCCAGCTACATTCTCATTTCTTGAAGATAACAGTGAAAGAAAGGGTGAGCTCAACTAGCCCAGAAAGAAATATTACGACTAAGATAATGCAGAATAAATTATCATTAGCCTTCAACAATGTTAAACTGATAAAATATAATAGACATCAAGTTTAACTGCAGCGGAACAAGCAATCCATTAAAAGAGTCAAGTAGAAAATAAATTCTACTATCTTTTATGATTTAAAAGGTTTTTCAACACTGTTATCGCTGGGACTCAGCTTAATAAAATAATCCACATCATTGAATCACCCCTGCACTACGGCCAAGGATATTCGTGTATTCATTAATGGTCATGATCATGCCAACAACTGTCCATTAATGCACTACGGGCCAATGAGGACTTTTACCACATCATTTGTAACATTACGGTCATGATTATACCGAATAATCCCTGGTCATAATCATACCAAGTCCATCTATGCACTACAGGCCACAGATGACTTTCAACATTTTATAAACATGAGGATGATGACAATGATATAAGAATTCAATAAAACAAATTCAAGAATTAATTTATCCAAGAATTAACAACGTCCAAATTGTCAACATGATACTGCTTTGTGGAGTAAAATTCAAAAATGATCAGGAGAATATTTTCATGAATAGATACTGGATGAAACGCAATTATCAAGGATATTCCACAAATTTCATAGAGTATATAAAGTCAAAACTTAACCAACTGAGTACAATAAAGAATTGAATAACAAAAGAAATCACCATGCATGCGATAGACCGCACAAACAGGTTATTCCAACAGAATAATAAATAATGGAACCAGGTCCGGCGTAAACGCACAGACAGGATATTCCGACAGAATAATAAATAATTGAACCAGGTCCGGTGTAAAACACACAGACAGGATATTCCGACAGAATAATAAATAATGGAACCAGGTCCGGTGTAAAACACACAGACAGGATGTTCCGACAGAATAATAAATAATGGAACCAGGTCCGGTGTAAAACACACAGACAGGACGTTCCAACAGAATAATAATAAAAATGGAACCAGGTCCGGTGTAAAACACACACACAGGATGTTCCAACAGAATAATAGAAGAATGTCACCAAGTATAGGGTAGATCCGCGTATACAGGTTATTCCAACAGAATAATAAGAAATGGAATAACAACAGTTCTCTTCATGAATAAGAAAGAATAACACCCCTTACCGTTTTAAAGACGAGCTGAAATAAGGAAGTAGTTAAGTAGCAGAATACTCTTCTTCTCTCTCTCTATGGTTTCTCTCTATAGTTTCTCTCTCTAGAGTTCAGTGAATTCGTAAGAAATAATGAATGAATGAGCTGCTATTTATGGAAAAATAGAATGCATAGTAACTAATCCATGAACGGTCCAGATTGATTACTTTAATCTGACGGTCCATATTTAAAGAAAAATCTTTTAAATAAAATATAATATATTCTATTTATAGAATAACTTTAATAAAGTATTCTGTTTTATATAAAAAGATGTTTCTGTTTTATTACGTTAATAATACGAATAAAACAAAACGTCATTATCGCTAAATAATTCATATTATTAACTGACCATAATTGAATCAAACTGAGTGACTTCTCACATAAGCATTAATAATCAATACCGTGTGCTACTATGCAACCACACGTATTACTGTACTTTTACTACCGAGTAGTTCAACAGTAACAATGGTAAAATTTCCGCCGTTATTTTTAATAAAATATTTTTGTCGTTTTCTCAATCCGACAATAATTCCGTTGTGGGGTCCACCAATGATTGTGTTGTTGTACGAATATTCCATGTTAAAACGAATATTCTCCGACCAATCGAATATTATATAACAACTTGCGTACTTTACAAAATTTATAAATATTATCCACAACTATAACATTATATCAAATTAACTCCATAATATTCAAAAATGATATTTATAGAAAATTCATCTTTATTTATAAAAGTTGGGGTCTTACAGCCCAATCAGTCCATCAAAAAGTGGGTTTTGGACTTCACTTTTCCGGTCGATTAAAACCTGGGCCGTTTTGGTCCGGGCCACCAATGACTCGACTCAACGATGGCCCGAGTTTGTCCCGTCTAATTGTGTTATAGTAAAAAATAAATAAATAAATAAAAATTGTTGTTGACAATGGAAGCGATTGAAAATATTGGAATCATTTTTATTAGAGGTATTAAATTTATAATCTTAGTGAAAATTATGGTTATATTTATCACTTTATTTAGCGAAATTAAAATTTACCTTGACCATTTTATTATTTCACTTGAAAATGAGTGTAATTACAACAAAGATACATGAACTTCTAAGAATCTAAATATTTAATCTAATTTTTGGGTACATTAGTTAATTTTTAAATCCCATTAATGCCAATATTAGTTTGTCACCTCACTGCCTGGAGCTAATGCTTCATTACTCTCATCAGAAGGGTATGTTAATTCTGATATAAACCCTAGACTGAGTCTTACAGGTCCGAGTTCAATGAATCCGAATCCAGAAACCGACGACTCCACCAGATCGTAAGCTTTCTCCTTTTAATTTTAACTCCCAACTTGTCTGCGAATTTGTGGCTCTCTAATTTTCCCTTATGTCGACTGCGATCAAACACAGAGATGATACTTATAGTTCCTCATTACAAACTGTTTCAGGCCGAAGAACATATATAAGGATCCAGATGATGGGCGCCAACGGTTCCTGCTTGAATTGGAATTCGTGCAATGTCTCGCTAATCCAACTTACGTCCACCGTATGTTTGACTACATTACGTACGCACACCTGTTTATGTGTATCAATCATTCAATCTATCAATCTTTGTGTTTATAGTTGGAAACTTCAGGGTCTATCATCAGTGGGAAGGCAAAAATTTTAGAGTATTTTTCCAAAGATTATTTTGGCAAGAAAGTAGGTACCAAAGCCAAAAAATATGGGTAAAATATAAAATTTCATTTATGTAACAGTTACATCCTTATTCCTTAGTCATTACAATTCTTCTTTTTTGGTGAAAAGAATTAATTGGTCATTGGAAACATGGAAAATGTATTATTTCCTTTTCTCAAAATGGAGAGAGTATTCTCTTTTTTAAGACTTCCTAAAACAAGAGTCCACTTCCAAGATTAATGCATTGAATCTTATGATGTTTAAGTTTGTTTCTTTATATGCTTAAGTCAAATTTTCCTTGTAAATTGTTCTTTCTGATAACAGAGGACCATGCGGCTCTGGTTCGCATGTGCAATGAGTGAATAGGGGGTGCACAGTGCACACAATACCCTAGAAACGAGCATTGTGCAACGCAATAGATAAAGTATGTTTGAGTGAACCCAAATGAGATCACTGCCTTCATGGAATTTCGAATGTGTGACTAGTACCTTGAAAAACACTTATCAAAAGGCCCACTACAACTTGAGTTTTTGCTTTCAAAAATGAATCTCATGTTGGACGGAATAGTATATAATATAGTTTTATAGTTTCAAGAGTTTTATTTACTGGATAGAATCTCTTATCTTGTAAGGATTTTTTTAAGGGGATGCGGTTTTATATAGTCAATGTTATACTTGAGTTGTTGAGGTTGGGTGCTAATAACGTAATAATGAATATTTACTCATTAAGAGGAAACAGAGGTTGGGGGATTCTGTTGGTACTTCATTTTGTAGTTTATATACATTTAAAGCATATATCACTTAGCAGCATTGGCTATCATTCATTTACACAATTCAATGTGTTTCATTATGTTTCTTGGTATCAACTGGAAAATGTTAGCTTTGGTTTTACTATTCTTAATATCATGTGATTCTATTGCATTACAATTTACGGGAAATAAAATCTACTTGGCATTAGATAAATTATTTAGGGGTTCATTCGAAACTATGCAGTATTGGATTCATTAATGGCATATTTGTAAATATGTTGAAACCCCCAAAAAAGAGATCCATTAAGAATGTAGAGTGAGTGAGAGAGAGAGAGAGAGCATGGTAGCGCATTCATCAATTTTCATTAAGCTACGATCCATTTCTAGTGGGGTAGTTATGATGACATCTTTGTCCAACCCCATTTTCTGACCTTATCAAAAGAGCCTTATAAATCTCAGCGGTTCACTCAATGATGTTCAAGATTAAATACCTAAGACATCTTTGAGTATTCTGATTATTCTTAATCTTCTGATTTTTATCGGTGGTTCCATTTTATTATACGTCCAGTATGGTGCAAAAGATTTAATTCCAACAATGTAGTAGGACTGTAGGAGAAAGTGATCTTCAAACATGAGATTCCAAAACTGGAACCAATGCAAATCTACCTTAGTTCCTTAACATCACAAACAAAAATGCATATATGGTCAAATTGCTCACCTGATTCTTGTTTATGTTACTTGACTGTTAGTGAGCTTGATGTTGGGGTTTAACATAGAAAACATGACATGTCAATATATTTACAAATATGCCACTAATTGATTAAAAACTATGTAGTTTGTTTGAACTTACAGGTAACTTAACTATATTTCAATTAGATATTATTCCCCATACAGTTCATTATAAAATGTGAAAGGCAAATTCTGATTGCAGATTTGGCTCAAAACCGTTATTTTGAAGATGAAGCTTTCATTGGCTACTTGAAATACCTTCAATATTGGCAACGCCCAGAGTACATAAAGTTTATAATGTGAGCTTATCTACTTATCTTAGTTTTCTCCCCTTTGTCTCTCCCATCCCCCCTTTTTGGCCTGTTAAGGGGATTATTATTGTGGGGTTCATACTTGAAATATAATTAATTTGTTTTGGTATGGTCAGGTATCCACATAGTCTGTTCTTTCTTGAACTTCTCCAAAATGCAAATTTCCGCAATGCAATGGCACACCCTGCCAACAAGGTACATTGTAAAGACATTCATTTCCTTTATTATTTTCTTTATTGTTATTTGTATACCTTCGCTTCCCGTAATGATTTTTTATTCTGAATACTTTCTGCTCCAATAGCTGTGTGAATCTGACAACATTGCTTAACTCATTCTTTTGTTACAATTAAGTAGAGACTGGTCATCACTTTGGTTTCTTAGATAATTGCACTCATATATTTACATGGGTAATTTTCTTGGTGTTTATCATGATTCTACAAAAAGCCACATATATTATGCATATACCATTTTGGATTTCCTCTTATTAGTTTAGTCCCCTCAATTATTGGTCAGTTATAAGCACCAACACCTTGAATACTCACACTACTGTACTACTGACCTATGGATTCAATTATAAACAGGATGACTGATTTTGATTGCCATTACCTGAGCTCATGTCATAATTGTGGAAAATTGATGAACTCTTCTGCTTTTCCTTGCAAAGAATGATATTTATTTATGTTGTTAATCTTTTTTCTGGTTTCTAATATCATTTATACCTTCTGGAATTTGCAGGAATTGGCACACAGGCAACAGTTTTATTTTTGGAAGAACTATAGGAACAATCGGCTGAAGCATATCTTACCAAGACCCCTTCCTGAACCTGTTGCTGTGCCCCAATCTACTGCTCCACCTCCAGCGCCTATTCCGCTAATGGCTAATACTGTTGTTGCTTCTTCTGCTCCAGTTCCTACTTTGGGTGCTGGACCAATTTCTTCTCCTATGCAATATGCCATTCCCTCCGGATCTGTTCTTACGAAGAATGATCCTAGGAACAGTGCTGTTGATCGAAGAAAGAGAAAGTACATTTTCTATCTTTTTCCTTTTCTTTTTTCCTTTTCTGTTGGTAATTGACCAATTCTCTTTTGACTGATTGGCTTGGTGGTGTACAATTTTACTAGTATTTAAAAGCCAAACTGCTTCAGGTTTTACTTATAAGACGATGTAAAACAACTTTATGACACATTATTCTGGCTTCTACAGGAAAGATGGCTGATTTACTTGTCTATTAAAGCACAACTTTGTGATGGGGGACAAACATTACTGAAGGTTATATCTTCAGTCTGTCGCTGTTGGCTTATGAGATTATATGTAGAGAAGGCGCTGCCATCGATTTTGAACTGTAACTAATCATACCCTAACTATTATCAGTATAACTTAAAGATTATGTTTTCCCTTTGACTCTTTAGAGTCATTTTGTATGCATTTTCGCGCTTTTCCTTGTTACTAGTGGAAGTTGTGGTATCAATCATCTTTTGATTGCATATTTTACCTTTTTCCAGCAAGAAGGACTAGGTAGACTACTCTCAGCTTAGGTTGGTACAATAGGTAATCTAGTGTCAGAATCCAGATCGTACTTCCTAGGTGAAATGGCAAAATGAATTTCCCAAAAGTCTCGGTCGCTTCTACTATTGATTGATTTAGTCGTTGATCATTGAATTTCATGTTCCCGGATAGAGATATAGGCTCTATGTGGTGCTCTCTTTTTTTCTTTTTCTTTTTTTTCGCTGATTCCTAATTTTCTTTCCATATAATCTCACCTCTCCCTAATTGTAAAACAGCTTTTGCAAAATTGTATATGTAATGGACATGAATGTAAAATGGTATTCTACGAAGCTAATCTGTGTTTTGATCGTTGAGGTTCCTCTCATCATTGTTCTTGCATACGAAGGTCTCGCGGAGAGAAGATTAGTGGAACAGAGAAGGAAGTATTTTAATAACTATTCCCCTAATCATAAAAGGAAATATCATTTCCCTTTTAATCATATCGGTCAGTCAAACAAAGGAAGAAATTATTATTTTCTTTACTCTGTTTATTTTTATTTTTACTCATTTATTCTTGCCTTCCTCTGTTACCAAAAGAAGCCTCTTTTCTTTTCTTCTCCATTTTTAATTTTTAGACACTCTTTCATCTCCTCCTCGTCAATGACTGTTCATTGCACTGGTCAATACTTTGTGGTGTAAATGTCAATCAGTTTTATCTAATAGGTAAATAGATAAATTGTAAATACTTGCTTCACTAAGCTTAAAAATAATATTACATTCGCTATTATTAGTAACGGACGATGGGTTACGTCCGTTATTAATAGTAATATACGGGTAATTTTTTATTTTTAATCTTGTCCGTTAGATCCTCTTTTATATGGAAATAATGATGTATATCCATTTTTAATCCGTGAACAAATATATATACACAGATGTGTAGTACACAGTTATCTATGGCGATGGGTGAACTGTCGCTATAGTCCAAAAAAATTGTCGTCATAGACGACTGTATACTACAAAGCTATATATATATATATATATTCTGTAAATTAAGTACACAAAAATGTTGCACAAAAATTACTTTGATCTCAAAGGTCCTTGTTACTAAATTAAAGAAAGAAGATGACTATGCTTGTTTGCAAATATTATATTTGGGATATGACTACTAATTTCAAGTGTCTTGTTTGTTTTTAAATTTAGACTTGTGACTATGAATTTTGGAATTATAAAATGACTCAATAGTCTTGATATTATAATTATAATCCCATATTATAATATTAGAATTAATGGAATTATAATCCCGAGACTATTAATTCTAGGATTATAATACTGGAATTATAATTATAATATGAAGACTATTAAGTCATTTTATAATTCCAAGGATTACATTTTTTTGAAAATATTATATTTGGGATAAGACTATTAATCTCAAGTGTCTTGTTTGTTTTCAAATTTAGACTTAGGACTATTAGTTTCGGGATTATAAAATGGCTTAATAATTTTGACATTATAATTATAATCCCGGGATTATAATCCTAGGATAAATAGTCTTGAGATTATAATATTTACAAATAAACATGACTAGACTAATATTCTCAAGTCTAAATTTGAAAACAAACAAGACACTTAAAATTAATAGTCATATCCCAAGTATAATCATTGCTATGTTTGTTTGCAACGATTATAATCTCGGGATTATAATCGTACTATTAATAATAGGATTATAATCCCTAGATTATAATTATAATCTAAAGATTATAATCTCGGGTGAACTGTCGCTATAGTCCAAAAAAATTATCGTCACAGACAACTGTATACTACAAAGCTATATATATATAGTCCCCTTAAGTTTAGGGATGCCTCAAATAATGTTATTTGAGAGATAAGGCGCTCAACCGTTGGAAATGTTTTAATGACTTTATGTGGCTGAGATTTTACATCTTTTTTAACCTGTTTTTTTCAAATAATACAACACATTCAATGCTGGAGAAAACCTAAGACACGCAAAAGGGAAAAGAGGAAGAGTCCCGTGCAAGCCTAAGAGAAGACCAACCCTTTCGAGATAAAAAGATGACCCACCATTTTCATAAATTTCAACTCAACTTACAAGATTTCTATTTCTACAAGGTATCCATGTAATTTTTTTTCCTAACAAAATCTAGGTTGTAGGCGTTGATTTGGAGATGTACGAGAGTTTTTTGAATTGAGTTTTCTAAATCTGAGTTGAGATTACATCTCCAGATTTAATATGGATTTGTAATAATTCGTGTGACTTATTATTGTTGAAAGAAAATAAAAGTCAAGAGACACGAAGCAAGAGAATCAAACATTTAATGAGTAATTTTTTATTTCAGTTATAATGATGAATTCTAGATATAGGTTCTAATGGGTAGTTCTTAATTTGGGTTCCATTGATAAATTCTTGCTATAAGTTCTAATGGATTATTTTTTATTTGTGTTAAATTCTTGATTTGGGTTCTAATGATGAATTCATGATATAAGTTCTAATGGATGTGTTGGGTTATTTGGAGAAAACGGGTTAAAAGATGTAAAATAATCTCAACCACGTAAAGTCATTAAAACAAATCCAACGGTTGAGCGTCCAAACCCTCAAATAACACTATTTGAGAGATCTCTCAACTGAAGGGGACTATATATATATATATATATATATATATATATATATATATATATATATATATATATATATATATATATATATATATATATTCTGTAAATTTAGTGCACAAAAATTACTTTGATCTCAAAGGTCTTTATTACTAATTTAAAGAAAGAAGATGATTACGTTTGTTTGCAAATATTATATTTGGGATATGACTACTAATTTCAAGTGTCTTGTTTATTTTTATATTTAGACTTGGGACTATGAATTTTGGAATTATAAAATAAATTAATAGTCTTGATATTATACTTATAATCCCAGATTATAATATTAGAATTAATGGGATTATAATCCCAAGACTATTAATTCTAGGATTATAATCCTGGATTTATAATCTGAAGACTATTAAGTCATTTTATAATTTCAAGGATTATATTTTTTTGAAAACATTATACTTGGGATAAGACTATTAAGCTCAAGTGTCTTGTTTGTTTTCAAATTTAGACTTAGGACTATTAGTCTCGGGATTATAAAATAGCTTAATAATCTTGACATTATAATTATAATTCCGAGATTATAATCCTAGGATTAATAGTATTGGGATTGTAATATTTGCAAATAAACATACCTAGACTAATATTCTCAAGTCTAAATTTGAAAACAAACATTACACTTAGAATTAATAGTCATATCCCAAGTATAATCATTGCAAACAAACATAGTATATTATGTTTGTTTGCAACGATTATAATCCCAGGATTATAATTCTATTATTAATCATAGGATTATAATCTCTAGATTATAATTATAATCTAGAGACTATTAAGTCGTTTTATAATCCTTAAACCAATTGTCTCAAGTTTAAATTTAAAAATAAACAAGACGTTTAGAATTAATAATCTTATTTCAAGTATAATTATTACAAACAAATATAACACTAGTGTATTAGATGTAGGGTTTATTATGAGTAAGAATGAAATTTATTTATTATTACCTCTTATGTTTTAAAATTTTAATTTATATGAAAGATGCATTGAAGTTACCTTCTTTGGGACGAATGGAGAAGTAAATAAGAGCATTCACAGCAGTTTTCTCAATAGACTCTCTATCCCCACATTTGAAGAATATATCAATAAATCAGTATCCAACAGATTTTTTATCCTTATTTAATTCTCTATTTTAATCCCTATATATGATTTAACTCCTCAGCGTGAGGTAATCAAAAGAGCGTTCCCTATTTATGTAAAATGACATTTCACACCCTATTTATTGCGATTTTATGTTGGTTAAAGGATATTTATCTCACTTAATTACTGATTTGGGTATGCCTATCAAATTCACTTATTTTTATTTTTTAAACAGAGGATTTAGAGAAAAAATAGAACTATAAAAAAAATAAAAAATCAGTCAAATTTTGATTTTGATCATTTTTGTAAAAAATATTACTACTAATTATAAATTTTATTATTTTATAATTAAAATAATGTTGTTTTAGTTCTCATAAACACATAATGATCGTTGTCCATTTTGATTTCTAGCAATATCTATTTTTAAATTAAAATAATTGTAATTTTTAAATTAAAATAATTGTAATTTTTAAATTCAAACAATAATTACTTTTAAATAAAAATTAGTTATAACGTTCAAAACATGATTTGACGGTTGGAACTTTCAAATTTTAACTTTTAAATTTTAAATTTTAAATTTTAATATTTAAGGAATCAATATAAGGAACCTGAGTAGAAATAGAGATAAAGAAACTGTTACGAATGCTCTAAGGCATTACTTCTCATTGTTTATCCATTTAATTATGTTTCTCCCTTTATTTCGTAAAAAGTTTTATTAGTAAACTCAGTTATTAAATGTTAAATAAATAAATATCATCACGTTGTATTTAGCGTTTTTTTGTTTGTGGGTGGGTGGGTGGGTGGGTGGGTAAGTAAACAATCTATCCATTGAATCTTGTTATATATGTGACGCCCCCAAAATTAGGTATACATCACCCATCTTGGGTCGTCAGATACATAGTACAAAATACAAATACAACTTACTAATACAACTGTCGTGTACAATACGACAAAACATAAACTGTGAGTTTGAATACAAATATTATCTTCTAGAGAGTATTCATACTCAAAAGGAGTCCTCATTACATTTATTAACACACCATTACATAGAATAGTGAGGACTACTAACTAATACTATCATTCGGACCATCACTCCGTTCCCCGACTTGCCCCAGCTACGTTCTCATTTCCTGAAGAGAACAGTGAAAGAAAGAGTGAGCTCAACTAGCCCAGTAAGAAATATTATGACTAAGATAATGCAGAATAAATTATCATTAGCCTTCAACAATGTTAAACTGATGAAATATAATAGACATCAAGTTTAACTGTAGCGGAACAAGCAATCTGTAAGACCCCGAATTTTATGAAATAAAAGTATTCAATTTTTCTTATAATTACTATTCAGTAAATTGTTAAATTGATAAATGTTAAAGTTAAGGGTGATATATGATTTTTTTCAAAATACACAAGTGGTTATAAAATAATCATTGTTGTCGGGGAATATTCGTTTGGTCGTGGAATATTTTTTCTGTCGGGGAATATTCGTACGACGGCGCAGCTATTTGTGGGCCCCATAACGAATAACTGTCGGGTGAAGAAAACGACAAATTTGAGTTTTTACAAATAACGACGTAGTTGTTACTGTTAACACTGTTGGAATACCCGGTGATTAAAATACAGTAATACGCGTTATTGCACAGTAGCACACGGTATTGCACAGTATTTTTAAAATTATTGATTCTTACGTAAGAAGACACTACTCAATAATTGTTACAATAATTACTGTTCAATATTTTATTTTATTGATTCAATAATTGCTACGTTGAAATTTTATATTGTTGTTGTTCAATAATTGTTGCTGCACAGTATTTCCCATTATCAGATCAATAATTCATATTATTTGAATAATATTATTAGATAACATTATTGGCAATGACTAGAAAGTTCTGTCTAAGGAGAGGTTTGGTCATCTAATTGCGCGCCAGTAAAGAAAAATCCTTATTGGAAAGCCCACTCTTTCCTGGGAACGGCCTGGTTGTCATAAATGTGATTCTGTAATATTATTTGTGAATAATTAATTATTGATTCGTATGATAAGGAAATATTTATTTTATGTGGATATAAACGAGGGACATATTTTTGTGGTTAAAAATGAAGGAGTTAATGTTGAGGTTTTTATCAGTATTTTTGTTGGAATGGAGGTATTAAAAATTAGGGTTTTTGAGATATTTTGCGGGGGTTATAATTTTTAATCCGACCGTTGGATCGTGGTAATTTTTGGATATGTTATACATATATAAGTTGAGTATATGCCCACAAATTTTGAACCGTTAAAAATGAACGTATGATTTATTATGAATTTTACGAGATGACTGGTTCAGAAATTGTTGAATTTTCGGAGTTTATCATTTTGGTGGAAAATTCTAGAATTGGTGGGCCCCACTTGTGGTTGGTGAAGAAATGTGCTGAATTATATTTCAAATGTGGTGGGTGGGAATAGTAGCAGGTAAAGCCATCAGGTTGCAGGTCAAACCTACCAAAATTTTCCTATAAATAGAGGGCTAAGTTAGAATTGAAAATCACACCAGAAACATAAGCTTTCTCTCTTTCTCTCTCTATATTATGAAGCATATTTTGTGAGTATTTAGATACTTTGAGAGTTGCTATTCAGTGCAAGTTTTCTTCAGCCTTATACCGATCAGAAGTACTGCTCTTTTGAGGTAAGGGATTGTAAGGGATATTAAGAGATTTTAAGGGTTGTTATGATTTTCAGTTTCGTAATTTTTTTGATCTTCAAAAATTCTGGAAAAATTTGAAATGATATTTTGATGAGTTTTCTTGATTGTGTCCAAAAATGGTGATTTTTGGATGTATAGATTGAGAGTTATGAATTTTATGAGAAAAGACTATTTTAAAAGTAACCGCTTATAATTCCTTGTGGTTAACTCCAAAATTGATGAAATTTTTATTGGGAGTACATGTATATGATAGGAGTATACTCTGTGAATTTTAGAATTTTTAGATAAAAGTACAATTTTTGATAAATGTCTAAATATTCGGCTGTTTTGGCCATATGAAAAATAGTAAATGACTTTTAAAAATTCTGAGAAAAATATATGTTCACTATGGGACTATATTATGCTAAATTCCAGAAAAGAAATATTTTTGGAACTGATTTGGTATTTTTTATAAAAATAGTCTAGTTATGAGTAAATGAATTAAATATGTTTTGTGAAGAAAGAAAATTGGAAAATAGGATTTTATGGCTTGAGAATCCTATATGAGGTATATGCAGATTTTTGATGAGGATTTTTGGTTATTGGTGATGAAATCTTATGAGTTTGGTATTTTAGAATGATTAAATAATTTATTTAGTATAGTGTAAACAATTAAAATAAATTGTTTATAAATTTAAGAAATGTTATTCTTTCAATATCATTATACCAAAATATTAGTATAGATTTTATTGTAGAATTTCTATCTTTTGTGTTGGGGTTACTATTCACGAGTTACTATTCACGAGTTACTATTCATGATAAAATTGGTTTCTTTTTCTGACCAAATTATAGTTGAGTTATGAATATTACTCTTGAGATTAAATCTATATGTTGATCATATTGTTTTTATTATCATATATAACATTTTTATAACCTTGATGTTGAAATTCTCTTTCACTGGAGTGTAAAGATGGGTAGATTATTGGTATGATCATGACTAGGGTTCTCTTTGGCCTGTAGTGCAAAGTTGAATTGTGACTGGTATGATCATGACCATTGAATTTATAATTGAATATCTTAAGCTTAAGTGCAAAGGTGAATTGATCAACATGGTTATAATTATTGTTTATATAAATTCTAAAATGATTATAATTCTTTGAGATATTAATATATTTGGCATGTAGTGCAAATATGAACTGTTGATGAATATATTTGGCCTGTAGTGCAAATATGAACTGTTGATGAATATCTTTGGCCTGTAGTGCAAAGATGATATATTGTTGAATATCTTTGGCCTGTAGTGCAAAGATGAACTGTTGTTGAATATCTTTGGCCAGTAGTGCAAAGATAAACTGTTGACGAATATCTTTGGCCCGTAGTGCAAACATGGATTTGTTAGTATGATTATAAACAGGAATTGTGATTTGGTATAACCATGATCTTTGATGTTTCAGGTAAAGACAGGTGATGAAAATATTCTTCGTCCTGGGTGCGAAGAAAAATTTATAGTCACAATTATGATTATGAGTTATTCATATGATTGTGGAAAGGAACTGTTGAGTGATGTTACATGGATAAAATATTGTTGGTGGATTTTTAACATGGAGAAGATAATAGACTTTATAGTCTATTTGACTCTTCTAATGGATTGCTCGTTCCGCTGCAACTATGGTTGAAATTTTTATCATTTACCATATGTTCTAAATCTCTGATTTATTATTGATGAAGGCTATTGATAATTTAATTATCTTTAGTCATGATATTCTTTACTGAGCTAGTTGTGCTCACCCTTTTGCTTCACAATTCCTTTCAGGTAATAAGAGTGTAGCTGGGTCGAGCGGGGGTAACAAGGGAATAGAACGGTGGTCATCATTTAGTAGTTATATTTGGTAAAGAAAATAGGGTGAGGCGAACCCAACGTTGGAAGGGTGTTTTGTCACTATCATACAAGATGTCTAATGACATACAACCTCGTGTCATCATAGGACAGGGTTGTGCTCATCCACTTGCTGAGTATATCTATGGGCACTACCTATATAATCTTGGTGTTTGTTTGAAGTATAATTCTCAATTAGAGACAGTGGAGATAATGATAAGTCAAGAGAAGACTCACCATTGGGAAGAATATGATAGTAATCTTCTCGTTTTTCTTTGGGGTCTATTGGGTCAACCAAGGATAATTCTGTGGCCATATGATATCTATCATAACCTAGACGCGTGGCCTCCCATGTACGAAGGTTTCCTTGAGCACTTCCCAAAGATTCTAATTTCTAAAACAGTTTTTGACTATACCTTTATGTAAGGTACCTTTGTGAAGTGCTGATACATGATGGTGTCCAATGTCACATTTGGTATATATTTGTATCCAAACTCACAGCATATGTGTTGTTGTATTTTGCACGACAATTGTTGTAATAAAGTTGTAGTTATTTTCTGTACCATGTATTTGACGACTCAGAATGGGTTGGATGGAATGGACCTATTTTGGGGTCGTTACATTTGGTATCAGAGCTTGGGGATATGATCTCTGGCGGAGATCGGGGAATACAACTAGGAGGGGAGAGATGAGTAAATCCTTCGCTAGTGTGTCCTACCTAAGCTTATTTGTTGGTCAGTCATAATATCGGGATATTATGTGATATGTTAATTTGTTAAATTAACACTTGTTTTGAAGCTGTATTCTAGAATGTTATTTGAAATACAGGAGATGAGCAATGGAGAAATTATGATGACAGAGAAGATGGAAATTGAAATGAAAGGAAGGTATTCTCAACTCTTTGAAATACCAGGTACGTAAATTTTGGGGACGAAATTTCATAAGGAGGGGAGATTGTAAGACCCCGAATTTTATGAAATAAAAGTATTCAATTTTTCTTATAATTACTATTCAGTAAATGGTTAAATTGATAAATGTTAAAGTTAAGGGTGATATATGATTTTTTTCAAAATACACAAGTGGTTATAAAATAATCATTGTTGTCGGGGAATATTCGTTTGGTCGTGGAATATTTTTTCTGTCGGGGAATATTCGTACGACGGCGCAGCTATTTGTGGGCCCCATAACGAATAACTGTCGGGTGAAGAAAACGACAAATTTGAGTTTTTACAAATAACGGCGTAGTTGTTACCGTTAACACTGTTGGAATACCCGGTGGTTAAAATACAGTAATACGCGTTATTGCACAGTAGCACACGGTATTGCACAGTATTTTTAAAATTATTGATTCTTACGTAAGAAGGCACTACTCAATAATTGTTACAGTAATTACTGTTCAATATTTTATTTTATTGATTCAATAATTGCTACGTTGAAATTTTATATTATTGTTGTTCAATAATTGTTGCTGCACAGTATTTTCCATTATCAGATCAATAATTCATATTATTTGAATAATATTATTAGATAACATTATTGGCAATGTCTAGAAAGTTCTGTCTAAGGAGAGGTTTGGTCATCTAATTGCGCGCCAGTAAGGAAAAATCCTTATTGGAAAGCCCCCTCTTTCCTGGGAACGGCCTGGTTGTCATAAATGTGATTCTGTAATATTATTTGTGAATAATTAATTATTGATTCATATGATAAGGAAATATTTATTTTATGTGGATATAAATGAGGGATATATTTTTGTGGTTAAAAATGAAGGAGTTAATGTTGAGGTTTTTATCAGTATTTTTGTCGGAATGGAGGTATTAAAAATTAGGGTTTTTGAGATATTTTGCGGGGGTTATAATTTTTAATCCGACCGTTGGATCGTGGTAATTTTTGGATATGTTATACATATATAAGTTGAGTATATGCCCACAAATTTTGAACCGTTAAAAATGAACGTATGATTTATTATGAATTTTACGAGATGACTGGTTCAGAAATTGTTGAATTTTCGGAGTTTATCATTTTGGTGGAAAATTCTAGAATTGGTGGGCCCCACTTGTGGTTGGTGAAGAAATGTGCTGAATTATATTTCAAATGTGGTGGGTGGGAATAGTAGCAGGTAAAGCCATCAGGTTGCAGGTCAAACCTACCAAAATTTTCCTATAAATAGAGGGCTAAGTTAGAATTGAAAATCACACCAGAAACATAAGCTTTCTCTCTTTCTCTCTCTATATTATGAAGCATATTTTGTGAGTATTTAGATACTTTGAGAGTTGCTATTCAGTGCAAGTTTTCTTCAGCCTTATACCGATCAGAAGTACTGCTCTTTTGAGGTAAGGGATTGTAAGGGATATTAAGAGATTTTAAGGGTTGTTATGATTTTCAGTTTCGTAATTTTTTGATCTTCAAAAATTCTGGAAAAATTTGAAATGATATTTTGATGAGTTTTCTTGATTGTGTCCAAAAATGGTGATTTTTGGATGTATAGATTGAGAGTTATGAATTTTATGAGAAAAGACTATTTTAAAAGTAACCGCTTATAATTCCTTGTGGTTAACTCCAAAATTGATGAAATTTTTATTGGGAGTACATGTATATGATAGGAGTATACTCTGTAAATTTCAGAATTTTTAGACAAAAGTACAATTTTTGATAAATGTCTAAATATTCGGCTGTTTTGGCCATATGAAAAATAGTAAATGACTTTTAAAAATTCTGAGAAAAATATATGTTCACTATGGGACTATATTATGCTAAATTCCAGAAAAGAAATATTTTTGGAACTGATTTGGTATTTTTCATGAAAATAGTCTAGTTATGAGTAAATGAATTAAATATGTTTTGTGAAGAAAGAAAATTGGAAAATAGGATTTTATGGCTTGAGAATCCTATATGAGGTATATGCAGATTTTTGATGAGGGTTTTGGTTATTGATGATGAAATCTTAAGAGTTGGCATTTTATGATGATTAAATGCATTTATTTAGTAAAGTGTAAACAATTAAAATAAATTGTTTATAAATTTAAGAAATGTTATTCTTTCAATATCATTATACCGAAATATTGGTATGGATTTTATTGTAGAATTTCTATCTTTTGTGTTGGGGTTACTATTCACGAGTTACTATTCACGAGTTACTATTCATGATAAAATTGGTTTCTTTTTCTGACCAAATTATAGTTGAGTTATGAATATTACTCTTGAGATTAAATCTATATGTTGATCATATTATTTTTATTATCATATATAACATTTTTATAACCCTGATGTTGAAATTCTCTTTCACTGGAGTGTAAAGATGGGTAGATTATTGGTATGATCATGACTAGGGTTCTCTTTGGCCTGTAGTGCAAAGTTGAATTGTGACTGGTATGATCATGACCATTGAATTTATAATTGAATATCTTAAGCTTAAGTGCAAAGGTGAATTGATCAACATGGTTATAATTATTGTTTATATAAATTCTGAAATGATTATAATTCTTTGAGATATTAATATATTTGGCCTGTAGTGCAAATATGAACTGTTGATGAATATATTTGGCCTGTAGTGCAAATATGAACTGTTGATGAATATCTTTGGCCTGTAGTGCAAAGATGATATGTTGTTGAATATCTTTGGCCTGTAGTGCAAAGATGAACTGTTGTTGAATATCTTTGGCCAGTAGTGCAAAGATAAACTGTTGATGAATATCTTTGGCCCGTAGTGCAAAGATGGATTTGTTAGTATGATTATAAACAGGAATTGTGATTTGGTATAACCATGATCTTTGATGTTTCAGGTAAAGACAGGTGATGAAAATATTCTTCGTCCTGGGTGCGAAGAAAAATTTATAGTCACAATTATGATTATGAGTTATTCATATGATTGTGGAAAGGAACTGTTGAGTGATGTTACATGGATAAAATATTGTTGGTGGATTTTTAACATGGAGAAGATAATAGACTTTATAGTCTATTTGACTCTTCTAATGGATTGCTCGTTCCGCTGCAACTATGGTTGAAATTTTTATCATTTACCATATGTTCTAAATCTCTGATTTATTATTGATGAAGGCTATTGATAATTTAATTATCTTTAGTCATGATATTCTTTACTGAGCTAGTTGTGCTCACCCTTTTGCTTCACAATTCCTTTCAGGTAATAAGAGTGTAGCTGGGTCGAGCGGGGGTAACAAGGGAATAGAACGGTGGTCATCATTTAGTAGTTATATTTGGTGAAGAAAATAGGGTGAGGCGAACCCAACGTTGGAAGGGTGTTTTGTCACTATCATACAAGATGTCTAATGACATACAACCTCGTGTCATCATAGGACAGGGTTGTGCTCATCCACTTGCTGAGTATATCTATGGGCACTACCTATATAATCTTGGTGTTTGTTTGAAGTATAATTCTCAATTAGAGACAGTGGAGATAATGATAAGTCAAGAGAAGACTCACCATTGGGAAGAATATGATAGTAATCTTCTCGTTTTTCTTTGGGGTCTATTGGGTCAACCAAGGATAATTCTGTGGCCATATGATATCTATCATAACCTAGACGCGTGGCCTCCCATGTACGAAGGTTTCCTTGAGCACTTCCCAAAGATTCTAATTTCTAAAACAGTTTTTGACTATACCTTTATGTAAGGTGTTTTGTGAGGTGCTGTACATGATGGTGTCCAATGTCACATTTGGTATATATTTGTATCCAAACTCACAGCATATGTGTTGTTGTATTTTGCACGACAATTGTTGTAATAAAGTTGTAGTTATTTTCTGTACCATGTATTTGACGACTCAGAATGGGTTGGATGGAATGGACCTATTTTGGGGTCGTTACATTTGGTATCAGAGCTTGGGGATATGATCTCTGGCGGAGATCGGGGAATACAACTAGGAGGGGAGAGATGAGTAAATCCTTCGCTAGTGTGTCCTACCTAAGCTTATTTGTTGGTCAGTCATAATATCGGGATATTATGTGATATGTTAATTTGTTAAATTAACACTTGTTTTGAAGCTGTATTCTAGAATGATATTTGAAATACAGGAGATGAGCAATGGAGAAATTATGATGACAGAGAAGATGGAAATTGAAATGAAAGGAAGGTATTCTCAACTCTTTGAAATACCAGGTACGTAAATTTCGGGGACGAAATTTCATAAGGAGGGGAGATTGTAAGACCCCGAATTTTATGAAATAAAAGTATTCAATTTTTCTTATAATTACTATTCAGTAAATGGTTAAATTGATAAATGTTAAAGTTAAGGGTGATATATGATTTTTTTCAAAATACACAAGTGGTTATAAAATAATCATTGTTGTCGGGGAATATTCGTTTGGTCGTGGAATATTCTTTCTGTCGGGGAATATTCGTACGACGGCGCAGCTATTTGTGGGCCCCATAACGAATAACTGTCGGGTGAAGAAAACGACAAATTTGAGTTTTTACAAATAACGGCGTAGTTGTTACCGTTAACACTGTTGGAATACCCGGTGGTTAAAATACAGTAATACGCGTTATTGCACAGTAGCACACGGTATTGCACAGTATTTTTGAAATTATTGATTCTTACGTAAGAAGGCACTACTCAATAATTGTTACAGTAATTACTGTTCAATATTTTATTTTATTGATTCAATAATTGCTACGTTGAAATTTTATATTATTGTTGTTCAATAATTGTTGCTGCACAGTATTTCCCATTATCAGATCAATAATTCATATTATTTGAATAATATTATTAGATAACATTATTGGCAATGTCTAGAAAGTTCTGTCTAAGGAGAGGTTTGGTCATCTAATTGCGCGCCAGTAAGAAAAATCCTTATTGGAAAGCCCCCTCTTTCCTGGGAACGGCCTGGTTGTCATAAATGTGATTCTGTAATATTATTTGTGAATAATTAATTATTGATTCATATGATAAGGAAATATTTATTTTATGTGGATATAAATGAGGGATATATTTTTGTGGTTAAAAATGAAGGAGTTAATGTTGAGGTTTTTATCAGTATTTTTGTCGGAATGGAGGTATTAAAAATCAGGGTTTTTGAGATATTTTGCGGGGGTTATAATTTTTAATCCGACCGTTGGATCGTGGTAATTTTTGGATATGTTATACATATATAAGTTGAGTATATGCCCACAAATTTTGAACCGTTAAAAATGAACGTATGATTTATTATGAATTTTACGAGATGACTGGTTCAGAAATTGTTGAATTTTCGGAGTTTATCATTTTGGTGGAAAATTCTAGAATTGGTGGGCCCCACTTGTGGTTGGTGAAGAAATGTGCTGAATTATATTTCAAATGTGGTGGGTGGGAATAGTAGCAGGTAAAGCCATCAGGTTGCAGGTCAAACCTACCAAAATTTTCCTATAAATAGAGGGCTAAGTTAGAATTGAAAATCACACCAGAAACATAAGCTTTCTCTCTTTCTCTCTCTATATTATGAAGCATATTTTGTGAGTATTTAGATACTTTGAGAGTTGCTATTCAGTGCAAGTTTTCTTCAGCCTTATACCGATCAGAAGTACTGCTCTTTTGAGGTAAGGGATTGTAAGGGATATTAAGGGATTTTAAGGGTTGTTATGATTTTCAGTTTCGTAATTTTTCTGATCTTCAAAAATTCTGGAAAAATTTGAAATGATATTTTGATGAGTTTTCTTGATTGTGTCCAAAAATGGTGATTTTTGGATGTATAGATTGAGAGTTATGAATTTTATGAGAAAAGACTATTTTAAAAGTAACCGCTTATAATTCCTTGTGGTTAACTCCAAAATTGATGAAATTTTTATTGGGAGTACATGTATATGATAGGAGTATACTCTGTGAATTTCAGAATTTTTAGACAAAAGTACAATTTTTGATAAATGTCTAAATATTCGGCTGTTTTGGCCATATGAAAAATAGTAAATGACTTTTAAAAATTCTGAGAAAAATATATGTTCACTATGGGACTATATTATGCTAAATTCCAGAAAAGAAATATTTTTGGAACTGATTTGGTATTTTTCATGAAAATAGTCTAGTTATGAGTAAATGAATTAAATATGTTTTGTGAAGAAAGAAAATTGGAAAATAGGATTTTATGGCTTGAGAATCCTATATGAGGTATATGCAGATTTTTGATGAGGGTTTTGGTTATTGATGATGAAATCTTATGAGTTTGGCATTTTAGATGATTAAATGCATTAATTAGTAAAGTGTAAACAATTAAAATAAATTGTTTATAAATTTAAGAAATGTTATTCTTTCAATATCATTATACCGAAATATTGGTATGGATTTTATTGTAGAATTTCTATCTTTTGTGTTGGGGTTACTATTCACGAGTTACTATTCACGAGTTACTATTCATGATAAAATTGGTTTCTTTTTCTGACCAAATTATAGTTGAGTTATGAATATTACTCTTGAGATTAAATCTATATGTTGATCATATTGTTTTTATTATCATATATAACATTTTTATAACCTTGATGTTGAAATTCTCTTTCACTGGAGTGTAAAGATGGGTAGATTATTGGTATGATCATGACTAGGGTTCTCTTTGGCCTGTAGTGCAAAGTTGAATTGTGACTGGTATGATCATGACCATTGAATTTATAATTGAATATCTTAAGCTTAAGTGCAAAGGTGAATTGATCAACATGGTTATAATTATTGTTTATATAAATTCTGAAATGATTATAATTCTTTGAGATATTAATATATTTGGCCTGTAGTGCAAATATGAACTGTTGATGAATATCTTTGGCCTGTAGTGCAAATATGAACTGTTGATGAATATCTTTGGCCTGTAGTGCAAAGATGATATGTTGTTGAATATCTTTGGCCTGTAGTGCAAAGATGAACTGTTGTTGAATATCTTTGGCCAGTAGTGCAAAGATAAACTGTTGATGAATATCTTTGGCCCGTAGTGCAAAGATGGATTTGTTAGTATGATTATAAACAGGAATTGTGATTTGGTATAACCATGATCTTTGATGTTTCAGGTAAAGACAGGTGATGAAAATATTCTTCGTCCTGGGTGCGAAGAAAAATTTATAGTCACAATTATGATTATGAGTTATTCATATGATTGTGGAAAGGAACTGTTGAGTGATGTTACATGGATAAAATATTGTTGGTGGATTTTTAACATGGAGAAGATAATAGACTTTATAGTCTATTTGACTCTTCTAATGGATTGCTCGTTCCGCTGCAACTATGGTTGAAATTTTTATCATTTACCATATGTTCTAAATCTCTGATTTATTATTGATGAAGGCTATTGATAATTTAATTATCTTTAGTCATGATATTCTTTACTGAGCTAGTTGTGCTCACCCTTTTGCTTCACAATTCCTTTCAGGTAATAAGAGTGTAGCTGGGTCGAGCGGGGGTAACAAGGGAATAGAACGGTGGTCATCATTTAGTAGTTATATTTGGTGAAGAAAATAGGGTGAGGCGAACCCAACGTTGGAAGGGTGTTTTGTCACTATCATACAAGATGTCTAATGACATACAACCTCGTGTCATCATAAGACAGGGTTGTGCTCATCCACTTGCTGAGTATATCTATGGGCACTACCTATATAATCTTGGTGTTTGTTTGAAGTATAATTCTCAATTAGAGACAGTGGAGATAATGATAAGTCAAGAGAAGACTCACCATTGGGAAGAATATGATAGTAATCTTCTCGTTTTTCTTTGGGGTCTATTGGGTCAACCAAGGATAATTCTGTGGCCATATGATATCTATCATAACCTAGACGCGTGGCCTCCCATGTACGAAGGTTTCCTTGAGCACTTCCCAAAGATTCTAATTTCTAAAACAGTTTTTGACTATACCTTTATGTAAGGTACCTTTGTGAGGTGCTGATACATGATGGTGTCCAATGTCACATTTGGTATATATTTGTATCCAAACTCACAGCATATGTGTTGTTGTATTTTGCACGACAATTGTTGTAATAAAGTTGTAGTTATTTTCTGTACCATGTATTTGACGACTCAGAATGGGTTGGATGGAATGGACCTATTTTGGGGTCGTTACATTTGGTATCAGAGCTTGGGGATATGATCTCTGGCGGAGATCGGGGAATACAACTAGGAGGGGAGAGATGAGTAAATCCTTCGCTAGTGTGTCCTACCTAAGCTTATTTGTTGGTCAGTCATAATATCGGGATATTATGTGATATGTTAATTTGTTAAATTAACACTTGTTTTGAAGCTGTATTCTAGAATGTTATTTGAAATACAGGAGATGAGCAATGGAGAAATTATGATGACAGAGAAGATGGAAATTGAAATGAAAGGAAGGTATTCTCAACTCTTTGAAATACCAGGTACGTAAATTTCGGGGACGAAATTTCATAAGGAGGGGAGATTGTAAGACCCCGAATTTTATGAAATAAAAGTATTCAATTTTTCTTATAATTACTATTCAGTAAATGGTTAAATTGATAAATGTTAAAGTTAAGGGTGATATATGATTTTTTTCAAAATACACAAGTGGTTATAAAATAATCATTGTTGTCGGGGAATATTCGTTTGGTCGTGGAATATTTTTTCTGTCGGGAAATATTCGTACGACGGCGCAGCTATTTGTGGGCCCCATAACGAATAACTGTCGGGTGAAGAAAACGACAAATTTGAGTTTTTACAAATAACGACGTAGTTGTTACCGTTAACACTGTTGGAATACCCGGTGATTAAAATACAGTAATACGCGTTATTGCACAGTAGCACACGGTATTGCACAGTATTTTTAAAATTATTGATTCTTACGTAAGAAGGCACTACTCAATAATTGTTACAGTAATTACTGTTCAATATTTTATTTTATTGATTCAATAATTGCTACGTTGAAATTTTATATTGTTGTTGTTCAATAATTGTTGCTGCACAGTATTTCCCATTATCAGATCAATAATTCATATTATTTGAATAATATTATTAGATAACATTATTGGCAATGTCTAGAAAGTTCTGTCTAAGGAGAGGTTTGGTCATCTAATTGCGCGCCAGTAAGAAAAAATCCTTATTGGAAAGCCCCCTCTTTCCTGGGAACGGCCTGGTTGTCATAAATGTGATTCTGTAATATTATTTGTGAATAATTAATTATTGATTCATATGATAAGGAAATATTTATTTTATGTGGATATAAACGAGGGACATATTTTTGTGGTTAAAAATGAAGGAGTTAATGTTGAGGTTTTTATCAGTATTTTTGTCGGAATGGAGGTATTAAAAATTAGGGTTTTTGAGATATTTTGCGGGGGTTATAATTTTTAATCCGACCGTTGGATCGTGGTAATTTTTGGATATGTTATACATATATAAGTTGAGTATATGCCCACAAATTTTGAACCGTTAAAAATGAACATATGATTTATTATGAATTTTACGAGATGACTGGTTCAGAAATTGTTGAATTTTCGGAGTTTATCATTTTGGTGGAAAATTCTAGAATTGGTGGGCCCCACTTGTGGTTGGTGAAGAAATGTGCTGAATTATATTTCAAATGTGGTGGGTGGGAATAGTAGCAGGTAAAGCCATCAGGTTGCAGGTCAAACCTACCAAAATTTTCCTATAAATAGAGGGCTAAGTTAGAATTGAAAATCACACCAGAAACATAAGCTTTCTCTCTTTCTCTCTTTCTCTCTCTATATTATGAAGCATATTTTGTGAGTATTTAGATACTTTGAGAGTTGCTATTCAGTGCAAGTTTTCTTCAGCCTTATACCGATCAGAAGTACTGCTCTTTTGAGGTAAGGGATTGTAAGGGATATTAAGAGATTTTAAGGGTTGTTATGATTTTCAGTTTCGTAATTTTTTTGATCTTCAAAAATTCTGGAAAAATTTGAAATGATATTTTGATGAGTTTTCTTGATTGTGTCCAAAAATGGTGATTTTTGGATGTATAGATTGAGAGTTATGAATTTTATGAGAAAAGATTATTTTAAAAGTAACCGCTTATAATTCCTTGTGGTTAACTCCAAAATTGATGAAATTTTTATTGGGAGTACATGTATATGATAGGAGTATACTCTGTGAATTTTAGAATTTTTAGATAAAAGTACAATTTTTGATAAATGTCTAAATATTCGGCTGTTTTGGCCATATGAAAAATAGTAAATGACTTTTAAAAATTCTGAGAAAAATATATGTTCACTATGGGACTATATTATGCTAAATTCCAGAAAAGAAATATTTTTGGAACTGATTTGGTATTTTTTATAAAATAGTCTAGTTATGAGTAAATGAATTAAATATGTTTTGTGAAGAAAGAAAATTGGAAAATAGGATTTTATGGCTTGAGAATCCTATATGAGGTATATGCAGATTTTTGATGAGGATTTTTGGTTATTGGTGATGAAATCTTATGAGTTTGGCATTTTAGAATGATTAAATGATTTATTTAGTAAAGTGTAAACAATTAAAATAAATTGTTTATAAATTTAAAAATGTTATTCTTTCAATATCATTATACCAAAATATTGGTATAGATTTTATTGTAGAATTTCTATCTTTTGTGTTGGGGTTACTATTCACGAGTTACTATTCATGAGTTACTATTCACGAGTTACTATTCACGAGTTACTATTTATTATAAAATTGGTTTCTTTTTCTGACCAAATTATAGTTGAGTTATGAATATTACTCTTGAGATTAAATCTATATGTTGATCATATTATTTTTATTATCATATATAACATTTTTATAACCTTGATGTTGAAATTCTCTTTCACTGGAGTGTAAAGATGGGTAGATTATTGGTATGATCATGACTAGGGTTCTTTTTGGCCTGTAGTGTAAAGTTGAATTGTGACTGGTATGATCATGACCATTGAATTTATAATTGAAAATCTTAAGCTTAAGTGCAAAGGTGGTTATAATTATTGTTTATATAAATTCTAAAATGATTATAATTCTTTGAGATATTAATATATTTGGCATGTAGTGCAAATATGAACTGTTGATGAATATATTTGGCCTGTAGTGCAAATATGAACTGTTGATGAATATCTTTGGCCTGTAGTGCAAAGATGATATGTTGTTGAATATCTTTGGCCTGTAGTGCAAAGATGAACTGTTGTTGAATATCTTTGGCCAGTAGTGCAAAGATAAACTGTTGACGAATATCTTTGGCCCGTAGTGCAAAGATAGATTTGTTAGTATGATTATAAACAGGAATTGTGATTTGGTATAACCATGATCTTTGATGTTTCAGGTAAAGACAGGTGATGAAAATATTCTTCGTCCTGGGTGCGAAGAAAAATTTATAGTCACAATTATGATTATGAGTTATTCATATGATTGTGGAAAGGAACTGTTGAGTGATGTTACATGGATAAAATATTGTTGGTGGATTTTTAACATGGAGAAGATAATAGACTTTATAGTCTATTTGACTCTTCTAATGGATTGCTCGTTCCGCTGCAACTATGGTTGAAATTTTTATCATTTACCATATGTTCTAAATCTCTGATTTATTATTGATGAAGGCTATTGATAATTTAATTATCTTTAGTCATGATATTCTTTACTGAGCTAGTTGTGCTCACCCTTTTGCTTCACAATTCCTTTCAGGTAATAAGAGTGTAGCTGGGTCGAGCGGGGGTAACAAGGGAATAGAACGGTGGTCATCATTTAGTAGTTATATTTGGTGAAGAAAATAGGGTGAGGCGAACCCAACGTTGGAAGGGTGTTTTGTCACTATCATACAAGATGTCTAATGACATACAACCTCGTGTCATCATAGGACAGGGTTGTGCTCATCCACTTGCTGAGTATATCTATGGGCACTACCTATATAATCTTGGTGTTTGTTTGAAGTATAATTCTCAATTAGAGACAGTGGAGATAATGATAAGTCAAGAGAAGACTCACCATTGGGAAGAATATGATAGTAATCTTCTCGTTTTTCTTTGGGGTCTATTGGGTCAACCAAGGATAATTCTGTGGCCATATGATATCTATCATAACCTAGACGCGTGGCCTCCCATGTACAAAGGTTTCCTTGAGCACTTCCCAAAGATTCTAATTTCTAGAACAGTTTTTGACTATACCTTTATGTAAGGTACCTTTGTGAAGTGCTGATACATGATGGTGTCCAATGTCACATTTGGTATATATTTGTATCCAAACTCACAGCATTTGTGTTGTTATATTTTGCACGACAATTGTTGTAATAAAGTTGTAGTTGTTTTCTGTACCATGTATTTGACGACTCAGAATGGGTTGGATGGAATGGACCTATTTTGGGGTCGTTACACAATCCATTAAAAGAGTCAAGTAGAAAATAAACTCTACTATCTTTTATGATTTAAAAGATTTTTCAACACTGTGATCGCTGAGACTCAGCTTAATAAAATAATCCACATCATCGAATCACCCCTGCACTACGGCCAAGGATATTCGTATATTAATTAATGGTCATGATCATGCCAACAACTGTCCATCAATGCACTACAGGCCAATGAGGACTTTTATCACATCATTTGTAACATTACGGTCATGATTATACCGAATAATCCCTGGTCATAATCATACCAAGTCCATCTATGCACTACAGGCCACAGATGACTTTCAACATTTTATAAACATGAGGATGATGACAATGATATAAGAATTCAATAAAACAAGTTCAAGAATTAATTTATCCAGGAATTAACAACGTCCAAATTGTCAACATGATACTGCGCTTTGACTCGTTGACAAGTTAGACACCTTGAGATAAACAACGCTATCTCTCTCTTCATATTGCTCCACCAAAATGTATGACGAAGATCATGATACATTTTGGTACTTCCAGGATGGATTGCAAACGGTGTGTTGTGCGCCTCCATCATGATTTCATACTTTAAATCAGGGTTGTTAGGAACACAAAGTCTGGAGTTGACTCGAAGTATTCCTTCTTCATCGATTCTTGCTTCCGGCATAGCACCTTCTTGCACTTTATTCCTCATACGCATCAGCTCCAGGTCTGTAGCTTGAGCAGCTTTAACTTTATTGATTAAAGTCGGTTCTACTCGTATATTCGCCATCATCACATGGGTCCCTGAAGTCTTTAACTCTATCTCCATCCTTTGCAAATCACGCAAAATGGGTCTTTGTGTTGACAATATCGCACTCGTACTTGTATATGATCTTCTACTTAATGCGTCAGCTACCACGTTCGCTTTTCCAGGATGATATTGAATGGTATGATCATAATCTTTCAACAGTTCAAGCCAACGTCGTTGTCGCATGTTGAGTTCCTTTTGAGTGAAAAAATATTTGAGGCTTTTATGATCCGTAAAGATCTCCACCCTCTCCCCATACAAGTAATGCCTCCAAATTTTAAGTGCAAAGACAACAGCTGCCAACTCTAGATCATGAGTAGGATAATTCCTCTCATATTCCTTGAGTTGTCTTGATGCACAGGCTATTACTTTTCCATTTTACATGAGAACGCATCCCAACCCTTTGCTCGAAGCATCACTGTAGATGACAAATCCCTCCGAACCAGATGGTATTGTTAGAACAGGTGCTGAAATGAGTTTCCTCTTGAGTTCTTGAAAACTCTGCTCACATTCTTCGCTCCAACCGAACTTTGTATCTTTCCGAGTCAGCTGAGTTAATGTAGTAGCGATTCGAGAAAATCCTTCCACGAATCTCCGATAATAACCAGCTAGACCGAGAAAGCTACGTACTTCGGTTACTGATTTAGGTTGCTCCCAGCTTTGAATAGCTTCAATCTTTGCCGAGTCAACAGATATTCCACGACTTGATACTACGTGCCCAAGGAATGCTACCTCTTCCAGCCAGAACTCGCATTTCTTCAACTTGCCATAAAGTTTGTATTCACGAAGCTTTTGGAGTACCAGCCTCAAGTGTTGCTCATGATCTTCACGGCTTTTGGAATAAACAAGGATGTCATCGATAAAGACGACCACAAAGTGATCCAAATATTCCTTAAATACCCTGTTCATCATATCCATGAAGGCAGCAGGAGCATTAGTCAATCCAAAAGACATAACTAAGAATTCATAATGCCCATACCGAGTTCTGAAAGCCGTCTTTGGAATATCCTCAGTTCTAACCTTCAGCTGATGATATCCAGAACGAAGATCGATCTTTGAAAAGAATTGTGCTCCTTGCAACTGGTCAAACAGGTCATCAATACGTGGCAATGGGTACCTATTTTTGATGGTGACATGATTCAACTCCCGATAATCAATACAAAGTCGCATACTCCCATCTTTCTTCTTCACAAACAGAACAGGAGCACCCCAAGGAGAAGTACTAGGACGAATAAAACCAATGTCTAACAATTCCTGCAGTTGGGTCTTTAACTCCTGAAGTTCAATAGGAGCCATTCGATATGGGGCTTTGGAAATGGGTTTTGTACCGAGTTCAAGGTCGATACAAAATTCAATTTCACGCTCTGGGGGTAGGCCAGGAAGTTTTTCGGAAAATACGTCAGGAAATTTATTAACAACAGAAATATCATTCAAAGCTGACGTATTTTTGTTTAGATTTGTGACATGAGCTAAGAAAGCTTGACATCCGTTTTTCAATAAACGAATAGGTTTATGGCTTGAGATGACAGCGATTGATTTTAATGGTTTGGTTGCTTGAATTCGCATAATAGGTCGATTAGGAATATGAAAGCTAACAACCTTACGAAAACAATCAATTTTTGCATGATGAGTAGTTAACCAATCAATCCCTAGAATCACGTTAAATGCAAGTATTTTTAATGAAATAAGATCGACAGGTAATGTGTGGGTACCAACTTGAACCAAACAAGACTTATAAATCGTGGATGTAATGAAGGTTTCTCCCAATGGAGTTTCAACTGCTAAGTCAAAGTCTAATTTCTCCGGAATCAAATTTAATCGATGAGCGCAAGTAGGAGAAATAAAAGAATGGGTAGAACCGGTATCAAATAAAGTATAGACTTCGTTAGAGTTTATGATAAGCTTACCCGTGATGACCTCATTCGGGTTCCTTGCTCTCTGGGAGTTCACAACAAACGCTCTCCCTTGCACAACCGGTTTTGACTTTTCTGGGACGGCCTTTGGTGCCTCCATCCTAGCTGAATTTGTCTTCGGTAAACGACAAAATCGGACTAAATGACCTTCTCTTCCACAATTATAACATGCTTTGGACGGCATCGCGCAGTTTGGACTGATGTGCCCCTCCCCTCCGCATTTAAAACATATGATAGGTGGTCGTTCTCCTTCCTTAACGACAGGTGCTGGTGCTGACGTCTTTCCATCATTGTTGAATCTCCTCTTCTTGAAATGCCCATTCTTATTGTTTTGGCCCTGATTACCACCGAAGTGGTTACCATTTCTGGCCTGTTGATTCCCTCCACGCTTGTTGTCACCGCTTCGATGACTGCTTTCACTAGTATTATCATTTTGCCGGCTGCTCTCTTTTGGTTGCGTTGTCTCGTTATCGCGCTCCACCAACTGAGCTCTATTTACAACATTTAAATACAAACACAATTTATGAGAAACAAGATGTTGACGTATCTCCGGCTTCAAACCTCTTAAAAACATCCGCGTCATTCTTTCTTCATTATCCACCAGGTGGGACGCAAACCGGGATAACTCCGCAAATTTTGCCTCGTACTGCGACACGGTCATATTATTCTGCTCTAATTTGATGAACTCCACCTCCTTCATGTGACGAATACTCTCGGGAAAGTATTTGTCGTTAAACAGCTCTTGGAACTTCTCCCAAGACATCTTCAGTGCGGCAGGTTGAGTACGCTTTATCGATTCCCACCAGTAATCTGCCTCTCCTCGCAACATAAAGGCGGCAAAGGGAACCTTTTGCTCCTCGGAGCAACCCAAGACATCAAATATCTTGGTGATCTGCTTTATCCATGTTTCAGCTACAAGTGGTTTGGGTTCTCCCTTAAACTCCGGTGGTCCCAGCTCCTTAAACTGTTTAGCGGTGACCGCCTGAGAGTTTCCAGTATTTCCACCTACGTTGTGGACAGGAGCCGCTTTCACCTGTTGTTGCATGAATTGCATAAAACCTCTGAACATTCCATCATTCATCATCTGGTCAGTGTTGTTGTTTGCATGAGGATTGTCACCTTCCTGATGAACATTATCCTGATTATTGATATGTGGTGAATCAATAATCATCTGTGCTCCATTGCTATTCTCAACATTCTCAGATGCCATTTTCAGATACTGCCACAAAATAAAAGTTAATTGATATGTCATATATTATCCTTATATTATGACCGACCAATTAAATATCATGCAAATAAACTTAGGTAGGTCATACTAGCGAAGGAATTCCCCGTCTCTCCCCTCCTAGTTCTATTCTCACATCTTAGCCAGGGATCATATCCCTAAGCTCTGATACCAACTGTGACGCCCCCAAAATTAGGTATACATCACCCATCTTGGGTCGTCAGATACATAGTACAAAATACAACTACAACTTACTAATACAACTGTCGTGTACAATACGACAAAACATAAACTGTGAGTTTGAATACAAATATTATCTTTTAGAGAGTATTCATACTCAAAAGGAGTCCTCATTACATTTATTAACACACCATTACATAGAATAGTGAGGACTACTAACTAATTCTATCATTCGGACCATCACTCCGTTCCCCGACTTGCCCCAGCTACGTTCTCATTTCCTGAAGAGAACAGTGAAAGAAAGGGTGAGCTCAACTAGCCCAGTAAGAAATATTATGACTAAGATAATGCAGAATAAATTATCATTAGCCTTCAACAATGTTAAACTGATAAAATATAATAGACATCAAGTTTAACTGTAGCGGAACAAGCAATCCATTAAAAGAGTCAAGTAGAAAATAAACTCTACTATCTTTTATGATTTAAAAGATTTTCCAACACTGTGATCGCTGAGACTCAGCTTAATAAAATAATCCACATCATCGAATCACCCCTGCACTACGGCCAAGGATATTCGTATATTAATTAATGGTCATGATCATGCCAACAACTGTCCATTAATGCACTACAGGCCAATGAGAACTTTTACCACATCATTTGTAACATTACGGTCATGATTATACCGAATAATCCCTGGTCATAATCATACCAAGTCCATCTATGCACTACAGGCCACAGATGACTTTCAACATTTTATAAACATGAGGATGATGACAATGATATAAGAATTCAATAAAACAAGTTCAAGAATTAATTTATCCAAGAATTAACAACGTCCAAATTGTCAACATGATACTGCTTTGTGGAGTAAAATTCAAAAATGATCAGGAGAATATTTTCATGAATAGATACTGGATGAAACGCAATTATCAAGGATATTCCACAAATTTCATGGAGTATAGAAGTCAAAACTTAACCAACTGAGTACAATAAAGAATTGAATAACAAAAGAAATCATCATGCATGCGATAGACCGCACAAACAGGTTATTCCAACAGAATAATAAATAATGGAACCAGGTCCGGCGTAAACGCACAGACAGGATATTCCGACAGAATAATAAATAATAGAACCAGGTCCGGTGTAAAACACACAGACAGGATATTCCGACAGAATAATAAATAATGGAACTAGGTCCGGTGTAAAACACACAGACAGGATGTTCCGACAGAATAATAAATAATGGAACCAGGTCCGGTGTAAAACACACAGACAGGATGTTCCAACAGAATAATAATAAAAACGGAACCAGGTCCGGTGTAAAACACACAGACAGGATGTTCCAACAGAATAATAATAAAAATGAAACCAGGTCCGGTGTAAAACACACAGACAGGATGTTCCAACAGAATAATAGAATAATGTCACCAAGTATAGGGTAGACCACGTATACAGGTTATTCCAACAGAATAATAAGAAATGGAATAACAACAGTTCTCTTCATGAATAAGAAAGAATAACACCCCTTACCGTTTTAAAGACGAGCTGAAATAAGGAAGTAGTTAAGTAGCATAATACTCTTCTTCTCTCTCTCTCTATAGTTTCTCTCTATAGTTTCTCTCTCTAGAGTTCAGTGAATTCGTAAGAAATAATGAAGGAATGAGATGCTATTTATAGAAAAATAGAATGCATAGTAACTAATCCATGAACGGTCCAGATTGATTACTTTAATCTGACGGTCCATATTTAAAGAAAAATCTTTTAAATAAAATATAATATATTCTATTTATAGAATAACTTTAATAAAGTATTTTGTTTTATATAAAAAGATGTTTCTGTTTTATTACGTTAATAATACGAATAAAACAAAACGTCATTATCGCTAAATAATTCATATTATTAACTGACAATAATGGAATCAAACTGAGTGACTTCTCACATAAGCATTAATAATCAATACCGTGTGCTACTATGCAACCACACGTATTACTGTACTTTTACTACCGAGTAGTTCAACAGTAACAATGGTAAAACTTCCGCCGTTATTTTTAATAAAATATTTTTGTCGTTTTCTCAATCCGACAATAATTCCGTTGTGGGGTCTACCAATGATTGTGTCGTTGTACGAATATTCCCTGTTAAAACGAATATTCTCCGACCAATCGAATATTATATAACAACTTGCGTACTTTGTAAAATTTATAAATATTACCCACAACTATAACATTATATCAAATTAACTCCATAATATTCAAAAATGATATTTATAAAAAATTCTTCTTTATTTATAAAAGTTGGGGTCTTACAATATAGGTGAAATCACTATAAATCTAATTTTATTATCGTTCCGTATTTAAAAGAATGATTAAAAGTATGATTTTTTTTGCTCCAAACAGATAAGATAAAATATATAAATAAAGGATGAATATATTATTTAGTGGAGTTTATTATTATAAAAAAAGGAATTATTATTTTTTACATATAAAAATTGATATTTTTATAAAGTTTCTCACACATAGGTATGTGACCCATTTAATCAATGACATTGTGAAATTATCATTTTTATTTGTGAAAATATTAATTCCCTAAAAAAAGTAAAAGTATTGATTACTTTAAATAACCTAGTGATAGTACTAAGGATAACTTTAGAATTTTTGTAGTCTCTTTCCTCTAATTATTTTTACATCTCTTAATATATTTATAAATTGTACTTTGTTTATCTTTTGGAGGCAGATAAAGTAAATTTTTTCCTACACATTTTATCCCTATACTTTCTCACTCATATTTTAATTAAAATTTATTTATTTAAATTGCACAAAATACACACTTTATAATATTTATTTATTTGCTTTAATTACATACACTAGTCCCACAAATACTAATGAAATATTAATTTATACATGTGTGACCATCTAGATTTGGTTAGGATAAGAAAGGCAGGTCAGGTTAGGTCAATATTTGCTTATTAATATTGTTAATAGGCGCGGAAAATATGTAAACACGTATGTATTCAAAAGTTATCGTTAACGTGGCGCTGCGTCTGCTTGGATGCACGTGGTAGGTCAAACTTTCTACGATTTTGACCATTGAATATGTTGATCAACATTTTTCTTCGTGCGCATAAACCTTCCCCAGCCAGTTAACGGTCCAGATGTGACCAATAACATTTTTTGCTCAAGAATAAATTCCCTTTCCTAGGCTAGATGCATAATTTCAGTTGAATTTGGTAACTGAGATATTTGACAAGTACTGTAAAAAAGATGGACAAACATATTGGAGTCGAGTAGTAAATGATGACACCTCCATATTTGGGATCCACTTATAAAAATTGTAAGTGGATATAGAAATTGAATACCAATATATTTGAATTTTATTTATTTATATTTTGATTTTTAATGGTAGATAAAAATATAAATGAATGAAATTTAAATACACTCATATTCAATTTTTATATTCACGAACTCATTCGGTTATCATGAAATTAATTTTATGGTAAGTTGGTTAATTGACCGATATAGTACTAACACACATATCGACTTGCGTATCGACACTTGTATTAATCAATTAATTAAAGTTAACTACATGATAACTGCTTCTCTATATTTATAAGAGCTCTTTTATATAAACATAAAAACTAAATACGAAAATTGAAATCTAATGTTTTATAATTTCACTCATTTATATTTTTTCTTTTTTATGTCAATTTTTTATATTTGTTTTTAATCCCAAAGTGATAAGTTTGTTATTCTACGTTTAACAGAGCGGACCAGCAAGAGCCAGCTCAACTCTCGGCCTACAATCGTCTTTACAACAACTTCACTCACACGTGTACTACATACACGCCCTCTCTCTTTTACTTTCTCTCCTCGCTGAGAAAATCCAATAATCAACCCCCTCTGCATCCCACACAACGCATTAATTTTCTCTCACTACATCTTTGCATATTATTATTATTATTATTATATATCTATATATCTATCTATATATATATATATATATTGAGGAGTTTGCTAATCTGGGTAGCTTGTATAACATTCGACCAAACAAGTTTTTTCCGTGTTTCTTGATATTGTCCTGTTTGATCCATTTGGGTACTATTTCTTTCTATACACAAATCATGAATGCTCTCGCCGCCACAAATCGGAACTTTCGCCATGCTGCTCGCATTCTGGGGTTGGACTCGAAGCTTGAGAAAAGTCTTTTGATCCCATTTAGAGAAATCAAGGTAACCACGGAAATATTGTTTTATTTTTGTTATACGCTTAGTAATTAATTTGTGTTTCATGAAAAAGGAAAATTCGAGAAAGCTTAATTTTGTTTGTTGGGGTTTGATCAGGTTGAGTGTACGATTCCAAAGGATGATGGAACCCTGGTGTCCTACGTTGGATTTAGGGTCCAGCATGATAATGCTCGTGGACCCATGAAAGGAGGGATCAGATACCACCCTGAGGTATATCATCTGACTTCTGTTGATTTTGATTGAAGTTGATGTCTTTTTGGTATTAGGTCCTTTAAAATTACTGGTTTTTGTTTTTGTTTGCTTTTCTTGTCTTTTTTTTTTGTGTGGGGTTTTTAAGATGGTTGAAATTATTGGTTGAATTAAGGTGTACTTGGATGTCTTAAGGAAATAGATTTATTTTATTTTATTTTAATTTAATTTAATTTTTGTGTATTCTACTCTATATATAGCTTTTCTTGATGGAGATATCATTATGCGCTTTGACAGAAATAATGTGTCATGTCACTTAATTCCTGTCGTTCTATTGTATGATCTTTGTGCGGTAAATTTTTTTCATTCTTATGGAAAAAGGGGGACTAGTTTCAGATCCTTTGGTTGGTTGTTGTGATGAGATGATTTTCATTTTAGCTTTCATATACTTCAAAATTTTCAGTAATCAATTTGCTTGGTCTAGCTAAAAATATGTGAAAAGCTCTACGTGTACTAATTTACACCGGTATGGAATAGTTGGAGAAGGGCCACAGGCTAACCCTTTTTTTTTCCGTAGTTGTGGGGTTTGATTATAAGTTTACCTTGAAGCATAAAACTGTTGTTCAATATGCTACAGTCAAGTGATTAAATTTCAGAGTTCAAACACATACATGAATTAGTAAACCTGGTTCATCTTCTACTATCTACCTGGTTCATCTGATCAATAAGTGAGATTTGAATTGATTAAGCAAGTATGATTACTGAACCATTGAATTTTAGGGTTGTCTAAGAAGGTAGACCGTTTGCAGTTAATAGGTACCGTTACTAACAGACTGATCAACATAGATTGTCGTTATTACCAATAATTGATAACTAGGGCGTTTCATTTTCTTTCTTTAACTGTTTATTATTTATACTAAATTACGTGTCCGCTATAGTACTCTTGCAATCCGAAACTTTTGTCATTACTTGTCGTGAGAACATTTAAATGCAATCATTAATGATTCTGGAATTTCATGCCGAATCCCACAATGGCTTTACTAGATTACTTCAAATACTTTTGTCCTGTGCTTCTTGCATTACAATATAATGCAATTGTTTGTGGTTCACGCCTTGGAATGTTTTGCTGAGATTTTTCTTAAATGACCCATGCAGGTTGATCCCGATGAGGTGAATGCTCTAGCTCAATTGATGACTTGGAAGACTGCTGTAGTTGACATTCCGTACGGTGGAGCAAAGGGTGGGATTGGGTGCTCGCCTAGGGATTTAAGTAAGAGTGAGCTGGAACGTCTTACTCGTGTCTTCACTCAAAAAATCCATGATCTTATTGGAGTTCAAACTGATGTTCCCGCCCCAGACATGGGCACCAATGCTCAGGTTTTGTAATCCCCTCTTTATTATTTTTCCTTTCAAATTCGGCATACTCTCCATTTTTAGGGCTATATAAAATTTTATAAATAGAATAAACTTAATGGATAATATTGAACATGAGCAGACTATGGCATGGATTTTGGATGAGTACTCTAAATTTCATGGTCATTCACCAGCTATTGTGACCGGAAAGCCAATAGTAAGTGTTTTAAATAGAAACCATGCAAGGTTTAGATTTTGACAATTAGGATGTTATGTTACAAATTAGTTTGAACCATATCCGTATCTAATTCTAGAAGCACGTCCTACATCCTAATTGTTTGGTATCTTAGGATCTTGGTGGTTCATTGGGAAGGGAGGCTGCAACTGGGCGTGGTGTTGTTTTTGCTACAGAAGCTTTACTTGCTGAACATGGGAAGTCAATTAAAGATCTAACATTTGCTATTCAGGTACCGTTCTTTTATAGAAATTCTCGGCAATTATAATTTGTTGATTTATTCTTTCTAACTTGTTATTAATGACCATTACATTCTTTAGGGTTTTGGGAATGTGGGATCTTGGGCAGGAAGGCTCATTCATGAGAGAGGTGGTAAGGTCGTTGCAGTGAGTGACATTACCGGAGCAGTTAAGAACCCAAATGGTATTGATATACCAGCTTTACTTCAGCATAAAGAAGAAACGGGGAGCTTAACTAATTTCAGTGGTGGAGATGCAATGAAAGCAGACGAATTGCTTGTGCATGAATGTGACGTTCTTATCCCATGTGCTTTAGGTGGAGTTTTGAACAGGTCTATCTCTTGTTCTGCCGAGAATCTCATTTCTCACCCACACCTCTTTTTCCATTCTCTGTCTAAATTTGTTATGCACTAAATATTTTTTGTGTAACTGGAAAAAGTTTAAGCTAAAATTACCAAAAAAATCACATATGCACAAGCACATCTCCCTCCTTTTCTAATAATAAAACATCCCTCTTAAAGGCGCTATGAAGTCATGTTACCTTTTTGCTAATGGATATCCGGCAAAATTTCATCACTTTGACTTGTCAATTGTCTTTAACAAACAACCAATAAAAGTAAAAACATTGTTTTGTGTTTTATTATTCATTGATGTGATGGCTTTAGCATGTCTAAGTCTAAGAAGTCAATGAAGCATGCCAGAAAGCCCTATTTAAGTTGTATATGTCTGTCAGGCATATGGTGCAACCCCTCAGGAATTACAAATGCAAGATAGCGTAGGATTTGAAGGGAAAATTCCAATTTCTTGTACGTGTTTCCATTTAAAATCGGAAAGAGTGGGTGCATTAAATTAGTCTTATTGGATGCTTGAGTTCATACTGTATTGAAGGATTTAAATCATCCTAATTTGGTTTGCCAACTGATTTTGTTTCATTTCTCCATCTTCTCCATTAAAGAGAAAATGCTGAAAATGTGAGGGCCAAGTTCATCATAGAAGCAGCAAATCATCCTACTGATCCTGAAGCAGATGAGGTAGCATTGCTTTTCAATTTATTTCAGCACTTCTCAAAATTTACAATTTACTTGTGAGAAAAAAATATACATGGTGTTAATAAAAAATATTTGTGTTGCAGATTCTGTCTAAAAAGGGAGTTATAGTACTACCAGATATATATGCAAATGCTGGAGGTGTGACTGTCAGCTATTTTGAGTGGGTTCAGGTAACATATAAGCCAAAAAGCATCTGATATCCCTTTGTTTCTTTTCTCTATGAAACCATTTTGATAGTTATTTGTTCAGATTTGACTCATCCATTTATCCGAAAATCTTCTAATTCTAATGTGATTCTTGGTCATTAAGAAACAGTCCCCCCCCCCCCGCTCCCCCCCCCCCTCAAAAAAAAAAAAGAAGAAGAAAAATGCTTGTGAACAAATAATGTGAATATTCCTTAAAATTACCTATGAAAGAAATAACACTCAGAAAGCAGGAATTTTAATATTCTTCCATTCTTATATCAAGTAATAATTGATGTTTTATCGAAAATATAAATTATCAAATTTAGACCACAGTGCCACACTACTCTGAGCTTGAATGCATGTGTGTGTTGAACTATCATTGGAATTGGGTCATAAAATCCATATGTTTAGTAGTGATACTGTTCTTGGAAACTGATGGAGCCATATGTTAAAGTTAGATTCACAAGAATAATTTTGTTCTTGCAGAATATACAAGGTTTTATGTGGGATGAAGATAAGGTGAATAGGGAACTCAAGAAGTACATGACGAGAGCTTTCCATAATATCAAGAACATGTGTCAGACGCATGATTGCAACCTTCGGATGGGCGCATTCACACTAGGGGTGAATCGAGTTGCTCGTGCTACCCTTTTAAGGGGTTGGGAAGCATAACTAGTTTCTTTTGTGCCATTATTCTAGCTTTTCCTGAACTACAGTCTGTAATGAAGTTTTCCTTATTCTCTTTTTTAGTTTATTAAAGTTTACACCAAAGTTACTGTTGTATCCTGTGGAGGAGGCATACATTTTGGGGGAAATTGAATGCCATTATGGAGAAAATTGAATGACATTTTGTTAAGGTTTATGTTTGAGACTCAATCACTTGCCTAGTTGTTTTTATAGTAAGTTTTATCTCTAGGTAACAACTGCCGCTGTGTCATTACAATCACATTAGATTGGCTACACTGACTACTTCTAGATACTGGGATAAGAGCTAGAATAAGGCACGACAGTCGTAACATTTTGAAGATAGTATAATAGATTGATAGCAGATAAGTTTATTTATCTCATAGCATGGGTTCTTTTCAACTTTTATACTTGAAATCATTTCATCCAAAGGAGAATAGAGGAAGAAAGAAAACAGAGGAGAGTAGTCTTAAATAGCTATGGCTTCTATTACTATTACTGCCTCGATACTAAAATCTTGCAGCAAACACCATTTCAAGGTCAGGCCTCCACGCTCTGTCGGAACAAAGCAAGCAGCAAACCAAATTGTCACCCTTAATATTCAAGACGAGAAAGGTCTGAACGACAGCAGAAGGCTCCTTTAGTTATCGATAAATCTGGGGAAGCCGAGGGTGAAATCAAGCCTGATAAGGAGAGAGACGAAGCTTGTGAGCCTGATAAGAAGGGACGTGGGATTTAAACATGTTTGTTAAGAATGGCGGCAAAATGTATTGGGATGGTGTGATTGTTGCAGGCAAGAGAGATGTCTTTTATATGCTACTGTAATTTTACAGTTCATCAGGTGTACACTACAAACCACATGCAGCACTTGACTTGATAGATTTTTAATACAGTTGTTTTTAATCAAGCTTAGGGTGACAAAACTTATGACTACTTTTTTCATGTCATACTAAACACCCAAAATGCAGAAGAGTATTTTCTTGAAAATGTTTTCCTTAACAAGCCTTTTACTAATTCCAGACCTTCATAAACTATAATACTAGTATTTCTTTGGGTAAATTTTACTTCACCGCCACCTGAAGTTTTATCATTTTCTCACATGATCACTTGTCGATTAAAAAACTACATTTAAGATTTTGAGCTTTAAGTGAAAAAGTTATACTATATTTTTCTTCCGAACTTGACTGTGCGTGAATGGTTTTAACAGTCAAATGAGGCGAAAATTGTCCAGAATGCCCCCAACTTATTGTTCTTTCTTCATCTCTAGCAGCTTTTACACTACCATTTCACCATAAACATCCTAACTCTTAGACACAACGGCTATCACCATCGTCTGAAAAAAATTAAAGTCAGAAACAAGTACCACCATCACTTTTTGCCACATCCGATTCTCAATCACCACAAACCCTGTCTCAATCATAATTTCACACCTAAAATCACCACACAAATTGTAAAGAAGAAACTAAGGACGAGGAGAAGAAAAAGTCCCTAACCTTTGACCCCGTAAAGCACCACCATCTTCACTCAGCCACCATAGTAAACCCTAATGCCATAAAACCCAGTACACCACAATAAAACCACCTAGAACACCAAATCACCGGATCGGGTCCAAAACCTCAAGAACCCTTTAAATCACCATGCTCATAATTGTATAAGATCTGAAGGAAAACTTAAATCGTCTCTCAATTTCGCTCTCCCCAAACCTTAGATCCAACAACACAAACAATCAGACTTTGAAAAAATTACCCAAAATAACTTTTTCACTTCCCTCAAATTTAAATCCAAACACAAACCTAATCCTAAGACCCTAACCCAATTATGTTCTATTGAAAATAATTGGCTGCTCTACTGAAATAAAACAAATGAGAAATGAAAGAGAGAGAGAAGAAGGTGGAATTTCATATGCAAGGCTGGACTTTTCTTGACAATTTTGGGTATACTCGTTTTCAGGCGGAGTGAAGATATGGAGAACCTGAAAAAAACAAGCTGATGAGGCTACATTCTATGACAAGCAACGGCAAGCTTCGTGGCAAGATGATGGAAACATCATTCGACACTTACAAGTGAAAGAAGAAAAAGACTAAAAATAGAGACCTACGTTGTTTAAGTAGTTTATTTGCAACAACAATAATTATGCTAAAAGATTTGAAATACATCTAATTTTCATAAATGGCTGGATAACTTATAGAAGTAGTGTTTTATAAATTATGAAAATTTCAATCTTGTGTACCGGAAATTCTCCTTAAAATTCAATGTAATTGTAATTGCCTGTAACATGTTGAATGAAAAGCTAGACATACAAAAAACTTACAATTCAAGTACGAGTCTAATGCGACCTCCAATTTAAACTCGCATAGACATTACCTTTACTAAAATAAAATTGCCTGTAACACTTCATTTGCAAAAATTATAATTCCGAAACTATATTCTCACGAATAATAATCTTAAGACTGTTAATCATAAAATTAAATAGTTTTAGTCACATATTTATTTTTTATGGGATTATCCATGTGATAACTTAAAATAATTTCATATTATGTTTGTTTTGTCCAAAATTATTTAAAGGATTTAATAAAACTTACCGTTTGGACTATTATACTCTTACTACTAATAACAATGATATCATATTATCATTAGTTTGAATATAGATAAATAAGATAAAATACATCGGTCTTTTTAAACAAAATTAAAGATTAATTTTGTACACAAATTTTTAATCCCAAATTGTAAAGATTATAATACTTAATTGGACATAGTATTAAATATGTTAATACAATGCATGCTTTTAGATTTGATAATGATATGTGTAATTAATGAATATTTGTAATCAATAACTTTTGTACATTCCTTAAAATGAAATTGATGTAAAATGACTTAGTTTAGAGATTACACTTGTTAGATTAATTTATGTCGTTGAGTGAATCTGATGTATAGATCTTATGTAACGCCCCCAAATATAGGTCCATTCCATACAACCCATTCTGAGTCGCCAAATACATGGTACAGAAAACAACTACAACTTTATTACAATAATTGTCGTGCAAAATACAACAACACATATGCAATGAGTTTGGGTACAAATATATACCAACTGTGACTCATGTCCCAACCTTGGATAACACGTCACAATGACACCTTACATAAAGGTATAGTCAAAAACTGTTTTAGAAATTAGAATCTTTGGGAAGTGCTCAAGGAAATCCTCGTACATGGGAGACCATGCTTCTAGGTTATGATAGATATCATATGGCCACAGAATTATCCTTGGTTGACCCAATAGACCCCAAAGAAAAATGAGAATTTTACTATCATATCATTTCCAATGGTGAGTCTTCTCTTGACATATAAGTGGATGTGCTCGTAGATATACTTGATAAGTGGATGTGCACAACCATGTCTTATGATGACACGAGGTTGTATGTCATTATACATCTTGTAAGATAGTGGCAAAACACCATTCCAAGTTAAATTCACCTCACCCTCAATATCTATAGACCACCGTTCTATTCCCTTGTTATCCCTCGCTCGACCCAGCTACACTTTTATTACCTGAAAGGAATTGTGAAGCAAAAGGGTGAGCACAACTAGCTCAGTAAAGAATATCATGACTAAAGACAATTAAATTATCAATAGCATTCATCAATAATAAATCAGAGATTTAGAACATATGGTAAATGATAAAAATTTCAACCATAGTTGCAGCGGAACGAGCAATCCATTAGAAGAGTCAAATAGACTATAAAGTCTATTATCTTCTCCATGTTAAAATTCCACCAACAATGTTTTATCCCTGTAACATCAATCAACAGTTCCTTTCCACAATCATATGAATAATTCATAATCATAATTGTGATTCTAAATTCCTCTTCGCATCCAAGACGAAGATAATTTTCATCACCTGTCTTTACCTGAAACATCAAATATCATGGTTATACCAAATCACAGTTCCTGTTCATAATCATACTAATAAATTCATCTTTGCACCACGGGCCAAAGATATTCATCAACAGTTCATCTTTATACTACATGCCAAAGATATTTAACAACAAGTCATCTTTGCACTACGGGCCAAAGATATTCATTAACAACTCATCTTTGCACTATAGGCCAAAGATATTCCTCAATAGTTCATATTTGCACTACAGGCCAAATATATTATTATCTCAAAGAAATATATAATCATTTCAGAATTTATATAACCAATAATTATAACCATGTTAATCAATTCACCTTTGCACTTAAGCTAAAGATATTCAATAACAATTCATCTTTGCACTATAGGCCAAAGATATTCAATAACTGTTCATCTTTACACTCAAGTAAAAGAGAAATTCAACATCAGGGTTATAAAAATGTTATATATGATAATAAAAATAATATGATCAACATATAGTTTTAATCTCAAGAGTAATATTCATAAATCAACTATAATTTGGTTAGAAAAAGAAACCAATTTTGTCATGAATAGTAACTCGTGAATAGTAACCCGTAAATAGTAACTCGTGAATAGTAACTCGTGAATAGTAACCCATCGTGAATAGTAACTCGTGAATAGTAATTTATGAATAGTAATTCATGAATAGTAACTCGTGAATAGTAACTCATGAATAGTAACCCCGACATGAAAAGATAAGAATTTCACAAGAAAAATCTTACCAATATTCCGGTATAATGATATTGAAAGAAATAATATCATTTTAAAAAAATACATCCCTTATTATCCCTTACAATCTCTTACTATCCCTTACTATCTTTTACTATCCCTTACCTCAAAAGAGCAGTACTTCTGACTGGAATAACGCTGAACGAACTTGCACCGTATATCAACACTCAAGATATCAAAAAAACTCACAAGAATACACTCGATAATATAGAGAGAGAAATAGAGAGAAAACTTCAGTTTCTGGTGTGATTTTCAATTCTAACCTAAGCACCCTATTTATAGGAAAATGCTTAGAACACCAAAGCAGAAAATTTAATATAATAATAATATATTTAACAAATTTTCCTTAGCCCACCTTGACCATCTGAATTCAGCCATAAGACATGTTAATGATGTCCACAAAATACAAAATAAACATTTTTCTAAACAAAAATAATTAAAACATCTAAAAATCAATTATTTCGGAACTTCAGAACTTCAATAATTCATAATAAATAGCCCTTTTATCAGAAAATTCAAATCTCGCGAGTTTTTATAGAAAATTCAATTCTCTACAACTTTGTAGAAGAAAGTTTTTTCAAATTCCAAACAAAAATTGACCGAAATCCACAAACGGACGATTTTACAGTCAATAATAAATTTTCGGTCAAGAATTGTGTCCACCAACACACAAATCATGTGTTAATCATTTAATGCCACAAAAATACTCTTCCTCCTCATATACTCATATATTCCATATTCATTGTAAAAATATCACCATCAATATATTATTAAAATAATATATTTAAATGAATTATTTTATCAGAAAAAGATAAAATATTAATTTTCAACAATTGTCACATTAAAAATTTTCTCCATCTATATCCACATAAAATCAATATTTTTCTCATCATATAAATCAATAATTAATTATACACAAATAATATTACAGAATCACAGTACTGGCAACCAGGCCGTTCTCAGGAAAGAGGGGGCTTTCCAATAAGAATCTCTTCCTTACTGGCGCGCAATTAGATGACCAAACCTCTCCTTAGACAGAACTTTCTAGACATTGCCAATAATGTTATCTAATAATATTATTCAGATAATATGAATTATTGTTCCGATAATAGAAAATACTGTGTAGTGACAATTATTAAAACAACAGTAATATAAAATATCAACGCAACAATTATTGAATCAATAAAATACAATATTGAACAGTAATTACTGTAATAATTATTGAGTAGTGCCTTCTTACGTAAAAATCAATAATTGGTGCAATACCGTGTGCTACTGTGCAACAACGCGTATTATTGTGTTTTAACCACCGGGTATTCCAACAGTATTAACGGTAACAACTACGCCGTTATTTATAAACAACTTATTTTTGTCGTTTTCTTCATCCAATCGCTTTCCGTTATGGGGTCCACAAAAGGCTGCGCCGTCGTATGAATATTCCCCGACAGTAAGAATATTCCACGATCAAACGAATATTCACCGATAACAATGAATATTTTATAACCACTTGTGTATTTTCAAAAAAAATTCATATATCACCCTTAACTTTAATATTTATCAATTTAACCATTTACTGAATAGTAATTATAAGAAAAATTGAATACTTTTATTTCATAAAATTCGGGGTCTTACATCTTAAGTTTAAAGTCAATCGTAAAGTAAGTAGTTGAAGATCGTAGAGTCTACACTGTTCACAGTTCTAAAGATCGTAGAATCTGTTGATAATTGTATAACATATTGATCATTAATTGTTTTGAAGATTGTAGAGTTTGATGATAATCGTAGAGCATGCTGATTATAACTTTGAAAATCGTAGAGTTACAACTACAAGTACTCTAAGTTTGCTGAATTGTCAAGTCAAGTCTCGAAGTTCTTTGAGTACAAGAAATGATCGAAGAATTAGAGCAAAGATGAAGATCATCAAGCTAAGAAGAAACGAAGACTTAGTATTTTAAAACTAAATAGAAGCATCGCAAAATGCATTGAAGTTAAATGTAAAACGTAGAGTCTGCTTAGTTAGATACTCTATAACTGGACACTCAACTCTACGATTAAGAAAATTGTAAAGTGCATCAGTTCTGATATGAACTGATAGTGCTGACCTTCATACAGTGAAGACCCCGAGGAAGTTTGTTAAAACTCTTGAGGCTAAAAAGAATAGTAATTGAAAATGTGCCTAACAACTATATTGGTGAAAATAAAGCACTCACATTTATACTCTATATATTTTGTGAACCAAATATGAATAACTTAATACTTGGCTCGGCTCAGTTCATTTACACCCTAACTTTTAAGTCATTTTATTATTCTAGGGCTAATAGTCTCAGGTCTAAAAATAAATAAAAAACTTGGGATTAATAGTTCAATCTCACGTGTAATTCTTATAAACAAACATATTTTAGGATATAGTCAACCTTAAATTACAAATATAAATAGTAGAGTTGAATATAAATAAAAATATTTACATAGAATTTTCAAAAAAAGTGGCCTATTTCAATTCTGATCCAACCATTTAAAAGAGAAAATTATCATTAAAAAGCTGAATTTCCATAGAATTTTATAACTACAATATTCTTTAAAAAATATTATTAAATTTAAGTTGTAGATGGAGTTGAAAGTTTAAACCTTTAAATTACTCTTTAACGTGGCGTGTGAGTTTGAAATTGAACAATAGGGTAGCGAATTAGCGATAAGTAATGAAACGGAACGTAGCTGAAACAATACGTCAAATGTATGTATGCAGCCGCGAGCCAGTTAAAACATGATTTCACGTTTTAGCCTATTTAACACATGTAGTGACAAATAAATAAAATAAAAAATTATTTAACTTTTAATGTTAATTATAACCGCTTAAAATTAAGAGTCCAAATTTTAATCTCAAAATGAGTTTTAAATGATATGATTTAATTATAATAAATAATATAAATTAATATAATCATAAATTTTACTTAACAAATGTATAATAGACACATAATTTAAGATACGTTTTTGAGACCAAAATTTTAAGACCAGTATAAACTACTAATATCCATGGCACAGTTTTCGAAAATAAAGTAGGTCCGGGGGCAAAATCAAACGGCCAAGTATACGAACCTCCGGCGCATTTTAGCACGAAAACACACCCATTCTGCATCACCATTTATTTTTTTATCCAAGTTCTCCCCCTCAGCAGATGCTTGCTATCTCTACATGTCATCTCTGTCCAAGACCACTTCCTTCTCATCTCCGGCCTCCGACGGCGACGCCGAGGATTTCAGCCTGCGGGAGGCTGAGGATCGGCTGAGGGAGGCCATGGAGGAATTGGAGCGCCGGCAGCGGCGCACGCGGCATATTCATCCCCCTTGCGATCACGCCGACGATTCATGCGTCGCCAACGCCATCGGAAACCTCTGCCAGAGCTTCCTACTCTCGTACGGTGTTCGCGTAGGTATTGGAATCTTGCTCCGCGCCTTCAAGCTCGCGCGTGGACAGTCCTATTCGTCCCTTCTCGATCTCAAGGTTCCAATTAAAAATTATCATCCTTTTGAAAAAATTGCATTTTAGTTAGTTATTTGTTAATGTGTTGGCTGTATATTATTTCAATCGAATTAGGGGTTTATTTATGATTCAGTGAATTGCATTTAGGTTGCTCTGTGTTTGACTGATTGTGATTTATATTAATGTAAATTAAAAAAAGTTATGATGGGGTTTTGTAACGTTGTTCAGGAATGTCATTTTCAAGTAATGTAAATACTGATAATTTCATGTGCATTTAAGTGAATGATTGAATTCTTATTGCAGCAACTTGTCTCCGAAAAGGATCTTATAGTAAGAGAAGAGGCATGTCGAATTGGTTTACTTTTTGGTGGATTTACTGGGTCCTATCACGCCCTTAGATGTTTACTGAGAAAGTTTAGAAAGAAAGAGACACCATTTAATGTGTAAGTTTGCCATGTAGAAATGATTTCTTTTATATATTTGAGTTGGTTGTGATATACTTTTTTCTTTTTCTCTCTATATTTCCTCCTGTTGCTTTGTTGATGATATGGAATTGTTAAAAGCTTTCAACGCATGATGTATCCTACTTCATATATATGACTTTGTTAAAGGGATGATGGAGCAGAGTCTTAGCAGGGTCGATCGCAGGTTTGTCTATTCTAGCCTTAGATGATTCCAACCAGAGGCGTACGCTTGCTTTATATCTTTTAGCTAGACTCGGCCAGGTACACGAGTTCAATTTTTATTTCAGTTATTTTACATGGTAAATGAAGTAGTGAAAATAATTTTTCCCCATGCCTATATAAACAGTGTGCTTATAATTCTGCAAAGTCCAAGAAAAAGTTTCACCTTTGGGGAAGCCATTTGAGACATGGAGATTCTTTGCTCTTCTCTTTAGCCTGTGCACAGGTAATAGTTCATGCACTCATTTGTATTCATATCATGACCTTTCTTATTCTCTGAAAATATTCAATTCTAATTTTGGCATATAATAGCTGCTACTTTAATCAAGTTACTTTCTCAGCCTGATTCATGTGTGGATGTGGGTTTTGACTTTTTTGTGCTATTGCCTTTTCAAATTACATTGAAGAAATTTCTAATGGGCAAAATGTTTCCTTCTTTTTTCTTATCAGTTCAATGTGAAGCTTATAAAATCATTAATTCACGATGTTTAAACATTGTGGACAATGTATTATGCTCTTGTGAAAACTTAATTTCCTTTTCTTTGACATGTAAGCATGTTTTTCATTGTTTGACATAAATTTATCACCTATTGTTTTGTATTTATAGTGAAGAAGTTTCTAATGGTCATTTTTCTTCTTCTTTTTGAATTAGTTTTATTTGAGACTTTATTCTATCCATATTACATGATATGAAAATGTTGTGGACTGTTATTCTACTTCTTTGAATATTTGATATCCTTTTTCTTTGACACGTGAGCAAGTTTTTCCATATTTTATCCAAATTTATTATTTTTGGCTACTTACAGGTAATGTATGCCTTCGTAATGCGCCCTGAGAGCTTGCCAAAATCATATCAAGATTTTATTCAGAAGACTGGACCAGTTGCAGCGCCTATTTATAAGGCTGTGAGGGATTGCTGCAGAGGTTCCCCAGTAGATGTTGCCTCACTTTCTGTTTACTTATCTAATAGAAGGGCGACAAACTCATTAAAGTTGGAAGAATTTCCTTCAATTATTCCCTGTTCCATGATTCACCCTTACACAAACTCGTGCATAGCCCATAATGTTTATGCCACATCAGCTACTTTCAGGAAAACTTTTCCATTGTACTTCTCTTTGACTTTTGTACCATTCGTAGTTCTGCGCCTTCAAAAGGTAAACCTTTAAGTTGGTTATGCTATTTTCCCTTCATTTTTGTTATGTTTTTCAAGATAATTAAACAGTACCTAATGTGTCTAATTTGTTAGTTGCTTCCCCATTACATGCCTTGCAATGTCTCATTTCATGGGCCAACTAGAATAGAGCTATATAAGATATTAATATGAGTTTGCTTTTGATAAAAAGTATGATATTAATGTAAATAAACTTGCTAGCTGCATGTCAATTTAGGAATGAAGTAACTGGAATGACTAAGGTTGACATGCATATATTTCCATCCTCCCTCAGTTTATTTTTAAAGGGATAACCGAAAGCTCTAGTAGTGAGGTAAAGCAAGTCCAACACCTTCATCCTACGTAGTTTAATTGTTTGTTGAAACCTTCATTGCTTTCCATGAATATCTAGAAAGATCCCTACTTGTAATAAGTTAGCAAGTAGAAAAAAATTATTAAAATTGTAATGATAAAATCAGATTACTTCATAGCTTACCCTGATCTTTGAATTTTCAGATGTGTGGTGCCTTCATTTGAGGTTGATGTAAAAAACATGGAGACCTGAAACTCTTTATTTAAAAAATTGAATTGTCATGTAGTGTCTGTTAATTATTTCCATCTAGTAAAATGCAGCTTGTAGTTTGTGGATCTTTTCTTGTTGTGTCAAATATAAGCAGTGATTGAATATTTTTCTTATTAGAACTAATTTTATACTTATGTTGATAACTTTTAGTTCATGGATTCTCCTCTCTGGACCTGCTGGCATGCTGTTACAGGAGCTGTTCGCTCAACAACTTTCTTATCTGCTTTTGTCGGAACCTTTCAGGTAGCGGCTTAGTCAGTATTGTATATGCTTTACCCTTGCTGCAATGTGCACAACTGTTTTAATCTATTTTGATTTGAGGGTTCAGGGGGTTATATGTTTGCATAGAAAGGTGGCATTAAAAGACCACAAGCTGGTATATTGGGTTGCTGGCGGAATAGCTGCTCTCTCTGTACTTTCGGAGAAGAAAGCTAGACGAGGAGAACTTGCCTTATATGTTCTTCCACGAGCCGTAGATTCTTGGTGGTATATATTAGTGAATCACCACCTACTTCCTGATATTAAGAATGCCGAGGTATTAGATTTTACGATTTAACAAATCTGTCTTTGACTATATTTTGCTTCTTATCCAAAAATGTTATCGAGAACCCCACCAACAGTATCATGCTTTCTATGACAAATGTATAGTTATTTACCAATTTTGTATAATGTTAAATGTGATATGCAATTGAGTGGAGCACATGCGAACTTTCCAACGAGGCAGTGTGACATATTATGTTTATGAAGGCTTAATGTGAAACATCACTGCTGAACTAAATTTGGTTATGATTGCTATAAAGTTTGGTCACCCATTTACAAAGAAAATATAAAAATACAGAGACTTGCTTCTTATAAATCGTGTCAGTGTCAGTTATAATCAGGTTAAATCTCATTATATTTAATGCTTCTTAATTGTTACAGGTGGCTCTTTTCTGTGCATGTATGGGTGGAATAATGTATTACTTGGAACATGAGCCTGAAACCATGGCACCATTCCTTAGGAATCTGATCTACCGCTTCCTTGCAAGCAGAATTAGCAACCCAGTCCCTCCAAGTGGAACGGCTTCTTACACCTATCTACATACCCTCGACACTGTGAAAGAATCAAAATTGCTGGAGATCCAAAAAAATGAAACATCAGTATCAGAGCAATACAATCTTGAATCTATACCTGGACTCTGAGCTCCTTTTTTTAAAAAAAAAAAAAAAAAAAAGACTGCTCATGCAGTATCTGGAGTTGAAGCCATTTATCATTCCTTGTGATTCACTTCATTCCTAATTCATTTGGTACAGGTGGCTCCTGCACGGTTTATGCTGTTCCAATGGAATGGAATCCTTGCATAGAAGTTGTAATCAGCCATTAATGGTCTGTGAGATCTGATTCTCAATAGAGTATCAGGTCCTTTATATTGCAAGAGTACTGATGCACATTTGACAATTTACTGAACAAAAAACGAAGGATTAATAAGATACAAACAGCCTTGTTGGTGCTGGTGGGGTTTTCGTTTTGTAAATAATATTGAATATTATGAACTTGTTTTCTCAAACAATAATCATTCATTAGTTTTGAGCTTCTTTTTGATTGAGCTGCTCGTTTTCCAGTGATTCTCGCTAGAATCAAACTGATTTTTGGTAATGTTTGAGCTCTAAATGAGTTCATTTTCTTAGGAAAGTGAGTCAACGCTTTTGCTTTCCTAGCTTTTGTAGCTAGCATATGTGCTTGCACAACTAAATAAAATAGCAGCAACAAACAAGAAGCCAAGAATCCTAGATATTGAGCTACTATAAATCAAAATCCCTTTATTTAATTGTATTACATAATCTTGCCACTCTAATGGTAGCAATATGGGTTTAATTGGTGTTTGTTTACAGTATTAATAGTTTCACATCTGATTCGGTAGAAGGGTAAAGTTGTTTAGTAAAATTTTGTTTGCCTCTTAATCGGTAAGAGGGAGATATAAATCTAAATAATTAAGAGTTATCACTTAATGAAAAAATTAAATCTATAGAGCTTTTATAAATATTGTAATACCTCCGTTCTAAATTTTAAGATTATTATTAAATTTTGAAAAGTAAATTTGAGAGGAGAGTATGAATCCTGCCTTTATAATGCGCACCAGCAGAAATTCCAAGAGGAGGTCCAACTTCATATTTCTTCTGATCAGGCATAACTTCTCCGTTAATGTCGATTCTACTATGAAGACGGGGCCTTGTAATTTGAATCCACATTATCGGGACCAAATGTCTTGCCTACTGCTACTGCTGCTGCTGCTGCTTCACGATAATATGGTCCCTGATGCTTGAGTTGAGTACGTAAGAACTATTTTGCATTGATTATTGAGCTATTTTGCTCGTCATTTTTGTTCTGGTCTGGCTGGTAATATAACAGGTTAAGTTAATATTACCCCTGGACGTGAAGAATGAATAGATAACCATCTAACAGCTTCCTTCCTTCTAAAATTAAAAAAAAGAAATGATAAAAGTTAAATAAACCTACAAAATATGTTTAATAAGAAACTAAAATTCAGTCGTGTAAGCAAAATATTCTTTCCGAAATATAGTATCAATATTTTGAATTTAATTTAAGATATTTGAAGATTGATATAATTATCTTTATGTTTGAAAACAATAAATATTTGTAACTAATAGTATATTTTAGATAGGTTAAAATATTTATATATATTATATAATATTAAATTATACTACTTCATGTCAGGTTTAAATTAAAAAAAACAAACTAAAATTGATTACATAAATAAGGAATTTTCAATCCTAAAAATTCAAATCTATGTCATATAATTGGGCCTAGACTCCCATAAACATGTTAATGGATTGGGCTTGAGTCGGTTGAATAGGTTATAATCAACCTCTTCGCACAGATCCACCGTCTGATAGTAAACAAACCCGACGCGCATAATAATAATAATTTGAACTAAACAGCAGTGGAGGGAAACGTAAACAGAAACCCCACGCTCAGCTTGCTATTCACAAATTGTGCCTTCTAGGGTTTGTCCATGAGTCCAATTTATTCTCTCTAAACATCTCCAAAGATGAACGATAAAGAAAATTTGGCAGTAGGAGGAGGGATATCAGCGGAACAGAGGGCTCGGATTTCGCAAAATTTCAGAGCTGCAAAGGCCCTTCTTGCCCGCAAAAGGCCCCGTGAATCCGATCATCTTTCTGTAAAGTAATTATGTTCTTTATCTTTTACGTATCTTTTAAATACTAGGAAACACATGTTTTTATTCTCCTTTAGTTTAATTGTTCTAATTCTTTCGTTTTGATTTGTTTTAGACACATGGATGCAAAAGGAATTGCAAGTCAGGTTGCTGTAAATAGAAGGGTTCCTCTTTCAGACATTTTGGTGAACACTTCAACCCCGGGATCTGTAAAGAACTTTTCTGTGCGTCAGCAATTCATTTACAGTGAGTGCGTCAGCAATTCATTTACAAACTTTTCTTCTAATATTAATGATAATTCTAATGGAAAGGAAATAGAGATTACAGTTAATCAAGGAGCTGTTTTGGATTCATTTAGAACGCCAATTAGGCAACTAGAATGTCTTCCACTAAATAAAATTGAATCAAGTGATGGTATTCCGACTGGTTTGATTTCAAAAGACATGGTTGCTCAGGCCGAGCATGGAAAGGTTTTTGATTCCTTTAAAACCCTAGTTAGAAGACTCGATTGTAGTGTCAATTCGTGTTCGATGGACATGACTGTTAGTAGGGTTGAATCATGTAATTGTGTCATAGCTAATGTGAGTGCAAAGCAAATGACTGAATTGGCTGAAAATGGAAAGGCTCTTAGTCCTTTCAAATTTCCAATTAGAAAACTAGAATGTACTGGCGGTTCATGTTCTAAGGGCTTTGCTGGAAATAGAATTGGATTAAGTAACAGTGTCTCGGCTGATAATGGAACAGTTCCAGATTTAATTGAAACTTCAATTAAACGGCTTGATAGATTTGAGTCGGGTCAGGGTGGTTTAACTGAGTGGGAAAATAGTGTAGTTGCGGGGGATGATTTTGAGATGAACTCCTATATCACTCCATTGAGGCAACATGAGTGTTCTAGTTTGAGTGAATCTATTATTTCATGTGGCACCTTAGATGAAGACTTTGATGATTCTATCTTACAAGAAATTGATGCTTTATGTGAGAATAAGCCGGAGGTGGTAGCTGGAAGGAAGCGTTGGAATAGCAACAAGAAAATGAGAAGTCAGAGTTCTGAAATGAACAGGGATGTATGTTACACCAATGTTGGTCCTGTTGTTTCGGAAGAAATGGTAAAAACTGAAGGAAACTTGGGTCCAAGTGCTGTTCAAGGTTGTTATCAAGGTTGTGAAGAAGGGTCTAGAACTTCTGAAGCTACACAGATTGGCTGCATGCCTGCGGCATATGCAAAGTATATGCAGTCTCTTAATGACAGGCAGAGGGAAGCAGCCTGTAGTGACATTTCAGTACCTCTCATGATTGTTGCTGGACCAGGAAGTGGTAAGGTCTGTTGTTTTCGGATATTCTCTGTGTGTGCGTGTGTCAATCTGTATTTATTCTATATTTTTTTAAAGCTTTTTTTGTTGGTTCTAATGTCAGACTTCTACAATGGTTGGGCGTGTTCTTATGCTCCTGAATGAGGTACTGTTATATAATTGCTTAATTACGCAGTTCATCCTTGCTATTTTTTAGACATTTGGGTCAGCCCATTCTTTCTTTAAACACACACACATATATATAAGTTTTCATCTCTCCTTTATCTTTCCATAAAACATTTCCAGGGCATTGGTCCATCCCACATTTTGGCTATGACATTCACTACAGCTGCTGCTGCTGAAATGAGAGATCGGATTGGAGCGGTGACTGGGAAGGCAATAGCTAAAGAACTAATGATCAGCACATTCCATTCGTTTTCTTTGCAATTATGTCGTTCACATGCTGAGAAGTAAGCAATTAACATGCTCCCTATGGAATAGAAAAAACAACAATAAAAACTATAACTGGTTTGTGTAGATCTGTTTAGTGTTTTTTCATGTATTATCATTGAACTTTACCAACAACGAAGCATTAGTTATATATAAATTTGGAAATGACGTGGAATTTTTGATGCTTGTTTAACTAAATGACATTATTATGTAAAATCATCAGCGATATTTGTCACAACATTAAAAGTTACATGTCATATTCAAACGAGTGATGCATTTTCTCCATTTTCTTAACAGTGAAGTGCAATTTCTCCTATCACCCCTAGACATTGTTCAATAACGGTCTCTATTGGAAGGACCTAAATTAGAAAAGCTGCCTAGATATAATTATTGACCATTTATGATGCAGAACAATAAAAGGAACTAGAAAGATTATTAATTAGTTACTTCATATACTCCCTCCGTCCTACAAAGGATGCCCTAAGTACATTTTTCACACATATTAAGAAAAGTAAAGTAGATGTAGGAGAGTAGAAAAAGTTCCAAATTTATCCTTTGTGGTCCTACAAAATTACAGATTGTTTTTTTTTTATATTTTTTAATGCTAGTGACCCTACTAAATGACATATTTTCCCTACTTTATGTACTTATTACCATCCTTGAGGACCAAAAAAATTGTACCTTAGGCCATGAGGACGGAGGTAGTAATTATTTTGAAATAAAGAAATTGTAATTAGTAATTATTTCTTATTATATTAGTCATTATTTTATTCTAGAAGTTTAATTATAATTGTAGATTTTAATTAAAGAGTTATTTTTTCCCCTTAATTTGGGTTTTTACTTGGTCGCTAAGTCGTAGGTTTTCTATATAAAGAGTTGTAATCCTCATTATTGTCCAAACTTGAATTATGTATTGAGATGAGAGATAAAGCTTTGTGCTTTAGTTGTGTGAGTTAATACCGATTCCATGCGTGGATAGGTTATACATCACATTTTTTCTCCCTTCTCAATTTATATTTTTAAGCCTTTCTAGACTTTTCCTACAATCAATTTAGCTTTTGGGGTGTGCGTGTGCACACGTGTATTTATACGTGTAGTTTTGTGGGGGTGGGTGTTTGGGGGGAAGGCGTTAGTGTGATCTAGCTAACATGGATGGGTATATGTGTTAGCTAATTGAACACCCTAATTTTATCTCTTTCTCAAGTATGTTTACTTAAATAATATCCTCTTTCCCCTTCTTAATTGTCAACAAGCATATTAGTTTACCTTTGCGTTTTTTTGAATGAATAATCATTTTTCTTTCATGCACTACCTTAAGTGGAAAATGAGAAAAGGTGACTTCATTTGGTTATGTGAATTTTTGTTTATTAGCTTATATCCCAATCTAATTTGGTTCATCGAAGCTCATGTAATTATCTACTTACTTATTTGTTAGCTCATCCATTAGGTTAGAACGCACACCAGAATTCTTGATTTATGGGCAAGGGCAACAAAGAAGAGCTATCATTGAGGCTGTGCGCCTATTGGAAAATGGAAAGAATGGGGAAAATAATGATCTTTGCAAACTTGATGAAGAGTCTAATGGCAAAAATTCTCCACGAAACTTTAAAGATAAGTCTAAGAAGTGGTTGAAATATGTGACTCAAGTAAGTAATTTTTTTACTTTTCATTGTTTGTTTTTGCTTTATTCTCTTAATCAATAAGATTAGTACCTATAATCTTAGGTCTGTCAGTGGTCGGATACGTTTGAGATTTGGCCCAATGACACTGATATTAATTTGAGTATAGTGAATCTTAAAATGTCAATATTGGGTTCATATTCAAATATAAATCCGTGTAATTTGAATTCAACCATAATCCGATTGATAGAATACTATATATTATTAAATAAATAATAAATAAAATTTGAACATGCTGAAAAAATTAGTATTATTTATAAAAACAACTAAATAGTTAAACCTGTACTTATTATGAGAAGTTGGGTCCAGTGAGAGTTCCTCATTTGGACAGGGATTGTCAAATAATTAAACCTGATACTTATTATGAAAATTTGGCATTTGTCCAATTATGTGCAGTCCTATTTATTGTAGACATGTATGGGTACCTTATCATTTTGTGGTCAATAATTTATGAGAACATGTTTTTTTTTCTATATTCGACTGAAATTTAACATTCTTGCCTTTGGCAAGAATGGATCCCAAGACCTCTATGCACTCAAAGCCTTATGAGAACACGATTTTGAAGAGACCTTCTCCATCTATCCTTGTATAGTTGTATGTGTATTTTGTTCAGCGCAAATTGTGCAATTTACTACTGGAGCATAAGATTAATTGTGGAATGGTGTCTTCAATTCTCATTATCTGATAAGAGCTTGTTTTATTTTGCTGTTTTAATGTAGTGTATAGCACTTTGTCCTTCGTTTGTTTGGATTTCCATGAAAACTCCATTCTTAGGATTCTGGTTGGTATGAAAGTTTCTTTCCCTTTTAGAAATTAGAAGGGGTTGTTTCTTAATGTCAGAGATGGAGTATGCAACTCATCATATCTTGAGGAAAAGTTGGATATGATGGAAGGGGTGGAAGAATTATTGATAGATGAAAACAATTTACTTTCTTGGATGTTGGATCACAATAAAAGTTCAACTAAAATATTTAAGATGGGTTATCTAGGCTAATCTATATAACAAGATTATAATATGCATGATATATTATGTTACTTTTTATTCAAACTATTTTGTTTGTAACCAAAGTTTGTTCCATATCACGTGTTGTTTTCCCTCTTTTGTGCATCTTATAGTTACAATAATCCCATCTTTATATTTTTCAGGCTAAAGCTTCTGGGAAAAATCCAGAAGAATGTCAGAAAATGGGGGATGAGATAGGAGTAAGCTGATTTTAATCAATTTAATTTATCTTTATTTGCTAATTTTTGGCTTATCATTGCTATTCTTAGCTTCCAATCTGGATCAGGCAGCAATTCTTCAAAACTATGGTAACATATTAAAATCTTGTGATGCACTGGATTACCATGACTTAATCAGCTGTTCAGTGAAGCTACTTACTGATTTCCCTGAAGGTTCATATCATCTGTATTTATTCAATCACAGAATGGAACTTTGCAAAAAAAAAATTTTTGTTAAAATTTTTGTTCTTTTTCACTTGAAGTAATGAAGGAATGCCAGGAATCATGGAAAGCAATTGTTATTGATGAGTTTCAGGACACAAGTGCCATGCAATATGGTTTGCTCCGAATTCTTGCATCCAATAAACAGATAACTATTGTCGGTGATGAAGATCAGGTTTATTTATCATTACCCTGATATCTATACAGAACCCTTTATTATGAAATTTTATAATTCTCCACTTTCACATAAAATCCATTTCTCATATTATAACCAATATTCCAAATTTGAATATTATGTATGTTATCCTGCAGTCAATTTTTAGCTTTAATGGTGCTGATGCTTTTGGATTCAATTCATTCCGTAAGGATTTTCCACTGCACAAAGAGGTTTTGTTTCATCTATACTGTTGTTTTTCTGAACCTTCTTTACAAAAATATCCTGCATGCTTACGAAATCTTAAAATTTCATGAATCAAGGACTATAATTTCATGTTTCTTGACAATACTAATGCAATTTTCTTTTCCAGATAAGATTAAATAAAAATTATCGGTCCACTCGTTGTATCATTGAAGCTGCATCATTTCTAATTCGAAACAATTCAAAGCGTTCCGAGTCAAAAGATGTTCTTACTGATAATTCTTCTGGATCAAAGGTAATAAATACTTTTGTTATGAAGAAAGCTTATTTCTTTATTAAACCTGGTCACTGATTATTGATGATGTGTATCACATTGACTAGATTACAATCAAGGAATGTTGTACTGAGGAGGCACAGTGTTCATTTGTTGTTGATAAGATCTTAGAAATTATTTGTGATGGCAAATCTGTCAATAGCTCCTTTGGCAATGTTGCTGTTCTCTACCGGAGGCAGGTCAAGTTAATCTTTCCATAGCTCTAGTATATTTGACTGCTCTTGAAGTCATGAGGTATTTGCTGAACTGCCTGTTGCTTCAGGTGTCAGGAAAAATGTTCCAAACAGCCTTCCGTGACAGGAAAATTCCATTTAACGTTCATGGTGTGGCTTTCTATAGAAAAAAGGTTTTGTAACGTCCCTGCTTACTGCTTCAAATGTTATTTGTTTTTGATGCATCTTAGCTTCGTTGTTGAAGCTGCGTGTTTTAAAATAGCCTTACAAATTTTATTGACAGAATCTTAAATCTGTTCCCAATGCTTTTTAATTTTTCGTATCTGCATTATGATGCACCTGATTTCTTTCTCCATTATGAGCGGGGTTGCATGTCACTGCTTTAAAGTGTATATAATAAACATCTATAGTTTTTGAATAGTAATATCTCGTATGTGTGTGTGTTAGCGGAACTGATATTGTGAATTGTGATATGCGACTAGCATGAGTATTGATCATCGACAAACTGTCTCTTTTGTAGGTAGTCAGAGCCATTATTTCTATGCTTAGAACAACCTTGCCCGGTTGTGATGATGGATCATTTCGTCGAGTATTCAAGGTGTTGCTACCGATTGAGAAAGAGGAAAAGAAAAAGGTAAATGTGTTACTAATTGTAATCTCTCTATTATTTTTTAATTTTTGTGCTTGTATGTGCATTCACATCACGTTTGTGACCATGTGGTCATTCATTCCTGCACAAGCTAGTGTCAGCATAGAGCTCTCATATTTGAGTCCATTTTGGTTTTACTCTTCGGTTTCCTCTTCGTAGGTAATTGAACATATTGACAAAATTTCAACCATAAGGAAAGCCAGCTTCATATCAGTTGCATGTGACATATTTAGTGCAAAGATCTCTGGTACCTTAAAGAGGTTTGTTATGTACAATACAGTTTTATACTTGTAAATGTAATTTATTTTGTCAATGTATGATTTATGTTCATCTTAATATGCTGAAGAATGATATAGGAATTATTCACCTTAACCTCATATGCTATACTATCAGATGAACTGAATCTCATGCTTGGTTTATTAGTGTTTTGAAAATTTTAAGCACATACTATATAAGTTTACTAGTGCTGTTGAGTCTGTATACTTCATTTATTCTCTAATATGGCAGTGTGGTAGCGGGGATCCTTTTTACTGTACCCTTTCAGTTTCACCTTTTATTCTGAATGTACAGTGGGAGGAAAGATGAATAAGTTAGGAAACTTTACAGTTAAAGGACATTAGCACCCTTGTGTTTTAAATACAATAACATTTTTTTGAGAGTTATACATCTATATTTCCCATAGATAATTTTCTTTTCATTCAGTAAAAGCACTTAAATAGACTTTTGCATGATGGCTTTTATTAAATCCTTTGCGAAGATAATGAAATTGTGAATAATCAAGACACAAGAAAACCCAATAATTTAATAGCATATATTTAGTCTTATGCTTAATGATAATAATCACAATCTTATAGTTTACTATTTTTTCACATTGATTCTTGTTTGCTTTTAGAAAAGCAATTTTCCCCCTCAAAAGTCTCAGTCTTAAAAAGAAATATAACATCTTTGATGAAAAGTTTTTGATTATCTTTTTCATGTGAGCATATCATTTGAGTTTTGAATCTTGATGATAATGTATAATGAGGCAAGAATGACTATGAGCGGATTTTCTTCGTTCACTAATATAAATGTCAAAAATAGGACTTCATGTAAAAATTACTTTCTCTTTCATATAATTATATTAGAATAACATTCCCTTCTTTACTAGATTAATTTTCAATTGCTTTTGATATAATTCGTAGCCAACATGCCTTGCTTGTAATAATTAAAAAAAGAAGAAGAAGATCCTTGAAGTTCAATATCAAAGAAGTAAGAACTCAAGATTGTTATGACAAAAAACTACTTGAAAATAAAACCTGGTAAATACATGGGCAACATTCCCTTTTGGCGCTTATCTGAATAAATTCCATATATGAGAAAAGAATGTTCAAGAATTAGCAAAAGGACTTGAAGGAATACTTGATGGATGATCTATTAAATGATGAAATGATCTTGAATTCCTTACTAAACTATTTTTTTCGTGTAACCTGCCAATAAGGTGGTATTTGACTAGGAGGTTTTTTCTGGAATCGAATATGCTCATTGATAAAGCAATGAAAACTGGTCCTCCTAGGGGTTAAATGTTTTTTACGTCACTCTACTTTATTCAAACTTTCAAACGGCTCACTAAATTTCAACTCACTAAACTTTAATTCGCTTACAAAAAATTGAAATTCTGTTTATGGCGTTAAATATTTAACGGAAGAGTGATGTGGCGAACTGAAATGTCTATTAAATGGCAATATGGATTGGGTACCTCCATGATTGACCTCCATAACTTTCATGATCAGCGAGAAACAACCTCCATGGTGTCCATGATTGATGGCAGCGCGCGACAAAAGAAAGGAGGATCTTAGAAAGAAATAATAACTCAATAAAAATTTAAGCTTGAAGTTTGGATTTATGCTCTCTGTCTCTACTCCACCTTTACAATCTTCCCAATCTAACTAATGTATATTTTTCTCTATCTAAAATTTTATTTTTAGGTCTCAACAAATTTATAAACATTGGGTGTATATTTTTGAATTCTTATTTTTATTAATCTATAATGGATACTCAAATAGATTTTACCTTGATTTCTCTCCATTTTTTAAGATCTACAATTGAAGAAGAGTAATTTCTGGAGATTTGGGTAGATGAAGATGGAGTAGTGAGAAGAACAATTTTTTTATTTAGATTAATTAGTATTTTTCTTTTTTATTTTTGATAAACCAACCATTTATACACATTGAACCGCCATGTCATCATTGAGGTGGAGTTTCTCTCTCCTAATTATACGCCAACTCAGCTTTCCGTTAAAAGTAAAAGTACTCTAACGATTTTTGTAACGTTTTGTACGAAAAATAAAGTTTAGTGAGTCGTTTGATAGAAAAAAGAAGTTTAATGAGGCGTTTGATAGTCCGGGTAAAGTAGGGTGAGAAAAAAGCATTTAACCCGTCCTCTTAGGCAGTGTCTTCTTGTCTGATGGTTGAGAGTCTCAGTTGAGACCCTAGAGATATTTTGTCATTGTTATTGCACTTGAGAGTTACAAATGAAAATAACCCACATAATCATTCTTTGCTGTCAGTGAAATATAAGATGCTCATCTGTCACCATTATATTGTTCTTTCTTCTTGAATTAGAAAGGTTTTATGCAGCTAGGGGTAATTTCTGTTGATTCATGTAAATATTTTTTGAAATGCGACAAGAGAATCTATCTTAAAATATGTTGTTTCAAGTATCAATTGTTTTATCTTTCGTAAAAGTGATGAATTTAGAACAAAAAAGATAAAAAGTCAAAATCTCATGATTTTCACCGGTGCCTCCATCTCTTTGGAAGTAATTCCATTAAAAAAAAAATTCTCCTTGTAAACATCTTTCTTCTATGAATTCCAATTAGTATGAATTATAACTTTCTTAGATAAATGCAAGATTATAAACCGGTACACAATATGTGTGCTTTTTTGGCTATATAAGTATGATTTGTGTCAGCTCTCTGCCTTTTGTTTTTGGGTCTATCTGCTGCATGTATACTTTTTAATTTATATAGGTTAATTAATAATGTATGTGATATTTCTTAACATTATGCCTTTGATTTTCGTTATTGATCATAGGAGTCAACTTACCCAAGGGCGCAAGGTGGTAGTCACTTTGGACATGATATCGAAACTTGTTCATAGGGTAACTATAATATTTATTTTGTTATAGATTGTCCAAATTTTGGTATTTTGATAATAGTAACAAATAAAATTAAACTGGTTGTAAAATATGGATTAGAGAGTACTATGAAACCAATATTATTAATGGTAAATATGGTGTATTATATACTCCCTTTGTTTAATAAAAAGAGCCCCATTTGTCAATTTTTTTTATTCCACAAAAAGAGTCATCTTTTTATTGATAGTAGTATTGAATGACACAATATCCTTAAATTTCTCATCATAATTTCATTATCATACCAATACTGCTAAATTGACAACTTATTATTTCAATGGTTAAACGTTTAGCAAAAATACATCCTTAATATTTGTAAATTTTGTAAATGGGACTCTTTTTTTGTGGAATGGAGTGGTAGTTCTGATTAGTGATTACCCAAAAGTTTAGTGCATCAGTGTTTTCATGCAATTAACATTTCATTGAGGAAGAGGTAGAATATACTTATTTATTTTATTTAACTGCTGATTCATAATTTGAGACTAAAACTACTATGTAGTTTTAGGCATTACCATGAACATATATTTAGACTGAAATCCTAGTAATAATGTTATCTTACTTATTGATGCTTACAGGAACATTCAATTTCAGCTGTCATTACTTCAGTGGCTAACATGATACCTCAGGTTGTCTTCCTTTTCACATAATTATTCCAAGCCGTAAAATGTATGAGGTTTGAACAATGAACTGTATCTGCATTGTGTTTAAAGTATATGTAGTTCACTTCATATTAAAAGATATTTTATTAAATACCAAGATATGCTTGTGTATGTATGTATTCTCTACAATGTAATATTATTTCTATTAAATCTCCATTTTTTGATGGAGAAGTAACTCCTGATTTATCATGGGCTGGTATTGGATCATCAAATGTTCGATACATGTCTTGCTTATTTTGAGAGTGCATGAATATTTACCCTTATAGAACAAATGACCTAATCGAACCTAGATCAACTGTTGAAAGAGCTCAATTTTGGCTAAACGAGGAGCTACTTAATTGTTGTCTCTCTCTGGAAATATCTCTTTGTTCTTCAGCTACTTCTTGAAAAGGATTCATCATTCTTCCTCTACTCATATAGATTTCAATTTCTCCATTTAATTTATATCTCCCCCACCTCCAAGGAAAACAAATTGAAGAGAAGGAAAGAAATAATAGAACTAGGCTGTAAGTGTAGAAATTTTTGTGGCTTCTTTGACTCAAATATGGCAATAACATGCTTAGACCCTCATCAATTGCTACCCATATGTTCGGATATGATTATCTTCCTATATTATAATGTTGAAGTTTCAAAGTTTGAAGAAACAAGTGAGCGACACAGGAAATGCATATGAGATATTATCAGATGTTCCCACTGAGTATAGATTGGTCTTTCAATTTGGGACATGTAGTGAAACATGTTTTCTGTATGTATAATGGCTGACTCCTTCAGTTTATGAACTGCTGCTTAAAATCTAGTAGGCCAAGAGGACGTCCATTGAAATTTATTTTATCAAACAAACTCAATTAAAGTTTTAATGCATTCTTTTTTATCAATTTAGTTGTAAGTGTCTATTTATGTTTTCTAGCTATAAACTCTATTATCTATATTCATGCTGCAAACCACCTTTTTTCAGACCATTTTTTTTATTTTTCTTCAATTTTTTTTCTCTCCCTCTATGTATATGTATGTGTGAGTGTGTAGTCTATTAAATATGCGTAAGATTTTTTCTTGTGGGCTTTAATCAAAAGTCAACACATTTATATCTGTTGTTTCTTTGGCAATGAAAGGGCAAGTGAAGTTCCTTGTATGGCAAATGAACAATGAGACCTTTTCAATTTAGTTGTTCCATGCGACCATGCCTATATTTCTGGTTCTATGTACTCCAATTGACGAATTCAAGTTCACTTTATGATTTATATTTTGTAGAAGTACCTTCTTGAACAACGGGCAGTTCTAGATGTTGATGGAGGGAAGTTGTTAAATGAAGACAATGACCTTAGATCGGTATGTGTGGACTTTTTGGGATGACGTAGTTTAGTTAAGCCAATGTTTCACACCCTATCAGTTTCTAAATAAAAATATGATCAACACAAGAATGAGACATACAAAGTTCTTGTTGCTAATCTAATCCTTATAATCTTAACATTATTAATGCTGGATCTTTTATTTTTCATTTAAAATAACTAGTAGGTTTATTCTCAACTAATATTAGAGCGGTCTCATTATCTTCCAATAGAATATATAACCTGTTACTTCATTATGCAGGTACTCCAGTACCTGTTGGATGATGTCTCTGAGTTTTTAACAACACAAAAAACTGTGATTGAAGGGAAGAGAGATACTACAGCAGAAGACAGAGGGTGTGCAAATGCACTTAAAAGTTTTATTGATTATATATCCGAACGAGAAAGCCAGAATTTTCGTTCTAGGAGGCATGACAATGAACATTCTGTCACCCTCACTACCATCCATCAGGTTTTGTTTCTCTCACTCAAATCGCCACGTGTCATAATTAATCCGCTAATATGTATAAATGTTTGTGGTTAAAATCTCCCTTTCCCCTCATTTCTCTCATCTTGCAGTCAAAAGGCTTGGAATGGGACACGGTCTTCATAGTGAAGGTAAGAGTAGTACCACTTACTGCTGAAAATATGCTTCTATAATTTTCATTCTAGCAATTAATCTTACCATACTAACTTATTAATGTACTATGTGTTTCTTATCAAAACAAAACAAAACAACTACAAAAGATCTTGCACTGTTATATGTTTCCACTTCACCAGATCAGACTAATACAGTGACCCTTAACTGGTACAAGCTTTAATTCCTGCTGAAAAGCCATCTTGTGCTCAAATGAGCATAAATGACTATTCTTGGCTACATGACTTCTTTAATACATGGGATCGAGGAGTTGTTTAATGAATAATGATGGCTTCTGGAACTTTTAATTGATAATTCAAAAATCGGAGTTTTTGTGATTTATTAAAGGATGTGCTCCCAAGTTTCTTTATGTTAATTGTGACTTATTGAGCCACTTGGCAATCTATATATGTAGTATGGTTTGAATCAATGGTAACCAAAATTTTGTTGCTACTTAGCAGACTAGAATAAACTCCATCTACTGATGATAAGACTTCAGATAGGGCTCGGATTGCCAAACTTATAGTGTAATCTTCATGACCAGATATTAAAGAACTTTAAAACTGGTTTCTGAACATCTTCTCCCAGATTTATTGCAACAATTCTTGTAGTGTTAATGAACGGATTTTAAGTTGTATCATAAATATATTTAACTACTATGAATATATAAATCTATATTAGAATATAATAGTCCCTTTGTCACAAAATATAGGATCAAGTTTGACCATTTGAAGTCAAATTGAGATATTTTCAAACTCAAAATTGATATAAATTCATTTAGTTTAAGACAACACAGTTATGAATATCGTAAAATATCTAAAAATTATTACTAGTTGCAAGAATTATTGTTTTCAAAGTTAGATGGATCACATAAGTTTGAATTTGAAAATATTTCAAATTGATTTCAAAAAATCAATATTGATCTTATACTTCGGAATGCTGCGCAAGTATTTAATATAATTTATCATGTATTTAACTCTGTGCCATAAATGCCGAAAGAAGTGTTGCAATAATGCTGGGACGGAGGTAGGATATAGTAACCAAATTTTGAAATAAACTTCCTGAGCAAATACTAAAACTGATACATGGCGGAACCAGGTGAGCAAATGGATTTTGTGATTAACTGCAGAAAAGTAGTGTTTTATTTGAGGTACAATTTGATATTTCTTGATGCCTGCTTACTTGTGATACTCAATATCTTTGGCATACTAGAAGCAATTCCAATTTAATGTTGTCATTTGTTACACTAATTCTTGGATGAATGGTACAGGCGAATGAATCTGAGATCCCCCTGTTGCATGAATATAATGGTGTTGCAAAGGAATCTACTTCCTCACTCGAAGTTAGTTCATTTACTTAACATTTTCTAACATTAGGAGTTGCAAATTCTTCTCAAGTACTCAGTTTTTCCTGCTCTTTCAAACAACTGTAGGAAGAAAGGCGCTTGTTATATGTGGCCATCACTCGTGCAAGGAAAAAACTTTTTATTCTTTATGTTCTCATGGATTCCAATTGGCAGGTTTGATCCATACATCAGTTTTGTTGTTCTTCTTGGTTGAATATTCTGTATGGAGTATATTTTTTCTTTCAGGTTCTTCAACCTTCAAGATTTCTAAAAGAAATCCCAAAGTACCTTCAAGAAGTTCAGGTGTGCTTAGCTCCAAATTTCAGATGTTTTTTTTGTCATTTGCATGAAAGCATTAGAGATCAAAGTTTTATGGCACAATCTTTCCCATGAAATGGTTGACACTATTTGCCAAGTTCATTATTGCTATGTTCACAAGAATGGTAACATAGCCTGCGAAGCCTGTCATTACATGCACACAAAATAAAGAAAGTAATTATGCTACAATGCAAGTACATCCCCATAAAAACTTCACAAATAACGTCTTCAGCTGTAGATGGCTGTAGTTAATAAGTATAGTCTAAATAAACCTTTGTGAAACAAAGTTGTAAGTGGTCATTGACTCATTGAATATAAGTCAGGAATATGGTCAGTTTGTCAATTACCAGTATATTTTTGTGGTTTGCTATATTCCTTATTCTCAATCTCAATCAATGTCGGTGCAATATCCACTTACGCATTATACCACCTTCAACTTGAAATGTTCTACTGTTGGTAAAGAAGACCAACACTTGCATAAGCTCATAAGATAAATTGCTATTTCATGCAATATATGTTTTTCAAAATTTTTGCAATGATCTCCATTGGGTAAGGATGCCTTCCAGTGTTGAGTCAGTTTCTAATAGTAATAGGGTAATGAATCTTACATTAGATATAGCACGAGAAGAAGAAATGAATTGTGGTCAAATAGATCATTGCCATAGGTTGCATATAGCTTTGAAAGTACATAATTTACAAGTATTAGCTTCCAACCAGAAAGTATCATACTATTTGCCATAAAACTTTTCTATTTAATTTTTGTGGTCTCCTTACCTAGGATGAACCAAATTCGAAAATATTGCAAACAGAGCACGTAGAACTTCCAAAAGAGACTCATAATATGACCGTTGGAATACCGACAAAAAAAGAATCAACCAAGGCAGATATGGTGCTTGATGAGTCTTCCAATGTTTTATTCAATGAAGTGTCCGAAGAGTCAACAGAACTAATTCAGGCATGCAATGGAAGCAATTTTCTGAAAAGGTCCCTTTTCTTTTATCATACTTGGATGTGTTAAATAGAGGTTTAATATCCTTAATAAATGTCATTAAGACTTAACTTTACTCGACTTCTTTCATTACGGGTTAACTTTCTTGATTTCTCTATCATAATGTTACAGGTTCAGTACAGAGGTGCGAACTGTTGTTTCCCATTTGTTCCATCAATGGGCCAAGAAGGCAGCATTTCAAGAACCCAAAAGGTTACTTGATAAGGTACATTAATTATATCTATCTCAATAGCGATTTAGTGTTGGAGAATGGAGTTCATCCTTTTGGCATTGTTGAGAAGCAGAACATTTGAGTCCAAACTTAGCCTTCTTTCCATCTCCGGCCTGCCCATAGGTATTTTATTGAAGCTATGCAAAAAGCGAATGGTAACATATCCTTCCTGTGTGTTTGCTTCAACTGTATGTACAGGTTGGTTTTGTTATTGATGAACGACTGAGGATCAGAAAAAGTACACACAAGGTTATACAACTCGTGCCATTTTTTTTTTTGCAGAATATTTTTTTCACATACCCTTTCATCTTCTGAATGTTGCCCTCTCTTGCATTATAGCCTTCAAAAGCAATTTCGGGCTTTAGGCTGGTCCAACAATATTCGACTGAACTAACATGCTATATATGCATTTGTTAGGATCCGGTTACAATGATGGTAAGTTGGTTAATTGACCAATACAATGCTGACACGCAGACAGAGATCACCTCCCGGACTGCATGTCGACAGTGTATTGGTCAATTGACCAAAGTTAACTTCATGCTAACTACTTCCCATTTATCAAGACATGTGCGACCTAGTGGACATATTTATCAAGATTTAAAGAAAAGCTAGTGTTTCATGGTTGTGTTTTTAATAATAATTTTTTTTTATGATTTTTTGGCCCTAAGGGATTCAAACCAGCAGCCTTGAGGTTATGCCTCAAAGCCTCTGCCATTTCTCCCACCTCGTGGAGGTTTGTGTTTCATGGTTACGATAGCTTTAGTGTAAATAAGTTTTGATTTAGTGAAAGATATCATTTTCCCCTATGTGGCGCAAGTTCTTGTTTTCTGGCATGTATATGTTTATAGCTCTTACTTGACCTGTTTTTATATTTTATGCTTGTTATGTGAGTTATAAACTTATATTACTTCTAAAGATCCTTTAAATATGCTTTCTTGAGAAACACTCGGAATTTTAAGGAATTATAAGTTTTTCAACGTTGTAGTTCTGTATTTTGATTGATGTGGATACTAAATTATTAAGTTAACTCTGGCATAATTTGTCAGGATGTTTTGCGCGAATTGAAATCTTGCTTGAGGAGTGACGATGCTTTTCAGTATGCAGAATATGTACGTTTATTTTGATATTCAGAAACAGTTGTAGCTAGTATTGTGGAATTTTCAGATAAATATATAGTTGTATACATAGACAGTAGATGATATATTGTGGCCATAGTTCCAAGTTTGTCAAATTGAGTTATGCATACACACGTTTCAACTATTGTTGAAAAAGAATTTCTTTCTACTAAAATTAGGTTCTAAAATGGGAGCAAATTCCTGCTGATAAGCGTGCTTATATTATGAGGGAGAAACAGGTACGCTTCTTAAAATTAAATTATAAATCAATAAGCAGCAATATTCAAATTTTATGTCCATGCCAGAATAAAGGAAATAAATACAAGTAAATCCCACCAACCACATACAGGGTAAATCCCATAGAAAAATATGTGGGTGGCCTGGCCCCAAGTAGATCATTGTTTTTGCGAAGTAATGAAGTCGTCATCATCATACCTAACTCTTTCTGTCTCTCTCTTATAGGAACATTTTCAGAAGCTACGGATTGAGAGTGCAATGGGTTCTTCAGCACCTACCTCTAAACAGGTAACTAACAAACTTGCTTGATTATTTTCTAAAAATATGAACTATTAGTAGGACCGTCCGTCTTCCATACACAGTAACCTCTTTCTTGTTAAAGCTCAACGTTACTAAATGTTATCTTGTGTGATATGGCAGATTGGGTACTTGCGGACTTTAGGATGCACTGTGGTCCCTACATCTCGTCTCCATGCTTCTCGTTTGATTGAGCAATACAAATCATTGTAATTTGTAACTTGTGCTCATTTATTTATGACTATCTCTATCTACATACATATATAAAGAGAAAGTTATAAAAACAAAAAATAATAATAAAGTACTTATAGCATGATGCTAGTTTTATATTCTTATTCTGGAATCGGAGATTTACTTAAAAAGTTATATTTGATTATGTAATTCATTCTATTTCTCTAAAATTAGAGCGTTTTAAAAATAGGAAATAAGTATTTAACATAGTAAATTTATGTTATTATTAGATATTTTGTCCGTTCTACAAGATTAGCTAACGTGATTTTTTTTTTCTAGTCAATTTATAAAATTCTAAAACTCACAATAAGGTGAGTTTATTTAATTTTGATTTGTAGATTTTTTTTTCTAATCAATTTATAAAATTCTAAAATTCATAGTTAAGGTGAATTTATTTAGTTTTGATTAATACAATAGCTAACATTATAAACTACTTAAAAAAAATTTATTACTTAAATATTTGTTGTTTTTAAAAAGGGAATTGATATTTTCACATAAGAATGATATTTTTATATTATCTCACTCACATTAATAATGAATGGGTCCTACTTTTAATATATTAGATAGACTCATGTGAAATTGTTGCCATCAAGTCAATTAGTAAAATTTTAAAATTTTGAAATCAATGCGATGGATGTATGTTTTGGAGGCTACAATTGTTAATTGTAGGTACAGTTGAGATAGTTTAAAGGGTAACCAAGTCATTTAGTGGAGTTCATCAATATAGAAAAAAATAAAAATATTTATCACTTTATATAATCTTAAAAACCACTAACAATAAATTTAAAATTTTTAACTCTATTTTCTCTATATTTAATTTTCTTAATATACATATAAATTGTAATATATTGTGTCACACATTCCATTATTTAATGTACCTTTAGATTGGCAGTATATGAGATTACCGTGTATATATCAACACTTGCCAAACAAACCCTTAGGTAGCCCGGTCAACAGTTTAGAAACCCTAACTGTAACCTTATAAATACCTAGCGCCTTACACGCTCACTTCCATCTTCGCTATAGAATTTTATCGTTTATTTCTATATTTATTTTATGGTTTTGATTTTATTCTTTTCATTTGATTTTGAAATTATCAAAGAGATCGCGGTGATGACCCCATGAAATTCAAGCTCAACAGACCGGATTGCAGGTTTCTCTTTTTAAAAGAGAATCTTGCGTGTCGATAACCCCGCTGAACTGAGCGATCTCTAATTTATGTTCATCCTTCCTATGTCTATCTATATTTTGATTTTGTTAATGGGAAATGAAGCTTGCGATGATGATAGCTAAGCTCCCTCTTCTTAAATCTTCAAGTTGAGGACACTTGCTGGCAGAATCGAACCAATATTTACAATGCCACTACTGATCAGTAATCTACTTCCCCAATTTTAAATGAATTGTATGTTTTGATTTAGTTTGTTTCTTTAGATTCATAATGTTGATGATGTTGAAGCAATAGCTCAAGTAATCCAACACTTGGACTGAGAAATTCAATTTTCAAGTGATGCTAAAGAAATTGCTGCTGAATCAAATATATTTTTTATTTATTGTTCTCCCTTGGTGCAATTCATTCTTCTCAAGTGCGAAGTCATATTTTGTGATATTATTATTAAAATAAGAAAGTATTTATTGTTTATTATATTGTGAGTGTTTGAAAGAAATGATTTAAAATGTAAGTTTTAATTTTAAAATAAGGTTTTAGTCTGTGTCTTATGCTTTAATTTTCGAATTTTGTATTCTCAGATTCACTTGGATGAAATACGGTCAATGCTATTATTAAATTTAAAATTAGTTATGAGTATGGGTTTTGTCTTTTAGCATTAAAACCTCTTTAAATTGAACCGGTACATACTCCTAAGTCCTAATCATCTATTTATATTCTCTAAACATATTTTTTTAATATATTTATGTCCATGCCGCTTTATTTGTGACGCCCCCAAAATAGGTCCAATCCATCCAACCCATTCTGAATCGCCAAATATATGGTACAGAAAATAACTACAACTTTATTATTACAATTGTCGTGTAAAATACGACAACACATATACTGTGAGTTTAAATACAAATATTGTCATCTAGACAGTATTCATACTCAATTAAGTCCTCATTATACTTATTAATACACTATTTTACAAAATAGTGAGGACTACTAAAATAACTGTCTTGAACCATCATTCCATACCCCGACTAGTACTCGCTACATTCTCGCCTCCTGAGAAGAAAAATGGAACAACAAGGAAAAGGGTGAGCTCAACTAGCCCAGTAAGAATATTATGACTAAGATAATATACAACAAATTATCGTTAGTCTTCAACAGGGAAAAATTTAATAGAATACAATAGACAACAAGTTTTAATTCATTATTCGCAGCGAAAAATAATAATTCATAGAGAAGTTATATAGAGAATGAAATCTACGATTATCTATGAATTTAAAAGCCCATCATCAACATTTTATCCCTGTAATATCAATCAATAAATATCTTGAATCAAATAGTCATCTTTGCACTACAGGCCAAAGATATTCATCAGTTGGTCATGTCCACCTCAACGTCTGTTCATCTTTGCACTACGGGCCAAAGATATTCATCAGAAATTATTCATCTTTGCACTACAGGCCAAAGATATTCAGTTATATCATCATTTAAGACTGAGTATGATGAAAAATATTTTAAAGAAAACGAATCCAGTGAAGCAAAATAACAAATATTAAGGATTCGTATTTCAATTTATCCATGTCCAAAAATACCTTATCATAGTGAAGTAAAATTCAAGAATGATCAAAACATGAATACAATCAAAGCTAGTATCCAGAATAGATATTTGGACGAAAATAAGGAAATTTCATTTTTCGGTGAATAGTAACTCGTGAATAGTAACTCATGAATAGTAACCCCGACATGAAAAGTTTCAAATTTGATAAAATTTCAGATCAATACTTCGGCATACTGATATTGAAGAAAATAATATCATTTAAGAAAAAATAACATCCCTTACCTCGGAAAGACGGTACTCTGACTGGAATACTAGATATAGTGCTGAAGGAAACTTGTACCGTAAAGCAACACTCAAAGTATCAAATACTCACAAGAACACGCTCGTTATAGAGAGAGAAATAGAGAGAAACTTGTGTTTCTGGTGTGATTTCAATTCTAACCTAAACACCCTATTTATAGGAAAATGCTTAGAACACCAAAGCAGAAAATTTAATATAATAATAATATATTTATCAAATTTTCCTTAGCCCACCTCTAAACATCTGATCTCAGCCCATTTATATTACATGTTAGCCCACTTAAATGCCAAAAAACGTTTTTCTTCAAAATAATAAATAAAACTTCCAAAAATCAATTATTTCGGAACTTCAGAACTTCAATAATTCATAATAAATAGCCCTTTTATCAGAAAATTCGAATCTCGCGAGTTTTTATAGGAAATTCAATTCTCTACAACTTTGCAGAAGAAAGTTTTTCCAAATTCCAAACAGAAATTGACCGAAATTCACAAATGGGCGATTTTATAGTCAATAATAAATTTTCGGTCAAGAATTATGTCCACCAACACACAAAATATGTGTTAATCATTTAATGCCACAAAAATACTCTTCCTCCTCATATACTCATATATTCCACATTCATTGTAAAAATACCACCATCAATATATTATTAAAATAATATATTTAAATGAATTATTTTATCAGAAAAAGATAAATTATTAATTTTTAACAATTGTCACATTAAAATTTTTCTCTATCTATATCCACATAAAATCACTATTTTCCTCGTCATATAAATTAATAATTAATTATACACAAATAATATTACAGAATCACAGTACTAGCAACCAGGCCGTTCCCAGGAAAGAGGGGGCTTTCCAATAAGGATCTCCCCTTACTGGCGCGCAATTAGATGACCAAACCTCTCCTTAGACAGAACTTTCTAGACATTGCCAATAATGTTATCTAATAATATTATTCAGATAATATGAATTATTGCTCCGATAATAAAAAATACTGCGTAGTGACAATTATTGAAACAACAGTAATATAAAATATCAACGCAGCAATTATTGAATCAATACAATATTGAACAGTAATTACTGTAACAATTATTGAGTAGTGCCTTCTTACGTAAGAATCAATAATTGGTGCAATACCGTGTGCTACGCGTATTACCGTGATTTAACCACCGGGTATTCCAACAGTATTAACGGTAACAACTACGCCGTTATTTATAAACAACTTGTTTTTGTCGTTTTCTTTATCCAATCACTTTCTGTTATGGGGCCCACACAAGGCTGCGCCGTCGTACGAATATTCCCCGACAACAAGAATATTCCACGACCAAACAAATATTCCCCGACAACAATGAATATTTTAGGACCACTTGCTTATTTGAAATATTTGCGCATTTTACCCATAACTAACCACATTAATCAAATCAACCCTTACTATTTCAGAATAATAAATAGAGGAAATTAAATTTCATTTATTAATAATTTGGGGTCTTACAACCTCCCCTCCTTATGAAATTTCGTCCTCGAAATTGACATACGTATCTGGTGTTTCGAAAAGATGAGGATACCTCGCTTTCATTTCCGTTTCCAACTCCCAGGTCATTTCCTCAATAGCATGGTTTCTCCACAAAACTTTAACTTGTGGTATGACCTTCGTGCGTAGGACATGCTCCTTTTTATCCATGATCGTGACAGGTACTTCCTCGTACGTTAAGTCTTCAGCTATCTCGTCCGGTTCTAACTCAATAACATGGTTCGGGTCTTTCACATATTTACGAAGCACAGATATATGAAAAACATTATGAACACGAGACATACTTGAAGGTAACGCAAGTCTATAGGCCACATTTCCTACTCGGTCAAGAATCTGAAATGGACCAATAAATCGTGGATTGAGCTTTCCTCTCTTCCCAAATCTTGTAACTCCTTTCCATGGAGCTACACGTAATAATACATGATCCCCAATGTCAAATTCCACGTCCTTTCGATGAAGATCCACATAACTCTTTTGTCGATCATGTGCTGTTTGTATACGTTGTCGAATCGTTTGGATCTTCTCTGTAGTCATTCGTACCAACTCTGGTCCCAACAACGTTGCTTCTCCCACCTCATCCCAACATACTGGAGAGCGACACTTTCGTCTATACAATGCTTCAAAGGGAGCCACACCTATACTTGCCTGATAACTGTTGTTGTAGGAGAATTCCACCAATGGTAGGTACTTATCCCAACTTCCTTTGAAATCTAGGACACAAAGTCTTAATAAATCTTCAAGAGTTTGAATAGTCCTTTCTGATTGCCCGTCCGTTTGAGGATGGTATGCCGAACTGAACCGTAAATCCGTGCCCATAGCTTTTTGCAAGCTAACCCAAAATCTTGAAGTGAATCTTGGGTCACGATCCGAAACTATGGATACTGGCATACCATGCAACCTTACAATCTCATTCACGTACATACTAGCAAGACGTTCAAGGGAATAAGTCTCCCGTATCGGCAAGAAATGAGCAGACTTGGATAATCTATCAATTATAACCCAAATAGCATTTATACCTTGAGAAACAGTGGGAAGACCCGTAACAAAATCCATGGTAATGTGTTCCCACTTCCATTTCGGAATCTCAAGTGGTTGCAATGGACCCTTTGGTACTTGATGCTCCGCCTTTACACGTTGACAAGTTAAACACCTCGAGATAAACTTTGCAATCTCTCTCTTCATATTGTTCCACCAAAATGTATGTCGAAGATCACGATACATTTTAGTACTTCCAGGATGGATTACAAATGGTGTATTGTGTGCCTCCATCATGATCTTGTACTTTAAATCAGAATCGTTAGGAACACAAAGTCTGGAGTGAACTCGAAGTATTCCTTCTTCATCGATTCTTGCTTCTGGAATAGCACCTTCTTGCACTTTCTTCTTCATACGCATCAGCTCCGGGTCTGTAGCTTGAGTAACTTTAACTTTATCGATTAAAGTTGGTTCTACGCGTATACTTGACATCATCGCACTCGTTCCTGCATATGATCTTCTACTCAATGCGTCAGCTACCGCGTTCGCTTTTTTTAGGATGGTATTGAATAGTGTGGTCGTAATCTTTCAACAGCTCGAGCCAACGTCGTTGCCGCATGTTGAGTTCTTTTTGAGTGAAGAAATATTTGAGGCTTTTATGGTCTGAATATATCTCCACCTTCTCCCCATATAGATAGTGCCTCCAGATCTTTAGTGCGAAAACGACTGCTGCCAACTCTAGATCATGAGTAGGATAATTCCTCTCATATTCTTTAAGTTGTCGCGAGGCATAGGCTATGACTTTCCCACGTTGCATGAGAACACATCCTAACCCTTTGCCTGAAGCATCGCTGTAGATAACAAATCCATCCGAACGAGATGGTATTGTCAGAACAGGTGCCGAAATGAGTCTCCTCTTAAGCTCTTGGAAACTCTTCTCGCATTCTTCGCTCCATACGAATTTGATATCCTTCCGAGTCAGCTGAGTTAACGGGGTAGCGATTCGAGAAAACCCTTCTACGAATCTCCGATAATAACCAGCTAAGCCTAGAAAGCTACGTACATCGGTCACCGTCTTGGGTTGCTCCCAGCTTTGTATTGCTTCAATCTTCGCCGGGTCCACAGATACTCCATGTTTCGACACCACGTGCCCTAGGAATGCTACTTCCTCAAGCCAGAACTCGCATTTCTTCAACTTAGCATATAACTTATTTTCACGCAGCCTTTGGAGTACCAGCTTCAAATGGTGCTTATGATCTTCTCGGCTTTTGGAATATATGAGGATGTCATCAATAAAGACAACAACGAACTGATCCAAATAATCCTTGAATACTCGGTTCATCATATCCATGAAAGCCGCAGGAGCATTAGTCAATCCAAAAGACATGACTAAGAATTCATAATGCCCGTACCGAGTTCTAAAGGCAGTCCTCGGAATATCCTCAGTTTTAACCTTCAGCTGATGATATCCAGAACGAAGATCGATTTTTGAAAAGAATTGTGCTCCTTGTAACTGGTCAAACAGGTCATCAATACGAGGTAGCGGATACCTATTCTTGATGGTGACATGGTTTAATTCCCGGTAATCGATACAAAGTCGCATACTCCCGTCTTTCTTCTTTAGAAATAAAACAGGAGCACCCCAAGGAGATGTACTAGGACGAATGAAACCGACGTCCAACAACTCTTGTAGTTGGACTTTTAACTCCTGAAGTTCAATAGGAGCCATTCGATATGGGGTTTTAGAAATGGGCTTTGTACCAGGTTCAAGATCAATAAAGAATTCAACTTCACGTTCCGGGGGTAGATCGGGAAGTTCTTCAGGAAATACGTCAGGAAAGTTACTAACAACAGGAATATTATTCAAATTTGACGTGTCTTTATTCAAATCCATAACATGGGCTAAGAAAGCTTGACATCTGTTTTTCAATAAACGAATAGCTTTATGACTTGATATGACAGTGATTGATTTTAATGGCTTTGTTGCTTGAATTCGAACAACAGGTTGATTAGGAATATGAAAACTAATCACCTTACGAAAACAATCAATTTTGGCATGATGAGTAGTTAACCAATCAATTCCTAAAATCACGTCAAATGCAAGTATCTTTAAAGAGATAAGGTCAACAGGTAAGGTGATGGTGCCAACTTGGATCAAACAAGATTTATAAACAGTGGATGTGATGAAAGTTTCCCCTAACGGAGTCTCCACAGATAAATCAAAGTCTAATTTCTCCGGAGTCAAGTTTAAACGTTGAGCACAAGCAGGAGAAATAAATGAATGGGTAGCACCGGTATCTAGTAAGGTATAAACTTCACATGAATTTATGATTAGCTTACCCGTGATCACCTCGTTTGGGTTCCTCGCATGTTGACCAGTCACGACAAATGCTCTTCCAGGAACCGTTGACTTTGACTTTTATGGGGCAGCCTTTTGAGTCACCGTTCCCGCTGAACTTGGTTTCGCTATCGTACAATCTCGAGCGATATGTCCTTCCTTTCCACAATTATAGCATACCTTGAACTGTTGTGGACAGTTTGGGCTGATATGTCCCTCTTTTCCACATTTATAGCATATGACCGGTGGTCGTTCTCCTCCCTTGGAACCAGTTGCTGCTGGTGCTGACGTCTTCGTATTGTCATTGTTGAATCTCCTCTTTTTAAAATCTCCTCCTGACTCGCTTCTTCTATTTTCATAGCCACGATTACCACCAGAGTGGTTACCGTTCTTGTCCGTATTCTTCTTTCTCCGCTGGTTATCATTATTCTGATGACTGCTGTCACCGGTATGATCCTGGTTGTGGTCCCTCGGTTGACCGTACTCGTTATCTCGCTCTAATAATTGAGCCCTGTTGACAACATCTGAATAGAGAAAAAATTTATGAGAAATGAGATATTGACGTATGCCGTGTTTCAAACCTCTCAGAAACATCCGCGTCATACGTTCCTCATTCTCCACCAAATGAGGTGCAAACCTGGACAACTCCGCAAACTTCGCCTCGTACTGGGACACCGTCATGTTATTCTGCTCCAGTCTAATAAACTCTACCTCCTTCATATGACGAATACTTTCAGGAAAGTACTTGTCATTGAATAGCTTCTGAAATATCTCCCAAGACATGCTGAGTGCGGCTGGATGGGTACGCTTCACAGATTCTCACCAGTAGTCTGCCTCGCCACGGAACATAAAGGTGGCGAATGGAACCTTCTGTTCCTCCGTGCATCCCAAGACATCAAATATCTTGGTAATTTACTTGATCCATGTCTCCGCCTTAATCGGATCTGGCTTTTCCCAGAATTCTGGTGGTCCCAACTCTTTGAACTGCTTGGCTGTGACCAGCTGTGCGTTGCCATTGTTTCTTCCTATATTTTGAACAGGAATCTACTTCGTCTGGTTTTGCATGAATCGCAAAAAGCTTCTAAACATCTCATCGTTCACCGTCTGCTCAGTGGTGTTGTTCACAGGAGGAACATTGCCAGCCTGTTGCACGTTCTCCTCGTTAGTGAGTACAGGTGTCTCCACGGTTTCATTTACTCCACTGTTAACATTCTCAGTCGACATTCTCAAATACTGCCATAAAACAAGGGTTAATTTATCAAATTAACAAATCACATAATATCCCTATATTATGACCAACCAACAAATAAGCTTAGGTAGGACACACTAGCGAAGAATTTACTCGTCTCTCCCCTCCTAGTTCTATTCCCCGATCTCCGCCAGAGATCATATCCCTAAGCTCTGATACCAACTGTGACGCCCCCAAAATAGGTCCAATCCATCCAACCCATTCTGAGTCGCCAAATATATGGTACAGAAAATAACTACAACTTTATTATTACAATTGTCGTGTAAAATACGACAACACATATACTGTGAGTTTAAATACAAATATTGTCATCTAGACAGTATTCATACTCAATTAAGTCCTCATTATACTTATTGATACACTATTTTACAAAATAGTGAGGACTACTAAAATAACTGTCTTGAACCATCATTCCATACCCCGACTAGTACTCGCTACATTCTCGCCTCCTAAGAAGAAAAATGGAACAACAAGGAAAAGGGTGAGCTCAACTAGCCCAGTAAAGAATATTATGACTAAGATAATATACAACAAATTATCGTTAGTCTTCAACAGGGAAAAATTTAATAGAATACAATAGACAACAAGTTTTAATTCAATATTCGCAGCGAAAAATAATAATTCATAGAGAAGTTACATAGAGAATGAAATCTACGATTATCTCTGAATTTAAAAGCCCATCATCAACATTTTATCCCTGTAATATCAATCAATAAATATCTTGAATCAAATAGTCATCTTTGCACTACAGGCCAAAGATATTCATCAGTTGGTCATGTTCACCTCAACGCCTGTTCATCTTTGCACTACGGGCCAAAGATATTTATCAGAAAGTATTCATCTTTGTACTACAGGCCAAAGATATTCAGTTATATCATCATTTAAGACTGAGGATGATGAAAAATATTTTAAAGAAAACGAATCCAGTGAAGCAAAATAACAAATATTAAGGATTCGTATTTCAATTTATCCATGTCCAAAAATACCTTATCATAGTGAAGTAAAATTTAAGAATGATCAAAACATGAATACAATCAAAGCTAGTATCCAGAATAGATATTTGGACGAAAAGAAGGAAATTTCATTTTTCGGTGAATAGTAACTCGTGAATAGTAACTCATGAATAGTAACCCCGACATGAAAAGTTCCAAATTTGATAAAAATTCAGATCAATACTTCGGCATAATGATATTGAAGAAAATAATATCATTTAAGAAGAAATAACATCCCTTACCTCGGAAAGATGGCACTCTGACTGGAATACTAGATATAGTGCTGAAGGAAACTTGCACCGTAAAGCAACACTCAAAGTATCAAATACTCACAAGAATACGCTCGTTATAGAGAGAGAAATAGAGAGAAACTTGTGTTTCTGGTGTGACTTCAATTCTAACCTAAGCACCCTATTTATAGGAAAATGCTTAGAACACTAAAGCAGAAAATTTAATATAATAATAATATATTTATCAAATTTTCCTTAGCCCACCTTTAAACATCTGATCTCAGCCCATTTATATCACATATTAGCCCACTTAAATGCCAAAAAACGTTTTTCTTCAAAATAATAAATAAAACTTCCAAAAATCAATTATTTCGGAACTTCAGAACTTCAATAATTCATAATAAATAGTCCTTTTATCAGAAAATTCGAATCTCGCGAGTTTTTATAGGAAATTCAATTCTCTACAACTTTGCAGAAGAAAGTTTTTCTAAATTCCAAACAGAAATTGATCGAAATTCACAAACGGACGATTTTATAGTCAATAATAAATTTTCGGTCAAGAATTATGTCCACCAACACACAAAACATGTGTTAATCATTTAATGCCACAAAAATACTCTTCCTCCTCATATACTCATATATTCCACATTCATTGTAAAAATACCACCATCAATATATTATTAAAATAATATATTTAAATGAATTATTTTATCAGAAAAAGATAAAATATTAATTTTTAACAATTGTCACATTAAAATTTTTCTCTATCTATATCCACATAAAATCACTATTTTCCTCGTCATATAAATTAATAATTAATTATACACAAATAATATTACAGAATCACAGTACTAGCAACCAGGCCGTTCCCAGGAAAGAGGGGGCTTTCCAATAAGGATCTCCCCTTACTGGCGCGCAATTAGATGACCAAACCTCTCCTTAGACAGAACTTTCTAGACATTGCCAATAATGTTATCTAATAATATTATTCAGATAATATGAATTATTGCTCTGATAATAAAAAATACTGCGTAGTGACAATTATTGAAACAACAGTAATATAAAATATCAACGCAGCAATTATTGAATCAATACAATATTGAACAGTAATTACTGTAACAATTATTGAGTAGTGCCTTCTTACGTAAGAATCAATAATTGGTGCAATATCGTGTGCTACGCGTATTACCGTGATTTAACCACCGGGTATTCCAACAGTATTAACGGTAACAACTACGCCGTTATTTATAAACAACTTGTTTTTGTCGTTTTCTTTATCCAATCACTTTCTGTTATGGGGCCCACACAAGGCTGCGCCGTCGTACGAATATTCCCCGACAACAAGAATATTCCACGACCAAACAAATATTTCCCGACAACAATGAATATTTTAGGACCACTTGCTTATTTGAAATATTTGCGCATTTTACCCATAACTAACCACATTAATCAAATCAACCCTTACTATTTCAGAATAATAAATAGAGGAAATTAAATTTCATTTATTAATAATTTGGGGTCTTACATTATTGTTATCATAATTTTTTTTAAAAAAATCTATAAAAACACACATAATCACACAAACATAAAAATTAGATATTCATGAATCAATAAAATTATACTTATAAATATTCCTCATATATAGATAGTACTTGCAATAAATTGAGAAAAAATATTTTAATAAAATTAGAACATCTACTACATAAAGAAATTATTTAATTTATAATAAAAAAAGTTATATTCTACTACTGTATAGAAAAAATAACAACACATCATGATGAGAGAATTTTAATATCGGCCCAACGGCACGTATTATATATTGACCTTCAGCCGGGTATTATTAAGTACTAATGAAAACCGAGTAATCTTAGGACACCTGTGGATAATATAATGATATAAACATTGAAATGCAAACTAATCAACTGTGGAAGTGTACATAATTTAAATGATATAATTTTGACTTATTTACATGTTACAGTCCCGATGTTATATAGATTTAATTTAAATTGAAGAATAATTTGGGTTGGGCCGAGAAGACATACTTGAGTTGAGTAGGCTTGAAAGTTGAACTTGTTGAATGGGTTTGGTTAGGTCCAATAACAGTTGATTGATTCACTGCTAAAAGATAATAGTGGCTAGCTCCGGGCGTAATTGATATGTTTCCAAACCCAAACCCAAATCCAAGTTTGATTATGGAGGTCAATTCATTTCGTACATGCACAAATAACATATGGGTTGGGTTGGGTTGGGTAGGGTAGGGTAGGGTAGGGTAGGTATTCATCATGATATTTCTTTTATTTGTTATTCGTTTTACATGTTCATGTTGCCAAGTTTAAATGGTAGCATGGTCCAGTTTAAAATTACATCCACTAACAAATTGTTGACATACATCCTTTTCTCAAATTTATCAGAAACCCTAATTTTCCTATAATTAGGGGTGGGTATTTAATTCGATTTTTTCAATTTTTTTTGATTAATCGAAACAATTCGAACCGTACATATTTTTAGTATATAGTTTGAGAAGCCATTTTGTAACTTTAAAAGAGAGTGGCTACGGGTGTATTTGTAAATTTATAATAATAATAATAGTATTTCATTTTATTAATAGGGGCAAGGCTACTGTCCAACTCCAAGCTTTACTCGATGTGGCCCTGGGTGTGGCATCATTTTCAATTAGGAATTGATATGTTTGAAAAGCCAAACCATTTTAAGATTATGATTTATGGAGGTCAAAGTTTTAATTCATTTCCCACCATAAGAACAGGTGGATGGATGGGTATACATATCAATTCACAAGGCAAAAAGATATCGTACTTTTTTTTATTTGTTGTTTGTCTTGCATGCCACGTTTAGACGGTAGTATGGTCCGCTTCAAAGTTGCATCCCTACACTAACAAATTGGTTATATGCATCCTTAATTTGTCAAATTTATCAGAAAAATTGACCCTAATTTAATTTTCTATAATAATAAAATAATTAATTTTTAAATAAGATTCTTTTTGTGAAATACAGAAAATATTTAGGAGATTAAAGGGAATGTCCATTAGTAAAATTAAAAAAAATGCCCATTAGTAAAATATATATAAAATAAATAAATATAATTGTATTATGTATACAAAATATTGCTATATATTATTTTATGCTGCAGCCGCATGCATACCCAAGATACTACTAACTAGTATTATAAAAATTAATTACATTAATTCCGATACAAATTATAAAACTTGGGTTAAAAATGAAAGGGGTGGTGGTCATGCTGCTCAAATTCTATCTCATATATATGCATGTCGACAAGTGACCTAGTAGGTCCTTAGTGCATGTCACGGGTATTCATGTCGACATTAATTAAGCCACTATCACATTAATGCATGCACACTCGATCTCTCTACAAATACCTCCTAGCTCTAGTCTCAGGATACCTTCTATTATATATTAGCTCCAAATATACTAGTACTAATAAGAATTATAATAGTAATAATTAAGTAAATAAAAATGCAACCCAAAGTTTTCCATATCACTACTCTCCTACTTCTCTTCTTACTTTCCGGCGGTTCATGGGCATTCAACAACGGTGGGAGGAGAAAGATGGGTTCATCGGAAGAGTCCTCCGGTCCTAACCCTAGTGGTGCTACAGGCTCAGGACATGGTCCTAACTGGGACTACAGTTGGGGTTGGGGTTCGAGCCCGGGAAGCGGATGGGGTTATGGTTCGGGTTCGGGCCGCTCTCCTGATGGATTTGGCAGGGGTTCTGGCTATGGTTTTGGTTCTGGAAGTGGGTCTGGTTACGGCTCCGGTGGTGGTGGTGGTGGGTCTGAAACTGGTCAGGGTGGTGGCGGAAGTGGTGGCTTTGGCATCCCTTCACCATCGGTGACTAGAGACCTGAACAACCATGGCTGAAAAAAGGGAAATGTTTCATCTATTGTTCTACTCTCTCCTATTGTATGGCTACCACCTGATCCGTACGTACCTATTTATTTATAGTTAATTTATAAATGAATAAAAATTATGTGAAAAGCACTACACAAGGTGGACAGTAGATGAAACAGTGAATTTTAGTAGTTTTCGTGAAGAAAGGCGTCCAGTTTGTATTAATTTACCTATCATATAGTAATATATATATATATATATATATATATATATATATATATAGCTGCCTACAAGTTTGTGCTAATTTGCTTATGAATTTCTATAACATCTAACTATCTAAAACGATATTTGCAAAAATTATATTTGGGATGAGACTATTAATCTCAAAACTATATTTGTTTACAAGGATTATATATGACTATTAATCTCAAGTGTCTTGTTTGATTTCAAATTTAGACTTGAAACTATTAGGGAGTGTTTATTTAGAGCTGAATGGCTGAGTGCGTTTGTTTTGGTCTGAATGGCAGAGTGCGTTTGTTTTGGTTTGAATGGCTGAATTGGTAAGATGGACGAGCTGAATGGATAAAACTGAATAAATCTGAATCTTAATCTGAATGAGCTGAATCTGAATCTGAATGAAAAAAGATGTTTGATAATTGACATGTCTGAAACATCTGAATGACAAAACTTTATTATTTTACCCCCTTTAAAAAAATTCAAAATTGTTGTAAATTTATTTAATATAATAGTTACTATTTTTTTTAAATTTTTTAATTTTTTTTTACTTCATTCAGCTGCTCATTCGGTCATTCAGCTCAAAAAATCTGACTTAGGCATTCAGCTCGTCTATCTTACCGATTCAGCCATTCAGACCAAAACAAACGCACTGACCGATTCAGCCATTCAGATTCAGCTCCATTCAGCTCTAAACAAATACCCCCTTAGTCAAATTTTTTTGGCTGACTGAACAACTGAATGAAGTAAAAAAAAAATATTAACTATTACATTAAGTAATATTAAATAAATTTACAACAATTTTGAATTTTTTTAGAGGGATAAAATAATAAAGTTTTGTCATTCAGATGTTTTAGACATGTCTATTATCAAACAACTTTTTTCATTCAGATTCATTCAGTTTTTATCAAACATCCCTTTAGTCTAGGGATTATAAAATAACTTAATAGTTTTGAGATTATAATCCTAAGATTAATAGTCTTGGGATTATAATCTCATGAATTATAATTCCGAAATTATAATCATTGCAAACAAGCATAGTTCAAGTATTTGTTTGTTTTAAATTTATACTTGAAACTATTAGTCTAAAAATTATAAAATGACTTAATAGTCTTTGGATTATAATTATAATCTCGGAATTATAATCCTAAGATTAATAATCTTGAACTATATTTGTTTGCAAGGATTATAATTCCAATATTATTAATCCGGGATTATAATTATAATCTCAAGACTATTAAGTCATTTTATAATCCCTATACTAATAGTCTCAAGTTTAAATTTAAAAATAAACAATACATTTGAGATTAATTGTCATATCCCAAATATAATTCTTGCAAACAAACATAGTTCTAGGATTATAATTTTATGCATTATAATAAAATTATAATCCCGGGATATCTTTGCAAACAAACATAGTCTAAGTGTCTTGTGAGAGTCAAATAACTATTTGGTCAGAATCATTAATTTGCTATAAGTATAGAATAAATGAATATGATTAAGGTGACATTGACATCAACTTTATCGTAGTAAGTTCTATAATTTTTTACTTATATATGTAATAAAAAATGTTGTGTCGATAGGTTTTATAACTTTTATTGTATTAATTAATTGATATAATACTCCCTCCGTCCCAAATTAACTGCTCAGTTTTGACTTTTTTAAGTCATATTGACTATTTTTAGAATTAATAATTAAGCATATATAAATATATTTCTAAAATTATAAAAATTAGGATTAGTAATAAATTGTATATACTTTCTTTTGGTTATAATGTCTTCACCTATATTTTAGCAAAAATAGTAAAATGATTAGTTTTAAAAATGGTCAATTTGACTTTAAAAAGTCAAAACTGAGCAGTTAATTTAGGACGGAGGGAGTACTTTTTATAACTCATGAAAACTTATATAAACTTAATTACTACGAATAAAATTAGTGTCAACTTCGGTTTAACCCACATCCTAGACCCTAGATATCTTGATACAAGTCTTTAACTCTTGTTTAAGTCGCAATTAATATATATGATGCAATGTGTGTCTCTTTCCTAATTTACGGAATGCGTGTGATTTTTCCAGTTTCCTAGTTTATAGATTGGAATCTTTCCTCTCTCCTAATTCATGTCATGAGTCTTGTGACCTTCTAATTCACTTCTTGTTGTTAACGACTAAAACACGTGAGAAACAAATATACACAACTTATTTTAGATTTAAATTTAAATTGATTTAATAGTTGGTAAAAGGCTGAAATTAACTACTATTAGGTTTCAGTCCCTCAGTTTTACCCACGAGATTATATTTATATCAAATAATAAGAATAGTTCTAAAAATACAAAATTATCCTTGGCGCGTATCTCTAACATGTTGCATAAAAAAATATAATGGGTGAAGAAGATATTTGCTTGGAGTTAATGTTAAAAGCTGTTTGTCAAATAAATTAAATTTGTATATTTTTAGATTTTTCGACTTATAGTATACGCATGTTTTTTTATATATATTATGCATAATTAAATATACTAGTGCAATTTTATAATATGAAACATAATTAAGTTAGAGAAGTACTTCTCTTATTTATCTTGGACTAAAAACAATCTCGTTACTTCTGTAGTCAAGCTAGATTAATTAATTATATAATTATGATAGCATCATAATCGGCAAATAATAATTAATATGAAGGAAATTTGTTAGGTTCTATGATTCGATCTTATTTTTTTGAAATGAATGGATGGAGTTGAGATTCAGTTGTGAATGTATCAAAAGTTAATTTCCTGGAGAGGGAATAAGGGAAATAGGATATATATATATATATATTATTTTATTTTTTGCTAAGAGGAGTTTCTGACGATCGGCCAGTCTCCCATTTCAGAACAAGAGTTTCGAAACAGATCTAAACATGAATTGAGCGGAAGAAATAAGAAATATATGCCGAATCCTTACATACTTACAATAATTATGATTACCGGTCATACTGATCAAAGTTTTACTTACCGTGGTCAACACTTTAGTTCGATTAATGACTTTAGACTTTAGAAATTGAATTTTAATTATATAATTATAATAAATACTTTTAAAATGAGAATCTTAGGACTTTTTAAATATTAAAATTTACATTAGATACTCTTGAGATGAAAAAGTAAAATATTTATTGAACTAGCATTACATGTACTTACCAGGCAAATTAATTCAACAATATTAAATAAATGAAACGAACCATATCTAATGCTAAAAATATGTTTATCTATATGATATATTAGGGGGGTAAAGGTGTAAAAACATCCATGATGTTTATCCCGAAATCTCACTTCCATTTAATTTTTTTTAAAGTACATTTAATGCTATAAATTTAAGGTCAACTATGTCCATCCCGTTAAAAAATATACAACTAGACAAACAGATGTACTATAAAATTTAATAAAAAGGTCATGACTTAAAAATATTATTATTAATAATTTAATTTCTTATATACATATAATTTTTTTTCATATTTTTTGATGCGGAACTCAAACGTTACATAGATGCATTAACTTGGGGTAATATTGCCGGCTACTAACTTCTCCCACATCCGTGACTTGGGGCAATATTGGCTTAATTCCATATTTAATCTTTTTTGTTGGATCCTGTTTTAGATAGGTATAATGATATTTATTTATTTTTAATTCATAATAAATATTTGGTATGAATTATTTCTGATATATGTGTGTGTGAAGAATGACATTATACTGGGCCATTAAACACGTAATTAGTAGCCCGTAAAGGGGTTCTTATTTATTTATGTATTTTTTTGTCTATTTTATTTGTATGTGCCCTTGAAATAATTGTCACACGCCACTTATGTCAATTATAATAAAAATTATACGTGGACATGAAAATTGGACATAAAAATTAGACATGAGTTTATTTAAATTTTACTTAATTATATTTTGACCTCTAGTGGTGGGTAAAAATTTAAATAAATAAAATTCAAATACACTCATGTCCAATTTTTATGTCCATCTAAATAAACTCCAATTATAATGTTTTCTTTGAAATCTTAAGCCCAGTGTCATTGTGGACTGCTTAGAACAGGCCCACTCACAAATTTTGTACTCTTTTTATTTTACAAAAAGTTATGTGTATAATTTGCAAATAGGATATATATTTTTGTTAAATGTATATCCCTTATGACAATGAAATTATAATCATAAATTTAAGGATATTATGTTATTTTAAATAATTATTATTAAAAAATAAATTTTTTCTATTAACAAAAAATATTAAGGATAAAAATGACATGTTCATCCTATTTAGTTCAAAGAAGTTTGTCGATTAGCATATCCACCAAATTAATATAACTAATCATTTTGTACACACGCTACTCTTGTGATTTAAAATAATTATTTGTCAAAGTAAAAAGTTATTGAAGAAAAAATTAAGGTAGAAAAATTAGAAATAATGTAAATATTAGGAAAATATGTGTGGGAGGAAAAATTAAAAGATTAAAGGGTGAAAAGTAAAATACAAAACAAAAACCTACCATATAAGACAACAAAATTAACTACCGTATATAGTAATACCTTCTCCGTCCAACTTTACTTTTCAATGTTAAATTGATTAATTTTAAGATTAATAACTAAACAAAAATATTAAAATTTTTGAAATCAATATGTTGAATTGGATAGTATATTTAATGTATATTCTTATGATAATTCTTTTTTACTTATACCTAATAATTTAAGAATAAACTTTTATTTCACTATAAAATGTCAATTAAAACAAAATAAAATTAGACAAAGGAAGTAGTAATTAAAATTAAAAAACTTACCCAAAGTAAATTATATACTAATGAAATACACGTGTTGCGTGCATAATAACCGTAATGATATAAGAATAATACTAGAGACATAAACTATTCTATAAATATTTTATAAATTATTGATATGGCATACTCCACTTCAGCTTATTGTGTGGGGTCGAAAATTATATTGAAGTAATTTATTGATTAATATGTTGAGATCAAATATACCACATCAATAATTTATAAAATATTTATAAAATAATTTATGTATATAGCATCACTCATCATATAATTGCAGTTTTATTAAAGTTGGTTAATACAATAAAAAAAAAAGTAAAAAAGAAGAAGAAGAAATAGATCTGTGTTGGAACAACGGTTATGTTCTCCGCTCATCCTTTAGAGATTAGAAGCCGCCGACACATATATTTAAGTACTATAGAAGTTCCTTCAACCAATCGGCCAAACCAGGCTTGATTTCTTTTCTATATAAATTTCTACAGCAATTTATATAGAAAAGGAATTTCGTTTCTAATTTGGAAACGGCTACTATTTTTTCCGTGGTTGAGTCGGAAATATTCTAGGGTTTATACATACTAAGGTCCAGCGCTAGAGTTAAAAACCTATGGTTTTAAGGGAAAGAAACTTCGAGTTTGCTTTGCAGGATTACAAAAGCTTGGTAAGTTCATACAAGTATATTTTAATCGATCTTGGGACAATGTATGCATCTATAAGAATTGTGTTTGGTACTCTTTGTTTTGCCTATCTTTTTTCTTTACTTTCTTTCGAATTTGGTGAGTTTGTCTCATGAGGACTTATTTCTTACAGCAATTTGTACGGTGGACAAAATTGGAGAACCTAATATAGAATTTCGATTCTATTTTTAGTGGTTTATTAAAGTCTAGCGCGAGAGATTAAAAACCGTATTCCTCAAGGGAAAGAAGCTTCAAGTTTGCTCCTCAAGGGAAAGGAGCTTCAAGTTTGCTGCGAAGGATCACCGGTAAAAAGCTTGGTAAGTTCGTACAAGTATATATTAACTAGTTTTTTTTTTTCTATTTCGATCGATCTTGTGTTGTATGCATTTGTAAACATTTATGCTTGATACTCTTGTTTTGACCTTTCAACTCTTCGTCTAGTAAACAATTTAAATTTAACTGGGTGTGGGGTAGCTTTTCTTAGGCCTAATTAGTTCGGGTGGAAATCAAACCTAGTTGAGATTTTATTGAGCTCAATTGATTAATTGTTGATTTTCTTAACTAAAAAATAAAATATGTTCGCCAACTACCCCTTGAGCTAAAAAAACTCAATTCCTGCTTGTTGTAAAGATGACCAGGACACTATTGCTCAGGTTCTTTTTTATTTGGCAACACTAAGTTTTCACCACTATACTTTGGCATATACCATGGAACTTTTAATTTTTTTAATTACCTCAGTAAACTAATTAAAATAACAAAATTGGGTCATTTCTGTTAAATTGATTGAACGACTGTTAAATATTTTCGTGGATTTATAAAAGAAAAGGAAAAGGACGTGGCTTTGGAACTACTCTTTCACCTCCTCCCCTATTCTCTCGTAATTAAATCCTTCACCTGCCGCTGGCAAGTCCATCGATCAAAGCTTGCCTCCCCTCAAATCCTCAATTTTTGAAATCTGCGATTCCCTTCACTGGTCTGAAAACCCCCTCTTACAAACCCTACTCCCCAACCTCCACGCCACCCTCCGCTGCATTCAAATCCTCTCCGACCAATGCACCGACCCCTGTTTTCCTGTCGGCAAACTCCTCATGCAGAGTGACCTCGACATCGATTTGCTACTCAGATCCGGCGTCCTCCGTCAATCCAATGCCATCGTATTGTCCCAAACGAGCTCGGGCTCCGAAGAAGAGGACTTGGGCTTCTTCATTCGCGACCTCTTCACCAAATTACAGATCGGAGGCATTGAATTCAAGAAAAAAGCCATGGAGTCCCTCCTTCAACTCCTCAAAAACGCTAAATTTGGTTGCCAAAGAAGGAAACATCAACTATCTAATTCACCTCCTTGATCTCAATGCTCATCTTTCCCTCCGAGAACAAGCAGTTTCAGCTGTGGCCATTCTAGCTTCTGCTATTGATCAGTCGAGAAAATGCATATTCGAAGAAGGCGTATTAGGTCCTTTATTATGAATTATCGAATCAAACTCACAAGCTTCGAAGGAAAAGGCACTAATGGCGGTGGAATCAATTACAACCGATCCCAATAACGCTTGGGCAATCTCTGCATACGGAGACGTCTCCACGTATGATAGACCCCCTCTAAGAGTGACATATTTTTCCTTTTTTTTTTACAAATCCCGTAGGAAAATATTTAACAGCCGTTCAATCAATTTAACAGAATGACCCAATTTTTCTATTTTAATTAGTTTACTGGGGTAATTAAAAAAATTAAAAGTTCAATAGTGTATTAAGTAAAATTTGTCAAGTATAGTGGTGAAAAACTTAGTTTTACCTTTTTTATTTATATATCTATCTCCCCTATTTTTTCTAATAATAAAAAATGAGTATATTTCATTTCATGTTTATTTGTTACTTATGATTTTGGCGAAGTGTTTTAGTTGCTAATCTAATTAATGGGTTCTTCTTTTTAAGAAATGTTGTGCCTAGTTGCTTATAGTTTCATTTCAAGTTTATTTGTTTGGATTTTGTTAAAGTGTTTTTATTTGGTGATCTAATTAGCGGGTTATCTTTAGCTATAGAGTTTTTATATTGATTGGTAAAGTTGTTAATTCTCAAAGCTTGTACTTGGATAGTTAATTTTCAATCCAAATGGTTAAAATTTGATAGTTTTGAATATTTTAGCTTTATATTTGTTTATAGAGTTTTTATATTGATTGGTAAAGTTGTTAATTCTTGAAGCTTGTACTTGTCGGTTGCCTATAGCTTGTAGGTGCCCTTGTCGGCCGCTTATCGCTTTTTGGTACCTTCGTCGATCGCCTACCCCTTGTAGGTCTTCGTTATATTCGTAGATTCGTAGTCGTATTTTACGCATATATATATATATATTTATTCGTATTTGTTTTGTACAATATAGTACAAATAAATTTATCAAATATTCGCATATCCGTATTCGCATCCGTTCAAAATAAAATTTTAAAATTTTCAGTTTCTTTTAATTCATGCACAATGTTAAATCAATAACCAAAAACATATTTACTTAATCAAGTAAAAATTAAAAATGATGTAACAATCCACCAAATAAAATAATAAAACTTGATATAATTTTCCTATGTAATTTTATGTATGTCGCATAACATAAAATATCCAAATTTATGTTAATACTTTTGTTATATTATATACCAATATTTTGAGAGATTTATACATGTATATGTACGTATATGTATATATATATGCATATATTCGTATCCCGCTTTGGACGTACACGAATACGGATAATATTCGTTTTGACACGGATACAAATAATATCCGTGACGCGAATACGAATACGAATTTTCAGATCACATTCGGATAATTCGGACTTCATTTATAGCCTTACTTTATAGGCCCTCGATTTTGCACTTCTCGACAAATATAATCTGTTTCGTTATTCTAAGTGGTTATTCTATTTGGGGTAATGAAGAACTTGTTATTCTCAACTCTTGGGCTCAGGAATTCTTATATAACTTAAGTGACACAATAAAAGTTTTTTCTATTCTTTTATTAATTGATTTATGTATCGGATTCCATTCGCCCCATGGTTGGGAACTAATTATTGGCTGGAAATAGAGACAAAAATCATTATGATTTTCTTGTTCCTGAAAAGATTTTCTAGAACAATCTATAAACCAGATGTCGTTGTGATGAATTCATCCAATCTAAATAATACCTAAGAACATCGTTCATCAGCCGCCGCATAAAGGTTGTGGCTCCACTCCAACTGACGTCCTCTTGTGGATTTTTCGTTCTGGCCGTGTTCTACGCTTGTGAACCAAGACGCTTCTCTTTCTTTTAAAAGTATCTCCCTTACCTTATTCATTAGTGCCATTTCTGATGATTGAACCTTTCCTGAGTCATTGAAAACGCCAGCTGTTACCATAGTAGTTGCATGGATCAAAGCGGATACACCATAGCATCAGGTGACCAAGTATGCAATCTTCTCTGTGCAAATTTCTCAGCAGCACCCCATTTCATGAATAAAATGTGACCAATTAACCAATCAACAAAACTGTTTGTTACAAATAACATCTTGTTGCATCGAACAAAATGAATGTTGACTAATTTGGCTAACATTGAACTTTGTAAAATGAAATGGTTGAATAATTGAAAAATGAGATTATTCAGGAGTCGAATGAATCATATAGTTTTATGATTTCATCGACTAATAAGGTTATCAAATGAATTGTAATTACAATTGAAACAATTGAAAAGGAAATATGAGTTAATAAATGCTCTTAAGTTGAAAATATCATAAAAAATGTTAAAAAGGAGGAATCCTGAAATAGTTATAAGAAATGGAATTCATTTTATTGTAGCTCTTTTACAAGATGGTCTGCCGCCACTCGGACTCAAACCGAGATGCTCTAGCACTGCTTCCTAAGAGTAGCGTGTCTACCGATTTCACCATAGCGGCTTGATTATTCCGATTGTGAGTCAAGAGTTCGTTCTGATCGCCTTTCTGGGGAGTGATTCCTCTTCTCTTTAAGTGAGTGATTACGCAAACCAATACAACGGGCTAGACTCCTGTTTAAGGTTTAGGGCCTTCTACCCTTCTCGCTCCCCACAAGTGAATGAATTGAAACAACACTACTGATTTGGGAAGCTCCTTGCCGCCAATCGCTCTCAATAGCCTCTCTGTTGAAACTTGAAGAAGGTGGCATGCACTCACACCCTGCACTCAAATCATTTGATGTTGTGAATCCTTCCTGCTCCTATGGCTTCCTTGCCTCCACCCTTTTAGAAAGAAAAGAGTGAAAATAATGTCTAAGCTCGTTAAAACTCGCTCCTCGCTTTTGTTCAATTATAAATAAATAACCACTTTAATGGATATTTGTAGCATCATTTAAGTAAATACAGATTGAGATCATAGAAACATGAGCTTGTGATATAGCTACACCTAATTCCGGACCCCATGCCCCCTTATCCGTATCTAACTACTGACTATGGTAGTCGTCTTTTGTATCGCGCCAAGAGAAATGACATAGATAAGATCATTGCTTAAAGAGTTTCATTGTAGAATTTTTCTCATCCCAATAGTAGCTGTTGCCCAAAGGTGTTTTATGAAAGCCGGTCCACAACAGTGAAATTCACTACGATGGATTCCGTCGATCGAAAACAACTTCTTACTTTTTCTGCCTCTCTGGCAATAATGCAAGCGTTATCTGGAATGATTGTGCGTAAAGCGTCTAAAGGTGGCTTTTTAAGTCTGCTGTCAAATCCCAGGGCTCAACCCTGGACATGCGGTGGAAACTAGGGGTAAAGGAAATTTTCGATAGAGCGGTGAAATGCATAGAGATCGAAAAGAACACCAACGGCGAAAATACTCCGCTGGGCCAACACTGACACTTTTGCCGCCCACCCTACCACTCGTAGACCCTTGTTCGTTGGTTACCCCTTGTAGCCCTTCATTCGCAACCTAATCAATATAAGTCCTCGTTTGTTTTCGCCTACCCTTGTTGGCGCCCTTGTCAGCTCAGCCGCCTACTCCTAATAGGCGCCCTCGTCGGTCACCTACCCCCTCGTATGTCTTTGTCTTCCGCGGTCCACCTACCAATTATAGGTCCTTCACGGCCTTGTATGCCATTATTGGCTGCCTACCCCTTGTAGGTTGCCTTACTTCTCGTAGACCCTGGTTCTCCGCCTACACTTCGTAGGCTCTGGTTAAGACTCGTAGGTCCACGTTTCTCGTCTACGCCTCGTAGGCTCTCGTTCTTCACCTATCCCTCGTAGGCTCTCATTCTTCGCCTATCTCGTTAGGCTACTGTTTGTCGCCTACCCCTCGTAGGTCCTTGTCGCCTATCACTCTTAAGCCATTGTTAGCCGCTTTCGCCTACCCGTTGTGGACCGTTGTTAGCCTTTTACCCTCAAATGCTATCGTCAGTCTCCTACCGTCGAAGGCCCTCTCTGTAGTCACCTTATCCTCGTAGGTTCTTGTTTGTCGTCACACCTTGTAGGCCCTCGTTTTCCACCGCTCGTAGGCCATTGTCTATCATGTACCCCTTGTGGACCCTCTTTAGCCTCTTACCCTCGAATGGCATCGTTGACCTATTACCCTCGAAGGCTCTTTATAGTCGCCTACTTGTAGGCTCTCGTTTGCCATCTACACCTTGTAGCCCTTTGTTTGTCGCGTACACCTTATAGCACCTCGCTTAAGCCTACACCTCGTAGACCCTCGTTCCCCTCGCATGCCTTTGTCTTCTGCCTACCTTTTGTGGACTTTCATCAGTCTCCTACCCTCAAAGGCCCTCTGTGGTTGCCTACTCCTCGTAGACCCTCGTTTGTCGCCTACGCCTCGTAGCCCTCGTTTTTTGCCTACGCTTCGTAGGCCCTCGTTCTTCGTCTACCCCTCGTAGGTCCTCGTTCGCCGCCTACCCCTCGTAGGTACTCGTTTGTCGCCTACTTCCCTACTCATAGGCACTCGTTCACCGCCTACCCCACGTAGGCACTCCTTCGCCGATTATCCCTCGTAGGCCGCCTACTCCTTGTAGACCCTTGTCAACAGCCTACTCTTGTCATCTCTTGTAGGTGCCTTTATCGACCGCCTACTCCTCGTAGGCACTCTCGTTGGACACCTATCACTCGTAGGCCTTTGTCGCCCGTTTAAATCTTGTAGGCCCTCGTTGCTCCTATTCTCATTGGCATTCTAACTGCGTACTCTTGTAAGCATTCTTCGGTTGACTTCTTCTCATAGGCCCTTGTTCGTCGCCTTCTCCTCGTAGGCCCTTGTTTGCCTACGAGGGCCCTCGTAAGCACTCGTTAGCCGTCTACCCTTGTTAGCTGCCTTCGTACGCCCTTGTTTGCTTCTTACCCATGGTAGGCTCTCTTTAGCTGTTTACCCCTTGTAGGCCCTCTTCAGCCGCCTACCCATGTCGATTGCCTACCTACCTTTGTCACCCACCTACTCCTTGTTTGTAAGCCTTTGTCGCCCGCCTACCTCTTGTAGGCTCTCTACCCCTCGTAGGTTCTCGTTTGCCGCCTACCCTTCGTAGGTCCTCGTTTGCCGCCTATCCTTGCCACCTACCCCTCGTAGGTCTTCGTTGCCGCCTACCCCTCATAGGCGCCCTCGTCGGTCGTGTACTCCTCGTAGGCGCCTTGGTTGGCCACCTACAAGGGCCTTCGTCGGCTGCCTACCTTTTGTAGGCCCTCCATACTCTCATAGGCATTGGCCGCCTGCCCTCGTTGACCCTCATCGGTTGCTCGTAGGCCTTTATCGGCCCTCGTAGACCCTCGTAGACGCCTGACCCTCGTTGGCCCAGCCTCTCGTAGGACCTAGATTGTTGCTTACCTCTTATAGGCCCTTGTTCGCCATTTACCCCTTGTAGGCCTCCGATCGCTGCCTACCCAGCTCAGGCCCTCGTTGGCTGCCTCTTGTATCTGCCTACTTTCGTAGGCCCTCGTTAGCTGTCTACTTTCGTAGGCCCTCGTTGCTAGCCTACCCATCGTAGTTTCTCATTCTCACCCCTCGTGGTGTATATTATATTTTAATTAATATAGGGAAATTGATAAATCCACCCCCTTTTTTGTTATTTTCGTCCATTGGCCCATAATAACTTCACAATAATACAAAATGAGTTTTCCAAAATTGCCTTTACCTGAACATATTACAGTAAACATGGTTTACTGAGACTTGACTTCAAAAGATCTTCTAATAAACATTAAATTTTACCACAAAGTGCACAACTAGCTGTCAACCAATAATCAGCAGCAACAACCGCAAAAACACACCGGCTACCACAAAGCAATCGGCAGAAAATTCCGACCGGCAACATGGGATAGCCAACGGCAAAACCTCCAACACAATCAAATCCAAGCAAGAAAATTAGAAGAACAAGCAGGCTTAGATTGAAAGAGATAATCTGAAATGCTATCAGAATAAGAAAACAATCAGACCCCATCCACGAGTTCCGGCAACCCAAATCAGTCGCTGACCCAAATTGAATGGAACAAAGATCAAACAAAGACACCCATATAACTAATATGGAGAAGATAAAAATTAAAACACACATGAGATCAGTAGGGAACATCCCGAGAAATCCCCAACAACAACCAATAACTCCCCACAATCATAAAAGAAAGAAGGGAAATGACGATAGCAGGGCAAAACAGCCAAAAACCAGCTGAAATGGAAGCCCATCAGCCACAACAATGGACCAACTCTAATGAAAAACATCCGGCAAAGCCAGCGAAAAACACAATTACATCCATTAGAACTAAAATCAAGCAGATAAAAAAGAGACCAAAATCCACATCCAAGACATGACATAAACATATCAAGATCCAAAATCAACCAATACCGAATCCCACAAGAAACCCCCCAAATCAAGATCAAAATTACACTCCCCCAACAAGGCTCACCAGGAACATAACAACCATCAGAAACCCTCACACTTGGCAAGAGATAGGTCGAAATGGTATCGGAAGTTCAAATTTGGGCTGCCGAAAAGGCCACAAATTAAACAATGGGAGCAAGGTAAGGTGGAGGAGAGGGCATATAAAGATTGGTGGTCTGGAATGGAGGAAGAGGATGGGTAGAGGCGATTAAGATGCCGGAAAGAATGCCAGACAAGAGGGAAAGATCCGATCCCAGACTGGTGGAGATACCAGCCAAAAACTTCCCAAAATAAATCAGGTTAATGGACAGAATAATCATTTAGCACACATTAACCAGATCGAGGAAATCACCATCACCCAAAACACCAGAGAACAGAAAAGCTCCGATAAACAAAACCCAACATGGGGGCAATTTTGGAAAACTCATTTTGTATTGTTGTGAAGTTACACAACCATAGTTAATGTATGGGTCCATATGGGCGGAAATAACAAAAAGGGGGTGTATTTATCAATTCCCTTAATATATACACTACAGAATGGAACTGTAAAAGTAATAGTAAATAATATTATAAATGATTCAGTAAATAATATTATAAATGATTCAGTACATCATAACTATCTTCTATCCGATACATAACTTATATTATACATCACATATACAACAAATTAAATATTATTGACAGATTTACAAAAGTGCAACTAATAATTTATATTAATTTTTCCTATACTAACACATAACTAATAGTAATTAATTAATATAATAATTATTTTTGTTTACTAATTTTATGTTATAGTAACTTTTATTAATTATTTAATTTTGTTAAAATGTTATATCATATATATAATAACTGTATATATAATAATTGAATATATGTGTGTCCTACCACACCCAAATTCCCATTTTAAAAATTTTGACAAACCCCTGTATCCTTGTGTTCCTGCACCCTTGCGCCCTATTCTTGCTCCTTAGATTTCAGGTAATCCTAAGCATCCACCCTCCATTGAATTCTATAATTATTTCCTATTGAACGCGGGATGAAAATTTTGGTGGGTGCTGTATTATTGTGGTATGATAAATTCGGGTGAGAAAATTATTTGGCAACTTCATGGCTGGTGGTGGCTGTGACGCTGTAGCAATTGTGGTGGTTTTGGGGAGAAAAGATGAATTGAAGAAGAGGTTTGTATTCATGATTGGGGGATTTTCAGTTAAATTTTGGTTTTAATCTTTTTTAGATTGGAAAAAATGTCGAGAGGTGACAAATATATAAATTAAGGGCATATTAGTCGTTGGAGAATTTTTAAATGAGCTTAAATAAACAAAAAGCAATGTTGCAGGCCATGTAACATTAAACAAGTGTTGATTTTAAAATTTTCAGGGGTCATGTTAGATTTTTGCAAACCTCAGGTGGTTAATGCATGCCATTTTTGTTTATGATTTTCTTTTTCTATGAAGTTATATGATTAAAGGGTAATCCTCTTTTTCTTTTTAATTGCTTACACCCTCACACGACAACATTCATATTTTTTAACTTGTTAATAATGTTGTACTTTTTTTTTAGTTCTTGGATAATCAACACCGTGTGTTTGGCAAGTATTATTCGAAGGGTTATTGAAGATGATGAGTTGTTTACGTGATAAAGTTCTCATGGCGGATGTGAGGCTCATAATGTTTCGCACAATTTGAAGTGCCCAAAGGTTGATGCAGTTAAACGATTTCCATGAAATTGTGGTGCACTCGCCCATCAAATCAGTTAAACATGTACCGAAAGTCGCACTCGTGTCGAAACAGCCACCGAAAACTCAAAAATTGATAGTCAGATTAACATTCTCCCTGTCAAGCCTAGAGTAAAACCGGCGCAAAGTGAATTGACATTTAAGGCTACAAAGCCCTTGGTGTCACGTGGTGAAGTTGATGTTACAGAGCTGAGAATCCTTTTGACAAATAGGGAAATGGGGCGTTCAATTGCTAAGAGGAAGTTTGAGTTGGAAAACTTGGGGGTAAATGATTCTACCCTTAAGCAGATTGATTCCCTGGATAGTTCAGAAGCCTCATCTAAGCCTCGTCTACTTCATAGAAAATATCCACCTCCAAAGTACCAGAAAGGGGTTAGCATCTTTCCAAAATTTTCTCAAGGTTGTGGAAGACTAGTTATTGCTTCCTCTTCTAAATGTGAGATTTTACCCAATGAAAGTGCATTTGCAAGAGAAGTAGAAGAAGGGGAGATTTTAGAAGATATTGATGACGAATTGAAAGCTGAAACTGGAAAGGGTACTGAAGTTGAAAATGATAAACTGTTGGACTTACAAACAAATTTGAAGTGCCAGATGGCCTGTGCTGATGGAGACAAAAGTCAGGTTGGAAGAATAGGGTGTGATTCTGAAAAATGCATTAGGTACAAGTTAGGTGGTGATAAGCCTGGTTCTGTTGATTTGCCACCTTCATTTGGTGGCAGTGTAACTGCTATGCAACAGGGAAAAAGGATCTCTAATTGTGCTTTGACTGAAGCTACTGTTGGATGCAAGGACAAGAAATATGAGTTCATGGGTGCCAATCAATCTAACCATCTTAATTTGAAACAGGACGGAAATAATGTGTCAGAATGTAATTTTACAAAAGAGGATTCTCAATATTCGGACACAGTGTCAGATGATAGTGGGAAACAGGGTGGTACTAGCATTGTTCTATCCAATAGCCAGGCAGATCTTAATCGCCTTAAAGTGAAGGAGGCTTTGAATCTGTTTAAACAGAGTTTAGAAAAGCGGCTGCTGAATGAAAGAAAGGTTTCTTTATATACTTACATAGAAGTAGCAATGCAACTTAAAGAGCAAGGGAAGTGGGTTAATATGAACGAACGAGTCTTAGGAGCTGTCCCTGGTGTTGAAATTGGTGATAAATTTCATTTTAGAGCTGAACTTGTTATTATTGGCTTACATCAACAATTTGCGGCTGGTATAGATTTCATGGAGAAAGATGGAAAGAAGATTGCCACCAGCATCGTGGCCTCTGGTCGTTATGTGAATGAAACAGAATTTACTGATGTCTTAATCTATTCTGGTGAAGGTGGAAATCCAGCGATTAAAGACAAGAAACTTGAAAATCAGACACTCGTACGAGGTAACCTTGCCTTAAAGAATAGCATGGAGGCAGGAACTCCAGTAAGGGTTATTCGAGGTTGTCGAGTTTGGAAGTCATATAGAGCTGGGAATAGAAAAAGAGAGAAGGAAGCAACATTTACGTATGATGGTTTATATGCCGTGAGTAAGTATTGGCAAGACAAAGGGAAATATGGTAAACTGGTTTATATGTTTCAATTGAATAAAATGCAAGGTCTGCCAAATCTTGCTCCAAATATTTTGAGCAGTTCAGGAAAATCTAAAATATTGAGCAAGTCAAGATTATCTAAAGCATTGTGCAAGTCAGGAAAATCTAAATTATTTAGCAGATCAGAAACATCTAAAGTGCGTCATGATAATACAATGGTAGATGACATTTCTTGTGGGAAAGAAAAGATACCTATTTCTTTAGTGAATGGCATTGATAATGAGAAACCTCCAATTTTCAATTACATAGCTAAAATGGTATATCCGCAGTTGAATGAGTCTTCTATGACAAGATGTTGCCAGTGCATTGACGGGTGTTCCGATTATGTGAAATGTTCTTGTGTTATCAAGAATAGAGGTACGGTTCCATATAATGAAAATGGAGCTATCGTGAGACGAAGGCCTATTGTTTATGAGTGTGGTCCTTTATGCAAATGTCCCCCTTCTTGCAAGAATAGAGTTAGCCAATGTGGTGTGCAATTTCAGTTAGAGGTCTTTAAGACTGAATCGAGGGGATGGGGTGTTAGATCACGAAATTTTATTTCGTCTGGGAGTTTTATATGCGAGTATGTTGGAGAGTTGCTTAATGATAAGCAAGCGGATGAAAGAATTGATTGTGATGAGTATTTGTTTGATTTAGGAGATGGTGATGGCTTCGCTATTGATGCGGCACGATTTGGGAACATCGGAAGATTCCTCAACCATAGTTGCTCGCCAAACTTGTATGCTCAAGATGTCCTCTTTGATCATGATAACAAGAGGATGCCTCACGTGATGCTATTCGCTACCGAGAACATACCTCCTTTACAAGAGTTAACTTTTCATTACAATTACAAAATTGGTCAAGTTTATGATATGAATGGAAATGTCAAGAAGAAGACTTGTTGTTGTGGTGCTCGGGATTGTACTGGGAGGATGTATTGAGCAAAGCTTCTTTTGAAGTAATTGTGAAAGAAAATCTATTTTCCCTCATCAATGTAAGCTTTCATTATTATAACTTTAGATTTGTTGAATTATTTATGCATCCTTTTATCACCTTGATGCTTTGATTTGTTTTCATTCTTTAACACTCTTAAAAGTTCAAGTTTTGAATAAATTTTGCATGCTTACTAAATGACATTACTAAATGACCAAGCCTAAATAGGTCAAGAATGGAAACAATACTAACAAACAATGAAGTGAGGGTTTTAAGTCCAAGAAGTATTCATTCTCTATATTTTATTCATATGTGCAATATATATGTGTCTAATCTCAACTTGTGTGTGTTGTCCTGCACCTAATCCAACGCGTTTTGATGTCAAAGACAACGCTTAATGAAAATGGTGAAATGTCTAAGACACGCTCCCTTCTCCCGTGTGTGTGTGTGTGTGTGTGTGTATATATATATATATATATATATATATATATATATAACTCCACAAAAAGTCCCATTTGCAAAATTTTCTAATATTTAGGATATATTTTTGTTCCATGTATAATCCTAAAAATATTAAGTTATTAGTTTAGTAATGTGGTATGATAATGAAATTATAGTAACAAACATGAGGACATTTTTTCATTTAAACCACTACACTAAAAGGTGGATTCTTTTGTGGAATAAAAATAATTGGCAAATGGTCTCTTTTGTGAACAGAGGGAGTAGGATTGTTAATTATAAAAATTTTACCTACAATTCATTGATTAAAATATTTCCTCTATATACATTTACTTTCATGCAAAAGACGATCTTACATATTTTCACATATTATAAGTACTGGGGTGGGTGAAATGGCAGACGCCTTGAGAAATAACAAGGTCCCTGGTTTCAATCCCCATAGACCCATAATTGGGACCAGAATTACCTATAAGGAAAAAAAATCATATATTCTTAGTCTTTATATGGAAATTGTATAACATGTTTAACTTAAGAAAATATCCTTTTGAACTAGCTTTAGCTTAGTGTTCTATACTTTTCTGAATTATATCTTATTGATCCTTGTTGTTTTTTCGAATTAACAAGAAAATCATATTTTGGGGAGTTACTATCTACTGAGAAGTAAATAAGCGTGCAAGTAGTGGCTACCACATTCTTTATTGTAGAAAGCATATTAAAGAGACAGAACAAAATGAATATATTCTAATCCAGCTAATCAATGATTTATTCTCTCATCGATGAATAGATAGCATGTAAGAGGTAGTATAGGTCAGAATATAACTGCCAAACTCATGTTGCAACATATGCTACTTTCAAACAAATAATGGAGTCTTAGTTTAAGTACACTTTGACAGATATTGAGTTTATAGTTTCTCGGAAGGAATTTGGCTTGAACTTTTTTGTTGTTATTTTTGCTGAGGGCTTTTGTGCTTGTAAGGAACCCTGGAGATGTGTGATGTCAACTTGCTAGCTATTGGATTACTACACATTTTTAGTGAATCCCATCTAACAGAACAGCAACTGAATATCTACTAAGCTAGCTTAAGAATTGTGTTTTGCAATGAACAGAAGCATGTTCACTGGTGAGAAAATCAATTTAACATGTATAGATTGCTCTTTTTTGGTCATCATGATGATAGGGTTAAGGAGCTCCAGGAAAGTTAAGATTCTCCCCCTCGCCCCCTTGCCCCCTCGCCCCCTTTCCCCCTTTCCCCTCTCTTGAATTTAAGATGGAACTTGTATAGACTCTGCATTATGGAACTCTAAGATGCTCAGGCTTTGCATATCAGTCTTTACTTTGCAAGGTCTTTGGTCGTAGTTCTACATGAGTTTTCCAGTAGTCCTTACTACCTAGATCATTTGTTGTTAAAATGTAGCAGTATTATGAGTGCATCCAGTTCAGATGTACGAGAAACATATAGAGATCTTATAGTCGGGTATTATAAAATACTTTAATCAATTTGTTTTAGGAACTAATTATTTTTTTTTTTTTGTTGTTGCAGGGACATAATTTTGCAATGCAACTAACAGTGGTTAAGTTGATGGTACTACCCCGTCTTCCTGTTGGGGGCTTGAGTAACTTCATCCGCTCAAAGAGAAGTATTTTTCTCACAGGGTGGTTAACCATTCTATTATTTCCAATTGAACTGTGCAAGACTCTTTGTCTTGTTAATTAGAATTTTCTATTAGCTTTACCTTTCAATTGTAACCATTTTGAAGTAATGTGAGAACAAGTGCCAATTTCAGAAGAGGTGTGCTGCGAGGAGAAGCTAAACATTCCGAAGAATGTCTAAACTACATGTAATGGTTGAATTTCTGATAATATTTGGTTGGTGTGATATTCCTTTCCGAATTTGCTAGCAAATACCATCAGTTTCTGTTTAAGAGTTCTTTTTAGCTCTTTACTCGTATTATAAGAGGTTTGCGATTTCCATATATATATATATATATATATATATATATATATATATATATATAAAAGATAATTATTGAATTTTAAAAGTTAATACAAGATGTTTTTAAAAGTTAATATAAGATAATTATCTAAATAGTACTTTTACTTGTAAAATTTATTGTTTTGTAATTTATGTCGTCAAAAAATTATAGTTTAAAATATCTGTAATTGACTTTTTAAAAAAAAATTAATAATGATCTAATAAAAATTTTAAAGAGTGTTTTTTTTTGTTGATAATTTTCTAACATTAAGTTTTAAAATTTTAATTTCTTATAAGAAAAGTATTATAAATAAATAAAATTATGTCTAAGAATATAATTCTACTCTTGGATATTCTTATAGAATCAACACGAGGGAATGTGTATATGTACATATTCCGGCGATAATATTGTACTACATGTATATAACATGAAAAGTTTAAAATACTTTTTTTGTTCCACAAAAATAGCATTATTCACAAAATTTGTAAATAACGTCTTTTTTCATATTTATTTTTACTTTTTTTTAAATAATAAATTGTTAAATTCTAAAGGATGCGTCATATTTCTATTTCTTGAACATAATAAATTGTTAGCTTAATTATGGTGGCATAATAATGAAATTATGATAACAAAATCTAGGATTTGTTACAATATGTATTACTATCAAGAACTCTATTTTGGAGGGGGAACTCGCAAATTAGAAAGAACAGACATCTAGCACCTGGTAGCTATTTCTTTAAATGTGCAGATTGAAGACCGCATTGAGTTGATATAAAAGTAGTTCTTTTGGTTGTGGAAACTTTTGAACTAGCAAAAACACTCGAATATTCAATGCTTGTTAAGTTGTAATCATTCTTCATTTAATAAAAATACTGTAAATAACTAAGTTGAATGGTGTACAGCTTAATATATATGAATACATAAAGAAATCCGGGCTCAATTATCATAGAATGCCAATATGAACATAGTATCAGTGCCAACACTTGCATAACACAAGCTGATCCAAAGATGGTGCAATTGAAACTTTCTAAATTCTACTTCTACATCTAGAAGACGCACATATCCGCAGTTTCCAGCATGTATATATAGTAGAAAAGCGAAGATATAGCATTCGTAGAAAGCATAAATACAAACCTATAAACAATCATATTCTGAACACAAATTTAAACATACACATTTATACTGGAATTTATCTAACTCAGCCGTAGCACCTAATAGGGTCATTGCAGCCCTTCTCAGTGGATTGCCTGAAACCAAATCGACCCCCCTGGGCAAGGTATTGCTGATGGTACTCCTCGGCACGGTAAAACTTTTTGGCAGGCAGGATCTCAGTTACAATCTTCCTATTCAAGAGCTTCTGCTGTCGTTCCAAGGACTCCAATGCCGCCTTTTCTTGCTCAGACGTGTAGTAGTATATTCCAGATCGGTATTGTGTTCCAACATCATTCCCCTGCCCACAGAATAACAAAGCTGTTAGGTTTTGAAATGAGAAGTGGTTAATACAGTTGGTGCAATTATTTTAGCTCTCCTTGTCAGAGCTTCAAGCGCGTGAGACCGCACTTTGAACCAACTTGGAGCATTCCTGTATCCCCAACTAATTTTAGTTTTTGCTTGATTACTACCTAATACACCTATCGCTAAAATAAAATGCAAAACAACATTATTTAGCTTAGGTAGCAGGGTTCTACTTTGACCAGGACTAAACACCATATTATCCACGTGCCAGGATACTGGTTGTACTGCACAACAAAATCACAGTTGAAGAAGTATCCATTCTACCAATCTAACAGACTTTTTTTATGATAAATTGAAAGTGGGATGAAATTGAAAGTGAGAATTCATTGCTTACATAGAAGACACTAAAATGACTGTTCTGTTACATGGAACAAGATAGGAAATTACTCTGGATTGGATGGATAAATATGCACACTGCAATGCCTCAAATATTACCAGGAACTGATAAAGCCACTACTTTATGACCAAAAATAACACAAAAATACGTTGCACGTACATTTAAAATTTAGAGAAATGAAAGGTTATAAAATGAGTAGATGCTTTTATTTACTTTTCTTTCTTTTCTAATATATGAATAAGTTTTAGATAAGTCCATATAGCCCAAGCGATTCCAAATTTCTAATTTGAATCTTAATAACTAAAGTTCCTTTTACGACATTATGAGGATAAGTTGTGCTTCAAGCCCACGCACACTCTATCATCAAGCAAACAAACAAAGAATGATTAGATACTCCATCTGATGTGGAATAATGGATATCTTGAATACTTATCCCTAAATAAAAACCATGGATGGCTGAATGATTTCAAGTGCATATAATCCATCAAGCTGTTAGCCAAACCCAAAGACGCGGTGATACATACAAAATCAGTGCATAACCTTAAAATAGAAGTCTTTAAATATCTGTTTACTTCTTTCCTCCCATTAAAAGAGAAAAGGAGAAATCATTTAGTGCGCTTAGTCAAATACCAAAACCCATAACCGCCAAGGAATCCTAAAGATTATTATCGAGCCACCTAGTAAAGGCACTACTCTACACCAAGTTGATTCCTAATAAAAAGAGCAGGAAAAAGACGTAATGAAATGGACAATTAACTACATATGTACAAATTGCTAACACACACAGTGCATGTCATTAAATTTAACCTTTAGACCACATAAAGGTTCAGCAATTTTCATTCCCATGAAATTATCATCCGGGTTCAAAGCAATAACAAAAAACTAAGTAGGATAAAGAAACCATAATTAAACACTACTTAATTGCAAACAAATCGAGAAAAACCTATGATAATTAAAAAACGTCAGATAAAAAACTATCCACAATTTTACATATTTATGTACTAATTTGATGTAATGCAATTTGAGATTTCTTCATTCTTCAAGAAAAAATAAATAAAGAGGAAATACCAAAATATAACCCCATAACCTCTCGTGAAAGGCCATTAAAGTTAAAATAAAAGGCAAAAACATCAAAATCTCGACCTCAAACCACTGAAATAAGTTCAATATGGACTCGCTCATTTAAAATAAAAATAAAAATAAAAAAATCCTATGGACATCCAATCTTTTCTATAAAAAAAAAATCCTTAAATTTCAATACAAAGAAAAACAAGAACCCTCTTAATGAATAATTCATTATTTATCGATATTATCACAGATATGAAAAGTTAAATCTTCGAACCCATGTAACAAAAAAAAGAACAGAAAGAAACCAAAAAGACAAAAACCCATAATTGAAATAAAATAAAAACCCTTTAAAGGCACACCCAAAAATAAACAAGCTTACCTGACGATTAAGCGCTGTAGGATCGTGTCTAGCCCAGAAGACATCAAGCAAGCTCCCATAGTCACACTCTTTGGGGTCATACTGAACCCTAATAACCTCCGAATGATTGGTAGTCCCAGAACAAACGTCATTATACGTTGGATTATGAAGAAAACCCTGAGTATAACCCACTTCAGTTTTGGTTACGCCCGGCACTCTCTGAAACGCTAATTCCACACCCCAGAAACACCCGGCTCCGAATTGAGCAAACTGTTGACCCGGACTGGGGATATCGTCGTCGGGTCCCTGCGGAATTGAGGAGGAATTGGACTGGTCCTTGGAGGTTCTTGTACCGAACCCTATCTTTCCGAGCCAGTTCATTTTTGGGGAAGAATGGAGGGATATATGTCTTGTGGTTTGGGGGAAGAGTGCGGATTTGGGTTTAGAGAGAGAAAGTGAGGAGATGAGAGGAGAGAGAGAAGTAGAGGAGGAGGTTAAAGGAGAAGAAGAGGTTCTGGTTCTGATTAGGAGCATTTTTGTAATTGTGATATCAGTGACGCGTTCAGTTTAGTTATCTGGGTATATATCATATACGTGTGTTTTCTTAATATTAATGCAATATATATCTGAAATGACAGAAATATATAGACATTAAAGGTAATTAAAGATATATAAATGCTTACAAAAATTATTTTTGATGCCTTGAATTTAACTGCTCACATAATTTTAAATCGTAAAGTCATTCTCACATAATTAAAGATATATAAATGCTTACAAAAATTATGTGAGCATTTATATTTGTGAGATTGACCTGTTTTGCCTATTTCAAAAGTTGAGTCATTTTTTCTTTTGTGTTAAAAAATTACATAGGAAAAAACTCACGTTCAATTTAACAGAATTGAGCTTCAGTTAACAGACTTATCCAATTGTAAAATTTTAATTAGTTTAATGGGGTAATTTAAAAAAATTAAAAATTCAGTTGTGAAATAAGTAAAACCTGTCAACTATAGTGACTAAATCCTTAGTTTTACCATTTTAATTTTATTAGTTTTTGTTGTGTTTTAATAAGTTTTTACCCTTTTAAAATATTAAAATGTTAAAAATGAGTCAAAAAAATAAATTTCTTTGTGTTGCCTTTTATTTTCCATGTCATTTTTTAATTTTTTGTTTTTTACACAAGAATTTCCACATTAGTATATATTTTCTTTTAGGTTTAATTTTTTGCTGCCACATAAGAAAAAACTGAATCAATTTAACCTACATCCAATTTTTGTAACGGAATGGTCTAATTTCACTAGTTTAGTTACTTTAATGAAGTAATTTAAAAAATTAAATTTTCAGTGGTATAATAACTAAAACGTGCCCACTATAATGGTTAAATCATTAATTCTGCCTTATATTATCTATCTATATATTCACATAGATCTCTTATTTATTTTGATAAGGATTATATATATATAGTACTCCCAATTCGTATTAATTAATCTTCAAATCAAGAATCAGAAACAAATAAAACACTCGGACTCAAGTAATTAATATACCCTAGTTGCATAATTGTAAGATCGATCGAGTACATGCAATTGACAGATTATGGTGAGGATCCGAGTAGAGTTTTTAAGTGAACTGAACGTACAAGATAATAGAAGATGCCAAGACCTTTGTTGGGCCATAATACTTTTTATATTGGGGCAGATCGAATGGGCTCGTCCTTTAGACTATGTTACTTTTGTCCTGTTAGGTCAAATGATTTGGTCCCCGTTACTTGACTATGATATTGAGCTTAGTCATTGGATTGGTCCATTATGTAAGCTGTCACTTATCCTATCTTTGACCGGTAATCATCACAAAGGATAGTAGTTGACTGTTATGTCTGCCACCTTTCTGCATGGCATTAATGAGGATGAGACTCCGATTACCGGCGGGAGGTAACAGTGGTAGCAGGTAGGAAAATAAGCTACATACTTTCGGCTGAGATGACCGGGGGTGAGAGGAGGTGTCAGGAGTTAGTGGGTGGCACGGTAAACCGGGTCTAGGGAACGTATGGGGCAAGGATCACAAACAAAAAGAGGTAACAAAACACAATATTATTATTTTCTCTCTCTCTCAGACACTAGTCAATATTTTTCCTCCATTGTTAACCATGTGATCGCCTGTACTGACTCTCACGCCGGAGCTATCCCCCGAAGGTCAGGCCGTCAAGCTTCTGGTGTTGACTTGTTGAAGTGTGCAGGATCAGAGCATCTTACGTAATTGGGACGCGAGAGAAGATCTTGGCGTTAACATTGGCGCTAGAAGGAGGGCTGAGTTCTAGTGTCCTTGATATTTTCAATCACAAATCATAGTTATTCTACGTCGGAATCCATGGTGAAGAATAGAACAGTTACTTCTGAAGGATAGTTGATGGCTATTACTTCGTCTACACAACAAGTATCTGTCAAGGATTGATTGGGTCCTTCGAAGAGTACTCCTGGTGGTACTGCTTTCAAGCAGATTTATGAGGATTCTCGTTCGAGAGCCCAAGGTGATGTTAGAAGAAGATTGATTCTTGCTGCCGAAAGAAGACCTGACCATGGTCGGAAAAGGGTAGAAAACATACTGCTTAGAACCCTATACCGAGGTGGTCAGACTGACAGGCCGTCTAAGTTTGAAAGAAGCCTATGTCCTCTAAAGACATGTCTCGAGGCCGTCCTCGGGATCAAAGTAGATGTAGATGAAGACCCAACAGCCATTTTCCTGATTGACCGAAGAGAGTTTCCTGCCCTATTGGTTCTCGGGATTGTGGTCGAAGCAAAGTAGATGAAGACCCAACAACTATTTTCCTGATTGACCGAAGAGGGTACTCCGCCCTATTGGTTCTCGGGATTATAGTCGAAGCAGATGTAGATGAAGACCCAACAACCATTTTCCTGATTGACCGAAGAGGGTATCCTGCCCTATTGGTTCTCGGGATTATAGTCGAAGCAGATGTAGATGAAGACCCAACAACCATTTTCCTGGTTGACCGAAGAGGGTACTCCGCCCTATTGGTTTACGGGATTATGATCGAAGCAGATCCAGAAGCCGCACTCCTGAGAATCCACTGAGGGCACACCGCCCTGTGGATACTCGTCTTCGGAGATGCTCGTCTAAAGCTACAGGTTTGAATGGAAAAGACAAGACTATTCAGAAGAGGCTTTGAGGAGGTTTATGTCCAAATCGGCATGAAGATGTTTGCCGATCTTTGGCATGTGTAAAGGGCCGAAGAAAGCCAAGATGTTCCAATGCATTTCAGAATGTGAAGGCACCTTTCAAGGAATAAGGACATATCTTCCTTCGGTATTTTTAATGGCGAAGTACGTTCCTGCTGAACCATCGTACTTGTATTTGACACCGAGTTTGTCGGTAGTAGGAACAGTTTTGGTGCTTGAAGTTGGGGGTAAGTAGCACCTTGTCCTTAGGGATGATGAAATAAGCTGATGATAGTTAGGGAGAAGCTGAAGAGTCCGACAGAGCCGTTGCAGTGCTTCGGCAGGATCAGAGTTCATGGGCGATGTATGTAGATGAGTCTTCTACTTCGGACATCAGTGGAGCAGTGAACACCTTTGCTGGATAGATGGCGATCTTCCTTCGGGGTTTGAATCCATCCGAAGCTGATTATGCTCTTCGAGAGGTTCACGAAGACATCTGTGGCGACTATATGGTTACGAAGTCATTAGCCTACAAAGTACTTCGGCAGAAGCAGAGTTATGGGACGCTGTTTGCATGCAGATATTCTACTTTGGACTCATCCCCATTCTTGAGGAGTTTTGGTGCCGTCCGAAGCTAGGGATATTCTTTAGAGGATTTCATGTGGATATTTGTGCCAGTCGAATAGTTCGATCCCACATCGGCCACCAAAAGGCTATATTCGATTTTATCTCCTATACCTCTTGCTGTCTGGGGGATAGTCATACTGGGTCCATTGCCTAGGGGTCAAGTTAACAGACGCCAGTTCTTGGGATCGAAGTTTGAAGCATTCATAAAGGACTTCGGCAGCTCATCCATAGTCTAGCGGGATTGGACAGATTCCCCCTTGGTGTTAGAAGGTTCGGGTGGACTTGCTGGCCATTCGATGGTGGCCTTTTCGGCAGGTGGTCCTTATGAATTTGTCAGGCCATTCGTGGTAGGCAAACTTCATCGGTGTTAGGAGGTTCGGGTGGACTCGCTGGCCATTCGATGGTAGTCTTTTCGGTAGGTGGTCCTTATGAATTTGTCAGGCCATTCGTGGTAGGCAAACTTCATCGGTGTTAGGAGGTTCGGGTGGACTCGCCGGCCATTCGATGGTAGTCTTTTTGGCAGGTGGTCCTTATGAATTTGTCAGGCCCTTCTTGGTAGGCAAACTTCATCGGTGTTAGGAGGTTCGGGTGGACTCGCTGGCCATTCGATGGTAGTCTTTTCCGCAGGTGGTCCTTATGAATTTGTCAGGCCCTTCGTGGTAGGCAAACTTCATCAGTGTTAGGAGGTTCGGGTGGACTCGCTGGCCATTCGATGGTGGCCTTTTCGACAGGTGGTCCTTATGAATTTGTCAGGCCCTTCGTGGTAGGCAAACTTCATCGATGCTAGGAGGTTTGGGTGGACTCGCTGGCTATTCGATGGTAGCCTTTTCGGCAGGTGGTCCTTATGAATTTGTCAAGCCTTTCGTGGTAGGCAAATTCCTTATGATGCAGATCTACCTCACACTTCGGTAACGAATAAGTATTGTATTACTTTATTACCTGATTTTTAAGTGTTGAGTTCGGGTCGCATTATTATTTGATCTTATCTGTTATATGACTTGCTTAGTTATTGACTAACAGTTTAAGAATATACATTTTTCAAGTTGATTGATGATGAATTATTGACAAGAAATGGTCAAAGGGAGTCCTAATGCTTCGGATGGAATGATATCTTTAAGCTTCCTTATTGTCTTCGCTGTCTGAAGAGTCGAGGAGAGCCGGGTTTACTTTGGCCACTACGAGTTTGGCTTTGTATTTACTTCGGCAGACCTCGTACCCTTCAGAATACATGTGGACAACTTCATTGTCCAGATCAGTGGACTTCCTGTAATTTTCTTCAATCTCCTTGCGAAGCTGATCAGTTGATGGTGGGCCCAAATCCCTGAGAGCCCAGAGTTCTCGAAGTTCCTTTTCAAGCTTTTGACGATAGGCCATTTGCTTTGCTTCTTTAGCTTGGATATCTTTATTTTGCTTCGGCAAGACTTAGTTGGATTGGGCCAGATCTTCGATCTTCGTCGTCAAAATTTTGTTTTTCTTCAGAAAATCGACATTTATATCAGTGGTAACTTGATGAGTGGCCCTAGACGTCTTCAAATCTTCTTTGGTTTGAGCAAGATCTTTCCGAAGGCACTCATTGTTGAGGAGAGCCATTTCAAGATTGCCTCTCTCTTTCGCCAAAGCAGACTTAACTGTGGCATTTTCTCTTCGAGTGGCTTTCTCTTCGGCTTCGGCCTCTTGGTATTTGGGACGGAGGCGTCCAAAGACAGCGTTTGCCTGCAGATGATCAATGTCCATTATGGAACTGTTGCCGAACCGATGGTCATCGGTATCACGGACGAAGGAGTTGTAGAGCTGAAAAGGGAAATTCTCATTAAATTTTGGCCAGAGAGTGGGGGATCCCATGGCTTCGGGTCTAGATTCCTAAGAGTCTGGTTTTCTTTTGCGATCATGTTTAGGTGTTCGCTTTCTTTATTCTTCGGGTTCTTCGTCAGAAACAATAATTTCAACCGGAATGACTGGTCGAAGATCGGCTTCTGCAGGAGGTATTTGTGGTTCTTCGGCGGCTTGAGGGGTTATTTGGATTTTTCTCTTTTTGGCACGAAGGACTCGGGTCCGTTCGTCAAGGGCCATGTCGAGGAGGCACTCGTTGTATGTCTGTGTAAGGGGGTGTTTGGGTTTTCGGCCAGCTTGCTTTCTTTGGAAAGGCTGGCTTGTCCCTTCATTGGGAGTTGATTCAGTGGCTTGAGCTTCGGTAGTTGAAGTCACTTCAGTTGGTACTTCTATAGAGGTCGGCGAAGATGAACCCGAAAAGAAATCTATCTGGATCCCTTCGGTCATTCGACGTCGGTTGGACCGAGGACCTTTATACTCTTTCATTAAACATCCTGTTTAATAAAAGACTGGGGGGCAATGTTGGGCCATAATACTTTTCATATTGGGCCAGACCGAATGGGCTCGTCCTTTGGACTATGTTACTTTTGTCCTGTTGGGTCAAATGATTTGGGCCTCGTTACTTGACTATGATATTGGGCTTAGTCATTGGATTGGTCCATTATATAAGCTGTCACTTATCCTATCTTTGACCGGTAATCATCACAAAGGATAGTAGTTGACTGTTATATCTGCCACCTTTCTGCATGGCATTAATGAGGATGGGACTCCGATTACTGGCGGGAGGTAACAGTGGTAGCAGGTAGGGAAATAAGCTACATACTTTCGGCTGAGATGACCGGGGGTGAGAGGAGGTGTCAGGAGATAGTGGGTGGCACGGTAAACCGGGTCTAGGGAACGTATGGGGCAAGGATCACAAAAAGAAAGAGGTAACAAAATACAACACATAATATTATTATTTTCTCTCTCTCAGACACTAGTAAATATTTTTCCTCCATTGTTAACTTTGTGATCGCCTGTACTGACTCTCACGCCGGAGCTATCCCCCGACGGTCAGGCCGTCAAGCTTCTGTTGTTGACTTGTTAAACTGTGCAGGATCAGAGCGTCTTACGTGATTGGGACGCGGAAGAAGATCTTGGCGTTAACAACCTTCATCTCGACTAATTATTTCTTGCCGCCCCACACATACGGTCTGCTTGTTCGTTCGTTCTGAACGGTACAACCAAGCTACAATTATTTATATTTCCCCCACAATACCTGCCACAAATTATGAACATTATTATTGTCAAAACATGTAGTATAAGATAATTTATTATTCGTCATAAATTTTGGTCGAATTTTTTAATTTTTATTATTTTAAAGATTAATTTAATTGCTAAATCAATTTATGATCAATTAGAGACAAATTACGGATTTATGAAGTTAGTTTAAATGTATCATAATTATATTAATTGATTATGAAATATTTATGTACATTTATAGAGGACGGTTTATTAGTAAATAATTTATTTAATTAATTCTTGGACTAAAGTGCAATTACAATTATTTAGTGAAATTAATTATAATTAATATTTATTTTGAATATTATTATTAGTTAATAATATCTAGATAAGTATTGGACTCAAAAAAGTAATCCTTAGGACTACATCCTACCCTAATATGGATCAGATTAATAAGAGGTGGCAAGGATCAATGTTATTATATAAAAGGAAATAGATAGTTAATACTATCTCCGTTCCTTAATATAAGTCGTTTTAGAAAAATATTTTTGTTCCTAAATATAAGTCGTTTGAGAATTTCAATTAAGCATTAATTGCTTAGTTTGTAATATTACCCTAAGTAATAAATATAACTTTGGTTCTCTCATTATTTTTTGCCCAATAAATAACAATCTCTTTTTCCAATACAAGGGCAATATAGACAATTGATAGTATATTTAATATTTTACAATCACTTTCTTAATACTTGTGCACAACTTAAAAACGACCTATATCAAGGAGCGGGAGAGTAACAAATTTCGAATTCTCTCTCAACCTAAAAAAACACAGTTAGGATTTTTTGGAGAAGGGTTACTTTAGAGGCCGCACTTCAGATTATCGTAAGGAGATCTTGAGAATACGAGAGACTATACAAAATTTTCAAACTTGTTAATCAACCAAGTCCAAGGTAACAAATTCGTATATATGTTTGTTGTTTCTGAGTTTGCAGCACAAGAGGCAACAATCCTTTCCTAAATTAGCAAGAAATTCGTCGTATAAGAATGGAGGGGGTACTATTTGATATTTTTTCCCATCTTCCTGCAAAATCCATCTTCAAATTCGCAGCAATTTCAAAACAATGCAATGAATTTCCAACCGACAATTTCTTCGCGAAAACACAATGCAAAAACATGGAGCCTAAAGATGATCAAAGTTTCTTTCTTGAGCCAAAATTTCCCCATAATTCTAACCCAACCGCTCTAGAACTAGACCCTTTATCTAATATTGATGAATCTTCATGTGGAATTCCTCAAGAGTCCCTCGAGTTCCTAAGAAACATTGGCCCTGTTCTTGCTTCCAGCAACGGGTTACTCTGTTGTAAAAACTTAAATCAAGGGGAATACCCTCTATTAGTATGCAATCCAGCTACACAAACATGGCTGCCAGTGGTTAAACCCGCCAATGATTTTAATCCGACAACAGAATTGAATATTGTGTTTGAATGCAACGGTCATGCTTCGAATTATTTTACGTTGATGGTCGTTTTACCAGAGTCTGAAAACTGGGATACTTCAAAATCGACATGTAAAATTTATTCGCCAAGCAAAAGGATATGGGAAGAGGTGGGAGAGATAATTGTTGGGCCGAGAGAGATTCAATATCAGATGCCTGTTTATCTCGGTGGCAAAGTTTATTTTATTTCGGATTGTGGCAATTACTTAACCACAAATAGTCCCTTCTATTGGCCATACATAGTGTGTTATAATATCAGGAAGTCCGTATCAAGATTCTTGAAAATACCAAAGGGGGCAAGAAAGGGAGTTGTGCATGACCAAGGTTGCATGGTGGCCATTTTCAAGTTTAAAGATCCAACAACTTGTTTGGAATCAATTTGTGTGGTGAAATTGATGAAATTGGTGTTTAGCGTATGGGTTTTAATGGAAGAAGATGATTCGGGCAAATGGAAGAGGATTATGAAAGCGGGCGTGAAAGGCATGGGGTTGAAGAAAGAAGCAACGATATCAGGGTTCACAGTTTTGAATGGGAATTTGCTCCTCGTTGCAACCGAAGAGGAAGTCTATCGTTACAATTTGAGTGGTGATCGGAGAAGTCGCAGCGTAAAAATTGGTTGGCATGAATGTGGGAGGAGTGTCATCTTCCATTCTTATTCCAACACTCTTCGTTCATGTGGAGATGCTGCAATGCCATTGCCCGACTTTTACTCCTTATAAAAATAGTTTGATTTTTCCTCGTTCTAAATTTTATTTTTTTCATAGTCATCTTAATTTTGTATTTTTAAATATTTTAAATTGACTTTTAAAAGTAAATAATAATTAAATAATTTGGAATAGAGAGGGTATATGCTTATGACTGATGAATTATATTGTTAACCTTTAGAGACAAGCACAAATAATTCAAACATAAAACACAAGTTGATTAAGTATACACTTTTTGTTACAGTTTAGTCCGAGTGTTGGAATATCAAAAATTAATACACACAACCACCTACTTTTGTACAATACGTACATAAGTAGATTAATGATTAATTTGATCGTAGATTCTATACATGTGATTATGTGAAAATATTCACAGGTAAATATTTACTAAATGATTCTAGTGATTCCTCAAACTAATGCCGTCTAAATATTATTTCAACAGTCTAAATTGAATAACGAAAAATAAAATTGTTAACGCCAAATTTTGTACGTATCATCAAAATAAAAGGCTGCACTGCAATTAATGACTGATAGATTTTGTTCTAAATTAAAACTTCTTATCCCACCAAATAATAAAACACAATCTTACTTTAATAAGAACTCTCTCACTGTCAAAATAAGTATATATAATGAGTCAACACAAAATCTAGTTCATTAAATAAATTGAGTTACACCTATACCCAAATAATAACACCCAACAAAAATAAAAAATATTTATTTTAAAATAATATAACACACTATAAATTTTAATCTTTGTCTACATATATTTTCTTTATTTGTATAATGTTATCAGAATGAATGTTTGTGTTCCGACATTTCTATGGTAAGTATAAATTAAGGGTCCGTGTTTAAGTTCAAAGCAAAACATAAGTATATGGTTTTGACAATGTCAAAATATTCTTCAGGGTTCTATTTTTTATTTCTACTTCTATTTTTTTTTTGGAAATCAGAAGTAGAAAATAGTATTTTGTAATTGTTTCTGTTTTGAAAAAAGTGGAAGCAAAATTTAATTTGACAGCAGAATGATGGAAAAAAAATAATTTTGTTTCTTGAATTTTGACAATACAAGAAGTCATTGTTAGTTAACAACAAAATTTTAAACTCTACCTTTTTATAAAAATAAATAAAACTCACATTTGAATAAAATTATTAAACAAGTGAAAGTAAATAAAAATATAAATTTATGAAAAAAAAATAGTTATCAAACGAACGATTACACTTGCAAATTAATTTGGAAAATGTAAAATTACTAGTATATTGCATGTGTTTATCAATTTGTACCCAGAGAAAAAGTCTAATAAACTCGTGTCACTTGTAGGAACCATATATATATATAGAAGGAATTATATATATTCACCAATATATATATATATATATATATATATATATATATATATATATATATATATATATATAGACGAAACTAATTATTCCAAAATCTAAGCATTGATCCCGGCCCCCCGGCAAAACTGCTGTCTCCCCTTAAAACTCTTTTTGAAAGTACCAGCTCCTTAATATATATTAATTCTCTGATCTTCCAATTAATAATATAAGAAATTAAGAAAGATCATGTATAGATCCGTGAGCTCAACCCGAGTACCTGATGAATACTTCAAGTCGTTGGCACCAGCATCATCATCATCATCAAAGGTGTTACCGGTGAGAGCTTTGTCATTGGAAAGTACAAATAAGAATAATAATAATGAGTTGCCAAAGTATGAGCCACTGTCGGAGGTGGCTAAGAAAGAAAAAGCTCGTCTTAAATTTGCTGAAAATGCCGTTCATCTCATCCCTTTTGTCCTCCTTTTATGTGCTTTCATCCTCTGGTTCGTTTCAAATCCAGGTGTGTGTGTGTATATATATATATATATATATATGTATGTATGATCTACCATTACTACTCCAAACTTCTTCTCTAATATATACCTACAAAAAGACGTGTACTCTCATATTAAAAATATTATAGAATTTTATACTACGTACTAGCTATAAATAAAAGAATAAGAATTATGCTATATATATATATATATATATATATATATATATATATATATATCGATGGATCTGTATAGTCATGATTAATTAATTAATTTGAAATGAACATGCATGCATGCAGACGTTGATCTGCCGATGAAGGGAGATTCAATTGCTGCAAGAATAGAAGGATTAACACTTGAAGGTGACATTGATAGCGATGGTACCCAAAGAGGAACTGTTTTACAAGACTTAGATTTGGGACATCATGTACGTACTACTGATCATGATGAAGATCGCAGACGTCCGATCCTCTAAACTAATTCAGAAGTTCTAATTAATATAACTTTCTTTGGTTGTTTTTTTAGTTTTCTTTTCTAATTAATTAATTGCTGAGAATTACTCCCTCCGTTCCTTAATATAAGTCGTTTTAGAGAAATATTTTTATTCCTTAATATAAGTCGTTTGAGAATTTCAAGTAAACATTAATTGCTTAGTTTCTAATATTACCCCAAGTATTAAATATAACTTTGGTTCTCTCACTATATTTTGTCTAATAAATAACAATCTCTTATTCCAATGCAAGGGTAATATAGACAATTGATATTATAGTTAATGTTATACAATCATTACCTTAATACGTGCACAACCCTAAAACGACTTATATTAAGGAACGGAGGGAGTACCTTACACTACAACAAAAAGGTTTATCAGCGACCGCACATCTGCGACCGCATATAGTCGCAGATGGGTATCAGCGACCGGATGCAGTCGCTAATCGTAGTCGCAGAAAATCTTGTCGCTAAAATGACATCAGCGACCAACAATAGCGACCGCATTTTTAGCGACCGCAATCAGCGACCTCAGCTGTCGCTATTCTGACTCATGCTGAGTCATGTGTCAGACGTGATGTGGCACACGTGTCAGCGACCGGTAATAGCGACCGCAGGCGGTCGCTGAAGTAGAAGCACCTTACTCGGTCGCTAATACTGTATCAGCGACCGCGTGCGGTCGCTGACTTTGTTTTTTTTTTTTTTAAATATTTTTTCTGTTTTATTGATTTCCCAAAAATAACCTGCTTTGTACCTGCTTTTTATCCCAACACACAGCAGTATATATAAGCATCCATCCATCCATGATAACTACTATATGATAAACATCCATCCATACAGTCCAAAGAATGAATCTAAATCAACACAACACAATACAATCGTAAACATCCATATAATAGAATCGTAAACCAATACAGTCCAAAGATAAGTAGTTTAAAAGATTACAAGGCTTTAAAAATCTAAAAAACAAGTCTAACAAGGCTTTACAAATCTAACATGCATGACTGGTCTAGCTCTTCATGGATCATTCAAATTAGTACCCTGTAATTAACAAAAGAATAAAACATATATGTTACATGTGTTGATACTGCTATGACTTGGGAAAAGCTAAATAATAGACAATGTACGTAATGAAACATTAAAAGTACCTGGTCGCCACCCTGATGCTGTGATACTGCTGCTTTCGCCACTGCCTTCGCCAAGTCATCAGGATTCAGAGAATGCGGATGCCTGCCCAGTATAAGAAGAAGATCACGATTTTGACAGATCGCTCTCACACAGTCAGCAAGAGTATGATAGGCTGGATGACCTGATGACTGTGTAGACTGTGTAGACTGGGTAGCAGAGCTGCCTGTGCCACTGATGGTCGGGCGTCGTCTTTGTCCTTGGCCTTTAACATAATTTTTCTTCACGACGGACGCCCTCTCCCACAATTCTTGATCAATCGCCGGACGCGGGGTGCCTTCAGGATAGCGCTCGTTCATTAAGCCTTTATAAGTGTCCTGTCAGAAGGTCAACAAATAAATAGTTAAAAATAAATACGAAATGCTAAAAAACATGACTATAATATGTTTAAAGTTAACTTATTACCGCTATCTGAACAGCATCAGGCAGACCATCACGGGTGGCCACATACACATCCAACCAATTGATAGGTTGACCTTGAGACTCAGACTCCTACAGTTCATGTTCTCATATTAATATGTAAACATATGATATTTTAGCTACAAAACATGACTGTAAACATAAAGACAAATAACTAAGCCAATAAGCTTGTTATACATACGTACCCTAGCAGCAATATGTTGCAGCTGAGATATACTGCCGCCCTTGTACGTGCCTTTTGCCTTTTCGCCTTCAGATACACCTGAGGATCTGTTCGAGGCGGCAGTCTTACGTCTCTTGACCCAGCTCTCAGCTCTCCACTGCTCACACATCTGCACTGTAAGACCCCGAATTTTATGAAATAAAATTATTCAATTTTTCTTATAATTACTATTCAGTAAATGGTTAAATTGATAAATGTTAAAGTTAAGGGTGAAATATGAAATTTTTTTTCAAAATAAGCAAGTGGTTATAAAATAATCATTTTTGTCGGGGAATATTCGTTTGGTCGTGGAATATTCTTTCTGTCGGAGAATATTCGTACGACGGCGCAGCTATTTGTGGGCCCCATAACGAATAACTGTCGGGTGAAGGAAAACGACAAATTTGAATTTTTACAAATAACGGCGTAGATGTTACCGTTAACACTGTTAGAATACCCGGTGGTTAAAATACAGTAATACGCGTTATTGCACAGTAGCACACGGTATTGCATAGTATTTTTGAAATTATTGATTCTTACGTAAGAAGGCACTACTCAATAATTGTTACAGTAATTACTGTTCAATATTTTATTTTATTGATTCAATAATTGCTGCGTTGATATTTTATATTATTGTTGTTTCAATAATTGTTGCTGCACAGTATTTTTTATTATCAGATCAATAATTCATATTATTTGAATAATATTATTAGATAACATTATTGGCAATGTCTAGAAAGTTCTGTCTAAGGAGAGGTTTGGTCACCTAATTGCGCGCCAGTAAGGAGAAATTCTTATTGGAAAGCCCCCTCTTTCCTGGGAACGACCTGGTTGTCATAAATGTGATTCTGTAATATTATTTGTGAATAATTAATTATTGATTCATATGATAATGAAATATTTATTTTATGTGGATATAAATGAGGGATATATTTTTGTGGTTAAAAAATGAAGGAGTTAATGTTGAGATTTTTATCCGAATTTTTGTCGGAATTGAGGTATTAAAAATCAGGATTTTGAGATATTTTACGGGGGTTATAATTTTTAATCCGACCGTTGGATCGTGGTAATTTTTGGATATGTTATACATATATAAGTTGAGTATATGTTCACAAATTTTGAACCGTTAAAAATGAACGTATGATTTATTATGAATTTTACGAGATGACTGGTTCAGAAATTGTTGAATTTTCGGAGTTTATCATTTTGGTAGAAAATTCTAGAATTGGTGGGCCCCACTTGTGGTTGGTGAAGAAATGTGCTGAATTATATTTCAAATGTGGTGGGTGGGAATAGTAGCAGGTAAAGCCATCAGGTTGCAGGTCAAACCTACCAAAATTTTCCTATAAATAGAGGGCTAAGTTAGAATTAAAAATCACACCAAAAACATAAGCTTTCTCTCTTTCTCTCTCTATATTACGAAGCATATTTTGTGAGTATTTAGATACTTTGAGAGTTGCTATTCAGTGCAAGTTTCCTTCGGCTTTGCATACCGATCAGAAGTACTGCTCTTTTGAGGTAAGGGATTGTAAGGGATAGTAAGGGATATTAATGGATTTTAAGGGTTGTTATGATTTTCAGTTTCGTAATTTTTCTGATCTTCAAAAATTCTGGAAAAATTTGAAATGATATTTTGATGAGTTTTCTTGATTGTGTCCAAAAATGGTGATTTTTGGATGTATAGATTGAGAGTTATGAATTTTATGAGAAAAGACTATTTTAGAAGTAACAGCTTATAATTCCTTGTGGTTAACTCCAAAATTGATGAAATTTTTATTGGGAGTACATGTATATGATAGAAGTATACTCTGTAAATTTCAGAATTTTTAGACAAAGGTACAATTTTTGATAAATGTCTAAATATTCGGCTATTTTGGCCATATGAAAAATAGTAAATGACTTTTAAAAATTCTGAGAAAAATATATGTTCACTATGGGACTATATTATGCTAAATCCCAGAAAAAAGAAATATTTTTGGAACTGATTTGGTATTTTTCATGAAAATGGTCTAGCTATGAGTAAATGAATTAAATATGTTTTGTGAAGAAAGAAAATTGGAAAATAGGATTTTATGGCTTGAGAATCCTATATGAGGTATATGTAGATTTTTTATGAGGGTTTTGGTTATTGATGATGAAATTGTAAGAGTTGACATTTTATGATGATTAAATGCATTAATTAGTAAAGTGTAAACAATTAAAATAAATTGTTTATAAATTTAAGTAATGTTATTCTTTCAATATCATTATACCGAAATATTGGTATGAATTTTATTGTAAAATTTCTATCTTTTGTGTCGGGGTTACTATTCATGAGTTACGAATATTACTCTTGAGATTAAAACTATATGTTGATCATATTATTTTTATCATCATATATAACATTTTTATAACCCTGATGTTGAAATTCTCTTTCACTGGAGTGTAAAGATGGGTAGATTATTGGTATGATCATGACTAGGGTTCTCTTTGGCCTGTAGTGCAAAGTTGAATTGTGACTGGTATGATCATGACCATTGAATTTATAATTGAATATCTTAAACTTAAGTGCAAAGGTGAATTGATTAACATGGTTATAATTATTGTTTATATAAATTCTGAAATGATTATATATTTCTTTGAGATATGAATATATTTGGCCTGTAGTGCAAATATGAATTGTTGATGAATATCTTTGGCCTGTAGTGCAAAGATGAACTGTTGTTGAATATCTTTGGCCTGTAGTGCAAAGATGAACTGTTGTTGAATATCTTTGGCCCGTAGTGCAAAGATGGTTTGTTGATGAATATCTTTGGCCCGTAGTGCAAAGATGGATTTGTTAGTATGATTATAAACAGGAACTGTGATTTGGTATAACCATGATCTTTGATGTTTCAGGTAAAGACAGGTGATGAAAATATTCTTCGTCCTGGGTGCGAAGAAAAATTTATAGTCACAATTATGATTATGAGTTATTCATATGATTGTGAAAAGGAACTATTGAGTGATGTTACATGGATAAAACATTGTTGGTGGATTTTTAACATGGAAGAGATAATGGACTTTATGGTCTATTTGACTCTTCTAATGGATTGCATGTTCCGCTGCAACTATGGTTGAAATTTTTTATCATCTACCATATGTTCTAAATCTCTGATTTATTATTGATGAAGACTATTGATAATTTATTTATCTTTAGTCATGATATTCTTTACTGAGCTAGTTGTGCTCACCCTTTTGCTTCACAATTCCTTTCAGGTAATAAGAGTGTAGCTGGGTCGAGTGGGGGTAACAAGGGAATAGAACGGTGGTCATCATTTAATAGTTATATTTGGTGAAGAAAATAGGGTGAGGCGAACCCAACGTTAGAAGGGTGTTTTGTCACTATCATACAAGATGTCTAATGACATACAACCTCGTGTCATCATAAGACAGGGTTGTGCTCATTCACTTGCTGAGTATATCTATGGGCACTACCTATATAATCTTGGTGTTTGTTTGAAGTATAATTCTCAATTTGAGACAGTGGAGATAATGATAAGTCAAGAGAAGACTCACCATTGGGAAGAATATGATAGTAATCTTCTCGTTTTTCTTTGGGGTCTATTGGGTCAACCAAGGATAATTCTGTGGCCATATGATATCTATCATAACCTAGACGCGTGGCCTCCCATGTACGAAGGTTTCCTTGAGCATTTCCCAAAGATTCTAATTTCTAAAACAGTTTTTGACTATACCTTTATGTAAGGTACCTTTATGAAGTGCTGATACATGATGGTGTCCAACGTCACAGTTGGTATATATTTGTATCTAAACTCACAGCATATGTGTTGTTGTATTTTGCACGACAATTGTTGTAATAAAGTTGTAGTTGTTTTCTGTACCATGTATTTGACGACTCAGAATGGGTTGGATGGAATGGACCTATTTTGGGGTCATTACATTTGTTATCAGAGCTATAAGTAAAGAGCCCCGAGCCTCTCGCTGGTGACTTCCTGTTGATGGGGGATGCACCGAAGCCAGACTCTCCGTAGGGGACGCCGTTCTGCGGTGGCAAACTGATAGGTATCAATGTAAGGTGCTGACATAGGTTGGTGTCCAGAGTTACATTTGGTATCAGAGCTTGGGGATATGATCTCTGGCGGAGATCGGGGAATACAACTAGGAGGGGAGAGATGAGTAAATCCTTCGCTAATGTGTCCTACCTAAGCTTATTTGTTGGTCAGTCATAATATCGGGATATTATGTGATATGTTAATTTGTTAAATTAACACTTGTTTTGAAGCTGTATTCTAGAATGTTATTTGAAATACAGGAGATGAGCAATGGAGAAATTATGATGACAGAGAAGATGGAATTTGAAATGAAATGAAGGTATTCTCAACTCTTTGAAATACCAGGTACGTAAATTTCGGGGACGAAATTTCATAAGGAGGGGAGATTGTAAGACCCCGAATTTTATGAAATAAAATTATTCAATTTTTCTTATAATTACTATTCAGTAAATGGTTAAATTGATAAATGTTAAAGTTAAGGGTGAAATATGAATTTTTTTTTTAAAATAAGCAAGTGGTTATAAAATAATCATTTTTGTCGGGGAATATTCGTTTGGTCGTGGAATATTCTTTCTGTCGGAGAATATTCGTACAACGGCGCAGCTATTTGTGGGCCCCATAACGAATAACTGTCGGGTGAAGGAAAACGACAAATTTGAGTTTTTACAAATAACGGCGTAGATGTTACCGTTAACACTGTTAGAATACCCGGTGGTTAAAATACAGTAATACGCGTTATTGCACAGTAGCACACGGTATTGCATAGTATTTTTGAAATTATTGATTCTTACGTAAGAAGACACTACTCAATAATTGTTACAGTAATTACTGTTCAATATTTTATTTTATTGATTCAATAATTGCTGCGTTGATATTTTATATTATTGTTGTTTCAATAATTGTTGTTGCACAGTATTTTCTATTATCAGATCAATAATTCATATTATTTGAATAATATTATTAGATAACATTATTGGCAATGTCTAGAAAGTTCTGTCTAAGGAGAGGTTTGGTCACCTAATTGCGCGCCAGTAAGGAGAAATTCTTATTGGAAAGCCCCCTCTTTCTTGGGAACGACCTGGTTGTCATAAATGTGATTCTGTAATATTATTTGTGAATAATTAATTATTGATTCATATGATAAGGAAATATTTATTTTATGTGGATATAAATGAGGGATATATTTTTGTGGTTAAAAAATGAAGGAGTTAATGTTGAGATTTTTATCCGAATTTTTGTCGGAATGGAGGTATTAAAAATCAGGATTTTGAGATATTTTACGGGGGTTATAATTTTTAATCCGACCGTTGGATCGTGGTAATTTTTGGATATGTTATACATATATAAGTTGAGTATATGTTCACAAATTTTGAACCGTTAAAAATGAACGTATGATTTATTATGAATTTTACGAGATGACTGGTTCAGAAATTGTTGAATTTTCGGAGTTTATCATTTTGGTAGAAAATTCTAGAATTGGTGGGCCCCACTTGTGGTTGGTGAAGAAATGTACTGAATTATATTTCAAATGTGGTGGGTGGGAATAGTAGTAGGTAAAGCCATCAGGTTGCAGGTCAAACCTACCAAAATTTTTCTATAAATAGAGGGCTAAGTTAGAATTGAAAATCACACCAAAAACATAAGCTTTCTCTCTTTCTCTCTCTATATTACGAAGCATATTTTGTGAGTATTTAGATACTTTGAGAGTTGCTATTCAGTGCAAGTTTCCTTCGGCTTTGCATACCGATCAGAAGTACTGCTCTTTTGAGGTAAGGGATTGTAAGGGATAGTAAGGGATATTAATGGATTTTAAGGGTTGTTATGATTTTCAGTTTCGTAATTTTTCTGATCTTCAAAAATTCTGGAAAAATTTAAAATGATATTTTGATGAGTTTTCTTGATTGTGTCCAAAAATGGTGATTTTTGGATGTATAGATTGAGAGTTATGAATTTTATGAGAAAAGACTATTTTAGAAGTAACAGCTTATAATTCCTTGTGGTTAACTCCAAAATTGATGAAATTTTTATTGGGAGTACATGTATATGATAGAAGTATACTCTGTAAATTTCAGAATTTTTAGACAAAGGTACAATTTTTGATAAATGTCTAAATATTCGGCTATTTTGGCCATATGAAAAATAGTAAATGACTTTTAAAAATTCTGAGAAAAATATATGTTCACTATGGGACTATATTATGCTAAATCCCAGAAAAAAGAAATATTTTTGGAACTGATTTGGTATTTTTCATGAAAATGGTCTAGCTATGAGTAAATGAATTAAATATGTTTTGTGAAGAAAGAAAATTGGAAAATAGGATTTTATGGCTTGAGAATCCTATATGAGGTATATGTAGATTTTTGATGAGGGTTTTGGTTATTGATGATGAAATTGTAAGAGTTGACATTTTATGATGATTAAATGCATTAATTAGTAAAGTGTAAACAATTAAAATAAATTGTTTATAAATTTAAGTAATGTTATTCTTTCAATATCATTATACCGAAATATTAGTATGAATTTTATTGTAGAATTTCTATCTTTTGTGTCGGGGTTACTATTCATGAGTTACGAATATTACTCTTGAGATTAAAACTATATGTTGATCATATTATTTTTATCATCATATATAACATTTTTATAACACTGATGTTGAAATTCTCTTTCACTGGAGTGTAAAGATGGGTAGATTATTGGTATGATCATGACTAGGGTTCTCTTTGGCCTGTAGTGCAAAGTTGAATTGTGACTGGTATGATCATGACCATTGAATTTATAATTGAATATCTTAAACTTAAGTGCAAAGGTGAATTGATTAACATGGTTATAATTATTGTTTATATAAATTCTGAAATGATTATATATTTCTTTGAGATATGAATATATTTGGCCTGTAGTGTAAATATGAATTGTTGATGAATATCTTTGGCCTGTAGTGCAAAGATGAACTGTTGTTGAATATCTTTGGCCTGTAGTGCAAAGATGAACTGTTGTTGAATATCTTTGGCCCGTAGTGCAAAGATGGTTTGTTGATGAATATCTTTGGCCCGTAGTGCAAAGATGGATTTGTTAGTATGATTATAAACAGGAACTGTGATTTGGTATAACCATGATCTTTGATGTTTCAGGTAAAGACAGGTGATGAAAATATTCTTCGTCCTGGGTGCGAAGAAAAATTTATAGTCACAATTATGATTATAAGTTATTCATATGATTGTGAAAAGGAACTATTGAGTGATGTTACATGGATAAAACATTGTTGGTGGATTTTTAACATGGAAGAGATAATGGACTTTATGGTCTATTTGACTCTTCTAATGGATTGCATGTTCCGCTGCAACTATGGTTGAAATTTTTTATCATCTACCATATGTTCTAAATCTCTGATTTGTTATTGATGAAGACTATTGATAATTTATTTATCTTTAGTCATGATATTCTTTACTGAGCTAGTTGTGCTCACCCTTTTGCTTCACAATTCCTTTCAGGTAATAAGAGTGTAGCTGGGTCGAGCGGGGGTAACAAGGGAATAGAACGGTGGTCATCATTTAATAGTTATATTTGGTGAAGAAAATAGGGTGAGGCGAACCCAACGTTGGAAGGGTGTTTTGTCACTATCATACAAGATGTCTAATGACATACAACCTCGTGTCATCATAAGACAGGGTTGTGCTCATCCACTTGCTGAGTATATCTATGGGCACTACCTATATAATCTTGGTGTTTGTTTGAAGTATAATTCTCAATTTGAGACAGTGGAGATAATGATAAGTCAAGAGAAGACTCACCATTGGGAAGAATATGATAGTAATCTTCTCGTTTTTCTTTGGGGTCTATTGGGTCAACCAAGGATAATTCTGTGGCCATATGATATCTATCATAACCTAGACGCGTGGCCTCCCATGTACGAAGGTTTCCTTGAGCATTTCCCAAAGATTCTAATTTCTAAAACAGTTTTTGACTATACCTTTATGTAAGGTACCTTTGTGAAGTGCTGATACATGATGGTGTCCAACGTCACAGTTGGTATATATTTGTATCCAAACTCACAGCATATGTGTTGTTGTATTTTGCACGACAATTGTTGTAATAAAGTTGTAGTTGTTTTTTGTACCATGTATTTGACGACTCAGAATGGGTTGGATGGAATGGACCTATTTTGGGGTCGTTACGTGCACCCATATGGGATGTGCGCACCACCAGGTGTAAGACCCCAAATTATTAATAAATGAAATTTAAATTCCTCTATTTATTATTTTGAAATAGTAAGGGTTGATTTGATTAATGTGGTTAGTTATGGTTAAAATGCGTAAATATTTCAAATAAGCAAGTGGTCCTAAAATATTCATTGTTGTCGGGGAATATTTGTTTGGTCGTGGAATATTCTTGTTGTCGGGGAATATTCGTACGACGGCGCAGCCTTGTGTGGGCCCCATAACAGAAAGCGATTGGATGAAAAAAAATGACAAAAACAAGTTGTTTATAAATAACGGCGTAGTTGTTACCGTTAATACTGTTGGAATACCCGGTGGTTAAAACACGGTAATACGCGTTGTTGCACAGTAGCACACGGTATTGCACTAATTATTGATTCTTACGTAAGAAGGCACTACTCAATAATGGTTACAGTAATTACTGTTCAGTATTTTATTTTATTGATAATTGTTGCGTTGATATTTTATATTACTGTTGTTTTAATAATTGTCACTATACAGTATTTTCTATTATCGGAGCAATAATTCATATTATCTGAATAATATTATTAGATAACATTATTGACAATGTCTAGAAAGTTCTGTCTAAGGAGAGGTTTGGTCATCTAATTGCGCGTCAGTAAGGAGAGATCTTTATTGAAAAGCCCCCTCTTTCCTGGGAACGGCCTGGTTGCCAGTACTGTGATTCTGTAATATTATTTGTGTATAATTAATTATTGATTTATATGATGAGAAAAATATTGATTTTATGTGGATATAGATGGAAAAATTTTTTAATGTGACAATTGTTAAAAATTAATATTTTATCTTTTTCTGATAAAATAATTCATTTAAATATATTATTTTAATAATATATTGATGGTGATATTTTTATAATGAATGTGGGATATATGAGTATATGAGGAGGAAGAGTATTTTTGTGACATTAAATGATTAACACATGTTTTGTGTGTTGGTGGACACAATTCTTGACCGAAAATTTATTATTGACTGTAAAATCGCCCGTTTATGGATTTCGATCAATTTCTGTTTAGAATTTGGAAAAACTTTCTTCTGTAAAGTTGTAGAGAATTGAATTTTCTATAAAAACTCGCGAGATTCGAATTTTCTGATAAAAGGGCTATTTATTATGAATTATTGAAGTTCTGAAGTTCCGAAATAATTGATTTTTGGAAGTTTTAATTATTATTTAAAAAAAAACGTTTTTTGCAAATTAGTGGGCTCAACATGTGATAAGAATGGGCTGAATTTAGATCTTCTAAGGTGGGCTTGACAATTTTGTAAATATATTAATATTATATTAAATTTTCTGCTTTGGTGTTCTAAACATTTTCCTATAAATAGGGTGCTTAGGTTAGAAATGAAAATCACACCAGAAACTGAGATCTTCTCTCTCTTTCTCTCTCTATATTAGTGAGCGTATTCTTGTGAGTATTCTAATACTTTGAGTATTGTTATACGGTGTAAGTTCAAGTCATAGCCTATATCCGGTGTTTCAACTAGAAGTACTGTTTTTGCTGAGGTAAGGGATGTTATTTCTTCTTAAATGATATTATTTTCTCTAATATCATTATGCCGAAGTATTGATCTGAACTTTTTATCAAATTTGGAACTTTTTATGTCGGGGTTACTATTCATGAGTTACTATTCACGAGTTACTATTCACCGAAAAATAAAATTTTCTTCTTTTCGTCCAAAATATATATTCTGGATACTAGCTTTGATTGTATCCATATTTTGATCATTCTTAAATTTTACTCCACTATGATTATTTATGAGGTATTTTTGGACATGGAATAGCTGAAATACGAATCCTTAATATTTATTATTTTGTTTCACTGGATTCGTTTCCTTTAAAATATTTTTCATCAATCTCAGTCTTAAATGATGATATACTGAATATCTTTGGCCTGTAGTGCAAAGATGAATGATTTCTGATGAATATCTTTGGCCCGTAGTGCAAAGATGAACAGGTGTTGAGGTGAACATGATCAGCTGATGAATATCTTTGACCTGTAGTGCAAAGATGACTATTTGATTCAAGATATTTATTGATTGATGTTACAGGGATAAAATGTTGATGATGGGCTTTTAAATTCATAGATAATCGTAGATTTCATTCTCTACGTAACTCTTCTATGAATTATTATTTTCCGCTGCGAATATTGATTTAAAACTTGTTGTCTACTGTATTCTATTAAATTTTTTCCTGGTGAAGACTAACGATAATTTATTGTATATTATCTTAGTCATAATATTCTTTACTGGGCTAGTTGAGCTCACCCTTTTCCTTGTTGTTCTATTTTTCTTCTCAGGAGGCGAGAATGTAGCGAGTACTAGTCGGGGTATGGAATGATGGTTCAAGACAGTTATTTTAGTAGTCCTCACTATTTTATAAAATAGTGTATCAATAAGTATAATGAGGACTTAATTGAGTATGAATACTGTCTAGATGACAATATTTGTATTTAAACTCACAGTATATGTGTTGTCGTATTTTGCACGACAATTGTAATAATAAAGTTGTAGTTATTTTCTGTACCATATATTTGGCGACTCAGAATGGGTTGGATGGATTGGACCTATTTTGGGGGCGTCACACCAGGGGCAATGCTCATGCATATACTGCTCACCCTGTCCTGGATGGTCAATCTCAGCATTGTGCAGGGCTTTCTGTCGTTCTTTGTTTAGATTATCTTTAGTCCGGACGGCGCACTTCTGCCAGAACAGTACCTGAATAACTGATGCATGTGCGTCGTCCCATCTATACCGCTTCTACAAATAAAACAACAATAATAATATTAAAACTATTATATTACCATAATCCAACATTACTAAACTATTAGTTGATTAACTATGTATTATCTATCAGAGTGATTAAATAAATATACCTGAAATTCAGCCCAAACTATATCCTTATGGGCGAGAGGTGTGCTCGCCCATGTAATCACTGGCGTAGGCCAGTTCTGTAAGCATAATTGTGAAATGCACTTCACAATTTTACTATCTTGAAAATCACTACAATATACAATAATTTACATTAAAATATATTTATAACAATGGAAATATTAAACCCTTATATATACACGATGTTTAACTTACGTGCTTTCTGGAGGAGGACAGATCTGTATAAGAATGCGATCATCCGGATTAGCCGGGGCCTTCGGTGTAAGACCTCAAATTATTAATAAATAAAATTTAATTTCCTCTATTTATTATTCTGAAATAGTAAGGGTTGATTTGATTAATGTGGTTAGTTATGGGTAAAATGCGCAAATATTTTAAATAAGCAAGTGGTTATAAAATATTCATTGTTGTCGGGGAATATTCGCTTGGTCGTGGAATATTCTTACTGTCGGAGAATATTCGTACGACGGCGCAGCCTTGTGTGGGCCCCATAACAGAAAGCGATTGGATGAAAAAAATGACAAAAATAAGTTATTTTTAATTAACGGCGTAGTTGTTACCGTTAATACTGTTGGAATACCCGGTGGTTGAAACACGGTAATACGCGTAGCACACGGTATTGCACCAATTATTGATTCTTACGTAAGAATGCACTACTCAATAATTGTTACTGTAATTACTGTTCAATATTGTATTTTATTGATTCAATAATTGCTGCGTTGATATTTTATATTACTGTTGTTTCAATAATTATCACTACGCAGTATTTTTCATTATCGGAGCAATAATTCATATTATCTGAATAATATTATTAGATAACATTATTGGCAATATCTAGAAAGTTCTGTCTAAGGAGAGGTTTGGTCATCTAATTGCGCGCCAGCAAGGAGAAATCCTTATTGGAAAGCCCCCTCTTTCCTAGGAACGGCCTGGTTGCCAGTACTGTGGTTCTGTAATATTATTTGTGTATAATTAATTATTGATTTATATGATGAGGAAAATAGTGATTTTATGTGGATATAGATGGAGAAAATTTTTAATGTGACAATTGTTGAAAATTAATATTTTATCTTTTTCTGATAAAATAATTCATTTAAATATATTATTGGTGATATTTTTACAATGAATGTGGGATATATGAGTATATGAGGAGGAAGAGTATTTTTGTGGCATTAAATAATTAACACATATTTTGTGTGTTGGTGGATACAATTCTTGACCGAAAATTTATTATTGACTGTAAAATCGTCCGTTTGTGGATTTCGGTCAATTTCTGTTTGGAATTTGGAAAAACTTTCTTCTGCAAAGTTGTAGAGAATTGAATTTTCTATAAAAATTCGCGAGATTCGAATTTTCTGACAAAAAAACTATTTATTATGAATTATTGAAGTTTCGAAGTTCCAAAATAATTGATTTTTGGGAGTTTTAGTTAATTATTTTGAGAAAAATGTTTTTTATATTTTTTTGGACATCATAAACATGTGCAAGGTGGCTGATTTCAGATTTTCTAAGGTGGGCTTGAAAATTTATATATATATATATATATATATATATATATATATATATTAAATTTTCTGCTTTGGTGTTCTAAGCATTTTCCTATAAATAGGGTGCTTATGTTAGAATTGAAAATCACACCAGAAACACAAGTGTCTCTCTATTTCTCTCTCTATATCGAGCGTATTCTTGTGAGTATTTGATACTTTGAGTGTTGCTATACGGTGCAAGTTTTCTTTAGCACTATATCTAGTATTCCAGTCAGAAGTACCGTCTTTCCGAGGTAAGGGATGTTATTTCTTCTTAAATGATATTATTTTCTTCAATATCATTATGCCGAAGTATTGATCTGAACTTTTTATCAAATTTGGAACTTTTCATGTCGGGGTTACTATTCACGAGTTACTATTAATGAGTTACTATTCACGAGTTACTATTCACGAGTTACTATTCATCGAAAAATGAAATTTCCTTCTTTTCGTCCAAATATCTATTCTGGATACTAGCTTTGATTGTATCCATGTTTTGATCATTCTTGAATTTTACTTCACTATGATAAGGTATTTTTGGACATGGATAAATCGAAATACGAATCCTTAATATTTGTTATTTTGCTTCACTGGATTCGTTTTCTTTAAAATATTTTTCATTATCCTCAGTCTTAAATGATGATATAACTGAATATCTTTGGCCTGTAGTGCAAAGATGAATGATTTCTGATGAATATCTTTGGTCGTAGTGCAAAGATGAACAGGTGTTGAGGTGAACATGACCAACTGATGAATATCTTTGGCCTGTAGTGCAAAGATGACTATTTGATTCAAGATATTTATTGATTGATATTACAGGGATAAAATGTTGATGATGGGCTTTTAAATTCATAGATAATCGTAGATTTCATTCTCTACGTAACTCTTCTATGAATTATTATTTTTCGCTGCGAATATTGATTTAAAACTTGTTGTCTATTGTATTCTATTAAATTTTTCCCTGTTGAAGACTAACGATAATTTGTTGTATATTATCTTAGTCATAATATTCTTTACTGGGCTAGTTGAGCTCACCCTTTTCCTTGTTGTTCCATTTTCTGCTCAGGAGGCGAGAATGTAGCAAGTACTAGTCGGGGTATGGAATGAAAGTTCTAGGAAGTTGTTTTAATAGTCCTCACCATTTTTTTTGTAAAGTATTGTACCAATAATTGTAATGAGGACTTATTTGAGTGTGGATATTGTCTAGATGACAATATTTGTATTTACACTCATAATTTTTATGTTGTATTAATAAAGTTATAGTTGTTTCTGTACCATGTTATTGACGACTCAGAATGGGTGTTGTATACCTGTTTTGGGGGCGTCACAGTTGGTATCAGAGCTTAGGGATATGATCTCTGGCGGAGATCGGGGAATAGAACTAGGAGGGGAGAGACGAGTAAATCCTTCGCTAGTGTGTCCTACCTAAGCTTATTTGTTGGTCGGTCATAATATAGGGATATTATGTGATTTGTTAATTTGTTAAATTAACCCTTGTTTTATGGCAGTATTTGAGAATGTCAACTGAGAATGTTAACAGTGGAGTAAATGAAACCGTGGAGACACCTGTACTCACCAACGAGGAGAACGTGCAACAGGCTGGCAATGTTCCTCCTGTGAACAACACCAATGAGCAGACGATGAACGATGAGATGTTTAGAAGCTTTTTGCGGTTCATGCAAAACCAGACGAAGGAGATTCCTGTTCAAAATATAGGAAGAAACAATGGCAACGCACAGCTGGTCACAGCCAAGCAGTTCAAAGAGTTGGGACCACCAGAATTCTGGGGAAAGCCAGATCCGATTAAGGCGGAGACATGGGTCAAGTAAATTACCAAGATATTTGATGTCTTGGGATGCATGGAGGAACAGAAGGTTCCATTCGCCACCTTTATGTTCCGTGGCGAGGCAGACTACTGGTGGGAATCTGTGAAGCGTACCCATCCAGCCGCACTCAACATGTCTTGGGAGACATTTCAGAAACTATTCAATGACAAGTACTTTCCTGAAAGTATTCGTCATATGAAGGAGGTAGAGTTTATTAGACTGGAGCAGAATAACATGATGGTGTCCCAGTACGAGGCGAAGTTTGCAGAGTTGTCCAGGTTTGTACCTCATTTGGCGGAGAATGAGGAACGTATGACACGGATGTTTCTGAGAGGTTTGAAACCCGGCATACGTCAATATCTCATTTCTCATAAATTTTCTCTCTATTCAGATGTTGTCAACAGGGCTCAATTGTTGGAGCGAGATAACGAGTACGGTCAACCGAGGGACCACAACCAGGATCATATCGGTGACAACAGTCATCAGAACAATGATAACCAGCGGAGAAAGAAAAGTACAGACAAGAACGGCAACCACTCTGGTGGTAATCGTGGCTATGAAAATAGAAGAAGCGAGTCGGGAGGAGATTTTAAAAAGAGGAGATTCAATAATGATAATACGAAGACGTCAGCACCAGCAGCAACTGGTTCCAAGGGAGGAGAACGACCACCGGTCATATGCTATAAATGTGGAAAAGAGGGACATATCAGCCCAAACTGTCCACAACAGTTCAAGGTATGCTATAATTGTGGAAAGGAAGGACATATCGCTCGAGATTGTACGATAGCGAAACCAAGTTCAGCGGGGACGGTGACTCAAAAGGCTGCCTCAGAAAAGTCAAAGTCAACAGTTCCTGGAAGAGCGTTTGTCGTGACTGGTCAACATGCGAGGAACCCAAACGAGGTGATCACGGGTAAGCTAATCATAAATTCATGTGAAGTTTATACCTTACTAGATACCGGCGCTACCCATTCATTTATTTCTCCTGCTTGTGCTCAACGTTTGAACTTGACTCCGGAGAAATTAGACTTTGATTTATCTGTGGAGACTCCGTTAGGGGAAACTTTCATCACATCCACTGTTTATAAATCTTGTTTGATCCAAGTTGGCACCATCACCTTACCTGTTGACCTTATCTCTTTAAAGATACTTGCATTTGACGTGATTTTAGGAATTGATTGGTTAATTACTCATCATGCCAAAATTGATTGTTTTCGTAAGGTGGTTAGTTTTCATATTCCTAATCAACCTGTTGTTCGAATTTAAGCAACAAAGCCATTAAAATCAATCACTGTCATATCAAGTCATAAAGCCATTCGTTTATTGAAAAACGGATGTCAAGCTTTCCTAGCCCATGTTATGGATTTGAATAAAGACACGTCAAATTTGAATAATATTCCTGTTGTTAGCAACTTTCCTGACGTATTTTCTGAAGAACTTCCCGGTCTACCCCCGGAACGTGAAGTTGAATTCTTTATTGATCTTGAACCTGGTACAAAGCCTATTTCTAAAACCCCATATCGAATGGCTCCTATTGAACTTCAGGAGTTAAAAGTTCAACTACAAGAGTTGTTGGACATCGGCTTCATTCGTCCTAGTACATCTCCTTGGGGTGCTCCTGTTTTATTTGTAAAGAAGAAAGACGGGAGTATGCGACTTTGTATCGATTACCGAGAATTAAACCATGTCACTATCAAGAATAGGTATCCGCTACCTCGTATTGATGACATGTTTGACCAGTTACAAGGAGCACAATTCTTTTTAAAAATTGATCTTCGTTCTGGATATCATCAGCTGAAGGTTAAAACTGAGGATATTCCAAAGACTGCCTTTAGAACTCGGTACGGGCATTATGAATTCTTAGTCATGTCTTTTGGATTGACTAATGCTCCTGCGGCTTTCATGGATATGATGAACCGAGTATTCAAGGATTATTTGGATCAGTTCGTTGTTGTCTTTATTGATGACATCCTCATATATTCCAAAAATCGTGAAGATCATGAGCACCATTTGAAGCTGGTACTCCAAAGGCTGCGTGAAAATAAGTTATATGCTAAGTTAAAGAAATGCGAGTTCTGACTTGAGGAAGTAGCATTCTTAGGGCACGTGGTGTCGAAACATGGAGTATCTGTGGACCCGGCGAAGATTGAAGCAATACAAAGCTGGGAGCAACCGAAGACGGTGACCGATGTACGTAGTTTTCTGGGCTTAGCTGGTTATTATCGGAGATTCGTAGAAGGGTTTTCTCGAATCGCTACCCCGTTAACTCAGCTGACTCAGAAGGATATCAAATTCGTATGGAGCGAAGAATGCGATAAGAGCTTCCAAGAGCTTAAGAGGAGACTCATTTCGGCACCTGTTCTGACAATACCATCTGGTTCAGATGGATTTGTTATCTACAGCGATGCTTCAGGTAAAGAGTTAGGATGTATTCTCATGCAACGTGGGAAAGTCATAGCCTATGCCTCGCGACAACTTAAAGAATATGAGAGGAATTATCCTACTCATGATCTAGAGTTGGCAGCAGTCGTTTTCGCGCTAAAGATCTGGAGGCACTATCTATATGGGGAGAAGGTGGAGATATATTCAGACCATAAAAGCCTCAAATATTTCTTCACTCAAAAAGAACTCAACATGCGGCAACGACGTTGGCTCGAGCTGTTGAAAGATTACGACCACACTATTCAATACCATCCTGGAAAAGCAAACGTGGTAGCTGATGCATTGAGTAGAAGATCATATGCAGGAACGAGTGCGATGATGTCAAGTATACGCGTAGAACCAACTTTAATCGATAAAGTTAAAGTTGCTCAAGCTACAGACCCGGAGCTGATGCGTATGAAGAAGAAAGTGCAAGAAGGTGCTATTCCAGAAGCAAGAATTGATGAAGAAGGAATACTTCGAGTCCACTCCAGACTTTGTGTTCCTAACGATTCTGATTTGAAGTACAAGATCATGATGGAGGCACACAATACACCATTTACAATCCATCCTGGAAGTACTAAAATGTATCGTGATCTTCGACATACATTTTGGTGGAACAATATGAAGAGAGAGATTGCAAAGTTTATCTCGAGGTGTTTAACTTGTCAACGTGTAAAGGCGGAGCATCAAGTACCAAAGGGTCCATTGCAACCACTTGAGATTCCGAAATGGAAGTGGGAACACATTACCATGGATTTTGTTACGGGTCTTCCCACGGTTTCTCAAGGCATAAATGCTATTTGGGTTATAGTTGATAGATTAACCAAGTCTGCTCATTTCTTGCCGATACGGGAGACTTATTCCCTTGAACGTCTTGCTAGTATGTACGTGAATGAGATTGTAAGGTTGCATGGCATGCCAGTATCCATAGTTTCGGATCGTGACCCAAGATTCACTTCAAGATTTTGGGTTAGCTTGCAAAAAGCTATGGGCACGAATTTACGGTTCAGTTCGGCATACCATCCTCAAACGGACGGGCAATCAGAGAGGACTATTCAAACTCTTGAAGATCTATTAAGACTTTGTGTCCTCGATTTCAAAGGAAGTTGGGATAAGTACCTACCATTGGTAGAATTCTCCTACAACAACAGTTATCAGACAAGTATAGGTGTGGCTCCCTTTGAAGCATTGTATGGACGAAAGTGTCGCTCTCCAGTATGTTGGGATGAGGTGAGAGAAGCAACGTTGTTGGGACCAGAGTTGGTACGAATGACTACAGAGAAGATCCAAACGATTCGACAACGTATACAAACGGCACAGGATCGACAAAAGAGTTATGTGGATCTTCATCGAAAGGACGTGGAATTTGACATTGGGGATCATGTATTATTACGTGTAGCTCCATGGAAAGGAGTTACAAGATTTGGGAAGAGAGGAAAGCTCAATCCACGATTTATTGGTCCATTTCAGATTCTTGACCGAGTAGGAAATGTGGCCTATAGACTCGCGTTACCTCCAAGTATGTCTCGTGTTCATAATATTTTTCATATATCTGTGCTTCGTAAATATGTGAAAGACCCGAACCATGTTATTGAGTTAGAACCGGACGAGATAGCTGAAGACTTAACGTACGAGGAGGTACCTGTCAAGATCATGGATAAGAAGGAGCATGTCCTACGCACGAAGGTCATACCACAAGTTAAAGTTTTGTGGAGAAACCATGCTATTGAGGAAATGATCTGGGAGTTGGAAACGGAAATGAAAGCGAGGTATCCTCATCTTTTCGAAACACCAGGTATGTATATCAATTTCGAGGACGAAATTTCATAAGGAGGGGAGGTTGTAAGACCCCAAATTATTAATAAATGAAATTTAATTTCCTCTATTTATTATTCTGAAATAGTAAGGGTTGATTTGATTAATGTGGTTAGTTATGGGTAAAATGCGCAAATATTTTAAATAACCAAGTGGTTATTAAATATTCATTGTTGTCGGGGAATATTCGCTTGGTCGTGGAATATTCTTACTGTCGGAGAATATTCGTACGACGGCGCAGCCTTGTGTGGGCCCCATAACAGAAAGCGATTGGATGAAGAAAACGACAAAAATAAGTTGTTTTTAAATAACGACGTAGTTGTTACCGTTAATACTGTTGGAATACCCGGTGGTTGAAACACGGTAATACGCGTAGCACACGGTATTGCACCAATTATTGATTCTTACGTAAGAAGGCACTACTCAATAATTGTTACAGTAATTACTGTTCAATATTGTATTTTATTGATTCAATAATTGCTGCGTTGATATTTTATATTACTGTTGTTTCAATAATTGTCACTACGCAATATTTTTCATTATCGGAGCAATAATTCATATTATCTGAATAATATTATAAGATAACATTATTGGTAATGTCTAGAAAGTTCTGTCTCCAGGTTTGGTCATCTAATTGCGCGCCAGCAAGGAGAAATTCTTATTGGAAAGCCCCCTCTTTCCTAGGAACGGCCTGGTTGTCAGTACTGTGGTTCTGTAATATTATTTGTGTATAATTAATTATTGATTTATATGATGAGAAAAATAGTGATTTTATGTGGATATAGATGGAGAAAATTTTTAATGTGACAATTGTTGAAAATTAATATTTTATCTTTTTCTGATAAAATAATTCATTTAAATATATTATTGGTGATATTTTTACAATGAATGTGGGATATATGAGTATATGAGGAGGAAGAGTATTTTTGTGGCATTAAATGATTAACACATGTTTTGTGTGTTGGTGGATACAATTCTTGACCGAAAATTTATTATTGACTGTAAAATCGTCCGTTTGTGGATTTCGGTCAATTTCTGTTTGGAATTTGGAAAAACTTTCTTCTGCAAAGTTGTAGAGAATTGAATTTCCTATAAAAACTCGTGAGATTCGAATTTTCTGACAAAAGAACTATTTATTATGAATTATTGAAGTTTCGAAGTTCCGAAATAATTGATTTTTGGGAGTTTTAGTTAATTATTTTGAGAAAAACGTTTTTTGTATTTTTTTGGACATCATAAACATGTGCAAGGTGGCTGATTTCAGATTTTCTAAGGTGGGCTTGAAAATTATATATATATATATATATATATATATATATATATATATATATATATATATATATATATATTATATTTTTTCTGCTTTGGTGTTCTAAGCATTTTCCTATAAATAGGGTGCTTATGTTAGAATTGAAAATCACACCAGAAACACAAGTTTCTCTCTATTTCTCTCTCTATATCGAGCGTATTCTTGTGAGTATTTGATACTTTGAGTGTTGCTATACGGTGCAAGTTTTCTTTAGCACTATATCTAGTATTCCAGTCAGAAGTACCGTCTTTCCGAGGTAAGGGATGTTATTTCTTCTTAAATGATATTATTTTCTTCAATATCATTATGCCGAAGTATTGATCTGAACTTTTTATCAAATTTGGAACTTTTCATGTCGGGGTTACTATTCACGAGTTACTATTAATGAGTTACTATTCACGAGTTACTATTCACGAGTTACTATTCATCGAAAAATAAAATTTCCTTCTTTTCGTCCAAATATCTATTCTGGATACTAGCTTTGATTGTATCCATGTTTTGATCATTCTTGAATTTTACTTCACTATGATAAGGTATTTTTGGACATGGATAAATCGAAATACGAATCCTTAATATTTGTTATTTTGCTTCACTGGATTCGTTTTCTTTAAAATATTTTTCATTATCCTCAGTCTTAAATGATGATATAACTGAATATCTTTGGCCTGTAGTGCAAAGATGAATGATTTCTGATGAATATCTTTGGCCGTAGTGCAAAGATGAACAGGTGTTGAGGTGAACATGACCAACTGATGAATATCTTTGGCCTGTAGTGTAAAGATGACTATTTGATTCAAGATATTTATTGATTGATATTACAGGGATAAAATATTGATGATGGGCTTTTAAATTCATAGATAATCGTAGATTTCATTCTCTACGTAACTCTTCTATGAATTATTATTTTCCGCTGCGAATATTGATTTAAAACTTGTTGTCTATTGTATTCTATTAAATTTTTCCCTGTTGAAGACTAACGATAATTTGTTGTATATTATCTTAGTCATAATATTCTTTACTGGGCTAGTTGAGCTCACCCTTTTCCTTGTTGTTTCATTTTCTGCTCAGGAGGCGAGAATGTAGCAAGTACTAGTCGGGGTATGGAATGAAGGATATAGGAAGTTGTTTTAGTAGTCCTCACCATTTTTTTTTGTAAAGTATTGTACCAATAATTGTAATGAGGACTTATTTGAGTGTAGATATTGTCTAGATGTCAATATTTGTATTTACACTCATAGTTTTTATGTTGTATTAATAAAGTTGTAGTTGTTTCTGTACCATGTTATTGACGACTCAGAATGGGTGTTGTATACCTGTTTTGGGGGCGTCACATTCGGCACATGATTAAGGCCTCGACCCAACCCGCGCTTTCGTGCAACAGTTCAGAAGACATCTATAAATAAAAAAAATTAGGATGTTAGTATGAAATTATGAATGACAATTAATTGTATGAAATAGTTAACTACGATTACCATAAGTGAAAGGTACATAAACATGACTGCAAAATAGTTAACTACAACAACTACAAATGATATAGTTAAGGATATAGAGAACATTCCTATATAGAGAACATAAATGAAAGGTACATAATTATGAACTAAACATGAACATGAACATGAACATACATTTTGTACAATTAAAACTAAACATACATTTTAATGAAAATCGTTGTCTGATGAGTCAGAATCATTTTGTACAAGTATCGGAGATTCATAACCATCTTCTTCAGATTCTGTGTTAGTGTCAGTCAATAACTCTTCCTCAATATCACTGTCATCTTGCACAATAACTGTCTCGGGATCCAATTCATCAGGGTCATCTCCACCCTCTAACTGGATTACATCATTGTTGTCCTCTATATTTATTATAGGAGGTCTCTGAAGCATTTCCTCTTGGTAGAAATCCCCGTCTATTACTTGGACACGACTACGCGCGGGAGTATGAATTACAACTTGCCAATCTATAGTCGGTCTATCCATTTTCCTAACTGGACTAAGAGTGTAGTATACTTGTATTGTTTGAGTTGGTAATACAAACGGTTCGTTGGAGTACGCAGACCTATGGAGGTCAATATCGACGATTCCATGTCTGTCAACACGTATCCCTTTTACAATTCAGCTCAATCCCTTGTCATCTACAATTTTTATGGTTTTTTCAATATATCTGATCTCCTATAATTGCAAGAAATATAGTAGAAGTTGCATAATAGTGGTCAATGCACTTGCAATACAAGTAATCAACCATGAAGAGTGTTTTGCCAAAGAAAAGTGGCCCTTTTGTCAACAAGTATTTTCTCCTCATTGTTTTCTTTTTTGTTATTCAATCCAACCCTTTTGTCACTTCAAATTCCATTGCACCCGACGAACATAGTTCCTTTAAGGAGGAGTTGAATTCCTCTTATGCCTTACTAAATTTATACTCTCTCTTTGCCTCAAAATGATAATCCACCATCAAAAGTCAAATATTTAGAAAGTTAATGTTTTCAACATTAACATAACCAATTGTCAACATCATAATCAAACAATGATGAATGAAGCACATTAATTTTAATAGTAGCCTCATTTTTGGACATCATAAAGGAGAAATTGAAGTCCAATTTTCAGACAAAGAAAGTATAACTTCTGTTCATCTTTCAATTTAATCAGTAACTAGTATGCAATTATTTCCACCCACAAGCAATGATTTTTAAATACGGTAATATTACACAGGAAAAATCAATTTTAAGAAAGAATAGTAATTTAGAAACCTTAAAATGAAACATTAAGCTCACACAAACTATCAATTAGGGGTTCAAATTCAATCATTTTTATTTACAGTTAATACTTCAACCTCATAGACTCTTACCATTCAATCAGCATTAACAGACAGTTTAATTTAGGGATTAATTGGGGGTTACCGGTGGTGGTGCAGCGGTGGTGCGGCAGTGGTGCAGCGGTGGTGCGACAGTGGTGCAGCGGTGGCGCGGTGGTGGTCGGCAGTGGTCAGCAATGGTCGGCAGCCTCCCTCCCTCTTCTCTTCTCCCCTTACTCCCTCTTCTCCCTCGTCTGTATTCCCTCTTTTCTTTATTTTCTGTACTGATCGAGCGAACCTGAATCTGATTAAGTTTATTAGCATCAGCGACCGCCATCCGCGACCACATGCGGTCGCTACTTTTTAATGATGTGGACATATCAGCAACCGCATGTGGTCGCTGATACAGATTGGTCGCCGTGCCAAAGTTTCGCACCAAATTTTAGGAGGGAAATTATTCTCAGCGACCGATCAGCGACGGCATGCGGTCGCTGATATATACTAGCGACGAGAATCTTTATCGGTCGCAGATATCGGTCGCTAGTACTATTATCAGCGACCAGATAGTGCGGTCGCTGATATCATTTGTCGCAGATGGCCATTTTTCTTGTAGTGTTATAATTCTAATTATTAATTTAGATTTGCAGTTATTCATGTTTCTTTTAAATTTCAGAAGATATATATATATATATATATATATATATATATACACAACGGATCAGGTCCGGGAGTCCGGATTTACTTAAAATTCGGACCTTTTTTTTTTTTTGCTTTTTTTTTTCAAAACAACTAAAAAAAAATATTTAATATTTTATGGAACTGAAATTTTTTCATAATATAATGTTTTGGGTGTGTTTTGAATACCTATACCAAAAAGTGGTGGTACAGTCTGCACAGACTGTACCACCATATTTTGTTATACGTACGCCCAAAACACTTTATTATGAAAAAATTTCAATTCCATAAAATTTTTTTTTTTTAGTTGTTTCAAAAAAAAAAAAACAAAAAAAATAAATAAATAAAGGTCCGGATTTTATAGAGTCCGGGATCCCGGACTGGATCCGGACTCTATATATATATACAGAAAGGATCAAGAGCATAATTCTTAAATAGCATAATGCCTTAAGTAACATAATTTTATCAAAACGACGCCGTTTTATAGGGACGCGGTGGCATTTTTGTAAATACCATGTCATCGCGTATTTACAAAAATGCCACCGCGTTCCTATAAAACGGCGTCGTTTTGACAAAATTCTGCTACTTAAGGCATTCTGCTATTTAAGAATTCTGCTTTTGATCCTTCCTGTATATATATATATATATATATATATATATATATATATATATATATATATATGGGTATCCATTCACAATAATCAGTTGTTGGGAAGCAACTCATTTTGGCCCAGCCGCTACAACCTGTAGCGGCTTATAAAAAAAAAATCTAACAAGCCGCTACAGGTTGTAGCGGCTGGGCCAAAATGGGTTGCTCTCCAACAACCGGTTGCTGTGGATGGAATCCCTATATATATATATATATATATATATATATATATATATATATATATATATATATATATATATATATATATATATATACGGTAAGGATCACGAGTATTCTTCTTAAATAGCATTCTGTCTTAAATAGCATTTTTTAATTAAAATTACGTCATTTTGGAAGTACGCGGTGACATTTTTGTAAATACGCGGTGGCATTGTATTTATAAAAATATTATCGCGTCCTTCCAAAACGACGTAGTTTTAATAAAAGAATGTTATTTAAGGCAGAATACTATTTAAGGAGAATGCTTTTGATCCTGACTGTATATATATATATATATATATATATATATATATATGTGTGTGTGTGTGTGTGTGTGTGTGTGTGTGTGTGTGTGTGTGTGTGTGTGGGGTAGCAGATTTAATTCAAGTATCTTTATTGGTTTACGATTATCATTAACCAATACGTATGTAACTCTGCTATTACTCCGTGATAGTACATATAGATTAATTAGGGACCGGGGTCTAAGAGTACATTAATTCTTTCTGGTAATTAAAACTTATGTAGTAGTAGTTCTAAATTTCGTAAACAAAACCATGTTAATTATTAAAGAGGGAGGGAGGGAGGGAGGGAGGGAGAGAATTACATGCATTGTATTGGTAATAATTTTGCATGTGTTACTGCATATTACCAAGAAATCAAAACATACAGTAAATGTATACAAATTATAAATAGGAGTATATACGTTTGCATGTGTTATTGCATACATCTATCCAAAAATACTGAATTTTATAAAAATTTAAGTTTAATTAAATATTATTAATTTTTTGAGAATAAAAAAAAATTAGACTGCTAGCTGGGCCGGTCGCCGGTTCCCGGTCCCCTAAAATTTTTCTCCCTTTAGGACAGGTGAATCACTTGACCGTCCGTCGCCGTCGGTGGCTACGTCTATATACATTAATAAACTCCGAAATATAGCATTGCTCATTGGACTTGATTTTAATTTGATTATTTCTTATGCCCTCCCTCTCTCTCTCTCTCTCATGTGAACATATGGCTATTGGAAGCACAAGATTATCCCGTTAGGGTGTTTTGTTTCAGCCACAAAAAATAAAGTGTACTCTCTCTCTCATGTGAACATATGGCTATTGAAAACAAAAACTTTTATTATCCAGTTAAGGTGTTTTGTTTCAGCTACAAAAAAAATAGGTTAATTAAAGGAGATCATACGGTTCTGTTTTTTTTTTTCAAATATTGTTTACTCGCTGCTGCTGGGGAGAAGAACAAGCTCATATGTCTGGTGGACATAACTTCAGGCCGTAGTTTTCTGGCTAATTAAATCCAGTCTTGCTGTTGAAATTAGAAGTTTCCATCAAATCAAGTCAAGGGCGATTAATTGTGTGGTCCAATAGAGAAAGAGTAGTGTAGCTTTTTGGAGCCTCAACTTTTCGGTTATCTCACATACCCAGTGATAAATTTAAATATAATTTAGCTTTTGACTTTAGAGAGAGCGCGGGGAACTCAGCTTAAGAGGTGTTTGTTTAGAATTTAATGGAGCTGAATCTGAATGGCTAAATCGGTCAGTGTATTTGTTTTGTTCTGAATCGATAAGATAGACGAGCTGAATGGTTAAGTCAAATTTTTGAGCTGAATGGCTGAATGAAGTAAAAAATATTAACTATTATATTAAGTAATATTAAATAAATTTACAATAATTTTGAATTTTTTTAGAGGGGATAAAATAATAAAGTTTTGTCATTCAGATGTTTCAGACATGTCAATTATCAAACAACTTTTTTCATTCAGATTCAGATTCAACTCATTCAGATTCAGATTTATTCAGTTTTTATCAAACACCCCCTTAATTCTTCACTCGTAAGCAGGTAGTTGGTAGAAGACTATTTTATGTTGACTTTTAATATAGTAGTCCCTCCGTTTCTAAAAGATTGTCGTTTTAGAAAAAAAAAATATTCTAAAATGGTTGTCTTTTACAACTTTTTATGAGAATAAATTATTTACTTTTCTATATTACCCCTACCTTCTTTCATTGTCCTAAAAAATTCTATGTCTTGTATTAATAGTTTTTAACTTCCCATAAAGGAGTAGTGATGGAATTTCAAACAAATTTTACTTGGTAAATGATATTTTCTTAATCCATATGCAAAAACCTTGAACGACAATCTTTTAGGAACGGAGGTAGTACTATAACTAGACTCTTTACTGATTTCTTTGTGGTCTCCGTCGCTTCACTCCCTCACTCTACTCTACTCTCGGTCTTTTTTAAGAACTTCTCAATTATGAGCCACAAATTTTAACAAGGACTTTGTGTTTTTCTACTTTTCTAGAGAAGCGTTTCTCATCCTTTGCTTATCATTGTCCTCTTTCTTTATACTTTTAAATTCTAACTTTTTTGGAATCGTATGTTATTGGAGAGGATCCTAAAGTGGGTAAATTTTGGAATTTTATATTCATGACACGGTTATGGAAGTGACATTGATTCAGATGTGCCAGTCTCTGGTAATATTGGTGAACTCGAAGTTTACCGCACACTCGTTTATCACAATCTTAATGTGTTGTTTCAATCATTTATGATGAAATACATAATGTGCTTTCACTGACGCTGGCACTTAATATACATCTTAATACAGGCTGATTCATACCTGGACAGTTATATTAGCACAGACTTCGTAAGTATTTAATATTTGTGCGTTATATGCACTTTAATCTGGAATTTTGTTTAAATTAATTCTATTCCTATGGTTGCATTGCAGAAAATACGCACGGTGGAGCAAGATGGGAAGACTCAAACTTCAAATTATGAGGATTCTCCCCTTATTTTCAATTTATTTATGAATTTCATTCATTTCGCTAGCTGTAAGGCTTTAATGTTGCCTAAAATATTATTACTGCTTCTCAACAAAAATCCTGTTGGAAATGAGATTTGAATTGAATGAGAAAATTGACTTTAAAATCGGGTCGGGTCGTGATCTTGGTCGTGACGGGCGGGTTTTGTAATATATCATCACAATACTACGTCGTTTTGACGACGGTTACACGCCAACGGATTCTATAAATAAACGGTGTGGGAAGCTTTTAAGAAATAATTTTTTTTCTGTCCCGTTCTGTCAATTTCCGTCCCGCAGAAAATTTTCCGTTCCGTTCAGCAGTAACTTCCCCGTTCTGTTTCTGCAAGTCCGTTCTGCAGAATCTCGTTCTCTGCAAAAGTGTTGCAATCTCATTCCGTTTTTTCTATCCCGTTCTGCATATTTTCCCGTTTTTGTGTAAGTATATACATGCATTAATTTTCATGCATCATTTTGTAAGTTTAGTACATAACATAAAAATTGGTTCGATGAATTCTTAATTTTGTAATGTTACTAATTAAGAATTGAAATCCGTTTTATCTTGGGAAGCAATTATTCAATTACCCTTAGCATCTGTGGGGGAATAAATTTGTTTTAAGGAGACTTTGTGAATTCAAAGGACTCAGATTTATTTTATTTATGTTCTGCATAATTTATTATTATTATATTTTATATGCATTGTTAAATAATACAATATATTACAGAAAACAATCTTAAAGCAAATTTAGTATTTTTCTGTAAATATTGTAGTACTTAATTTAATTGAACAAAAAATCGTTGATAGAACAAATTTTATGTACTAACATAATTCTAGAAATTATTTGTATGTTAATATTCTGTTTACATATGTTTTCCAAAGAACGGACAGAGAAGCAATTTTTAATTAAAACCGGAACAGTTACTTTTAATTTGCATGCTGTGATTTTAATAAAAAACTTGTGTTGATCATTGACAAGTTTTCTTTTATAATAAATGGTTATTTAGACTATCGCATATTATTGCATATTAATAATAATGGAACAACATGCAATATTTACTGTTTATATGTTTTATAAAATATGTTCATTTTCTGTTCATATTTATAGACATATATGTTGAATAGTATAGTATACGTTGAAACAGGAATATTATATATATTATGTGTTAACTAATTTATAATATGTTATTGCTCCCATGGAAACTCAGGAGACATTGATTAGTTTTGCCTAATTCTGCAAAGTTCACTCATATTCGGTTAACATGTTAATATGTTAATTTGTTTTATTTGAATTAAGCAAGTCAGAATATTTCAAGTATGTTTCAAATATTTGGTTTTTCATATTCGGTTAATTACATAGAATAATATGTATGTATATATATATATATATATATATATATATATATATCTAAAGTTACCGTTGGAGTGTAGTATATTAATTACATAGAATTACATGCATTTTTTATATTACCTTCATTACTGTTAATATATAATATATATGAGTGCAGTAATTTAATATCTCATATGTTCCTTGCATCTCAGTTTTTAATCAATGAGTTCAGTAAGTTAATATTGCAATGTGCATGCAATTTTTAATATTAATATTTTTTAACATATAATCAGTACATTTGTTATGTTTTCTTATGCAGTTGATATATAGCATGCATCTTATATCAATATTAAAATATTAATATTGCAAGTTGTACACAAATTTTCTACAACAGAATTTTAGTAAACAAAATTTGTTGTTTGAATTTTACAAACAAAATTTGTTGTTTGATTTCTGCAAACAAAATTTGGTATTGAATTCTGTTAAATTTTTTGTACAAACAGAAATTTAATTGGATTATTGATAGTCTTTATTTGTATAACAGAAATGACATCTACTAGTACCATTCCTACCGTGAGTATGTCTCATGGAGAAAAGCCTGAAAGGTTCAATGGAACTGATTTCAAGCGTTGGCAACAGAAGATGCTCTTCTATCTCACCACGTTGAACTTGGCAAGGTTTCTACAAGAGGATTGTCCTACTCTTGTTGAAGGGAAAACTGACAAGAAAAAAGTGGCTGCTGTTGATGCATGGAAATATGCAGATTTTCTTTGCAGAAATTGGGTAATGAATGGATTAGATAATACATTATATAATGTATATTGTACAATTAAAACTGCAAAAGAACTATGGGAATCTTTAGACAAAAAATATAAAACTGAAGATGCTGGCATGAAGAAATTCATAGTCGGTAGATTTCTTGATTTTAAAATGGTAGATTCTAAAGCAGTCATCACTCAGGTTCAAGAATTACAAGTAATTCTACATGACATTCATTCTGAAGGAATGTTATTAAGTGACTCATTCCAAGTTGCAGCAATGATTGAAAAACTTCCACCATCATAGAAAGACTTCAAGAATTATCTAAAGCATAAACTGTGACGCCCCCAAAATAGGTATACAACACCCATTCTGAGTCGCCAAATACATGGTAAAGAAAGCAAACTACAACTTCAATAATACAATTATCGTGCAAAATACGACAACACATACTGTGAGTTTAAATACAAATATTGTCTTCTGGACAATATCCACACTCAAATAAATTCTCATTACAATTATTCAAACACTATTTTACAGAAATAGTGAGGACTGCTAAAACATCTTTCTAGAACCATCACTCCATACCCCGACTAGATCCTGCTATGTTCTCACCTCCTGAGAAGAAAAGTGGAACAAAAAGGAAAATGGTGAGCTCAACTAGCCCAGTAAAGAATATTATGACTAAGATAATATACAACAAATTATCGTTAGTCTTCAACAGAAAAAAATCTGATAGAATATAATCGACAACAAGTTTTAGATCAACAACTGCAGCGAAAACAACAAACCATTAGAAGAGTCAAGTAGAGAAAGAATTCTACTATCTTCTAAGATTTAAAAGTCCATCATCAATATTTTATCCCTGTAACATCGATTAATAATCATCTTTAACCAAATATTCATCTTTGCACTACAGGCCAAAGATATTCATTTGTATCACCAGTCGGTCATGTTCATCTCAACACCTGTTCATCTTTGCACTACGGGCCAAAGATATTCATCAGAAATCATTCATCTTTGCACTACAAGCCAAAGATATTCAGTTATATCATCATTTAGGACTGAGGATGATGAAAAATATTTTAAAGAAAACGAATCCAGTGAAACAAAATAACAAATATTAAGTATTCGTATTTCGATTTATCCATGTCCAAAAATACTTTATAAATAATCATAGTGAAGTAAAATTCAAGAATGATCAAAACATGGATACAATCAAAGCTAGTATCCAGAATAGATATTTTGGACGAAAAGAAGAAAATTTTATTTTTCGGTGAATAGTAACTCGTGAATAGTAACTCATGAATAGTAACCCCGACATGAAAAGTTTTAAATTTGATAAAAATTTTCAACCAATATTTCGGCATAATGATATTGAAGAAATAATATCATTTTTGAAAAAAATAACATCCCTTACCTCAAGATATCAGTACTTCTGGTCGGAATACCGGTATAAGGCTGAAAGAAACTTGCTCTGATGAATAGAAACTCTCAAAGTATCTAAATACTCACAAAATACACTCAATAATCTAGAGAAAGAAAGAGAGAAAACTTGTTTCTGGTGTGATTTTCAATTCTAACTTAGCCCTCTATTTATAGGAAAATGTTAGCACGCCGAAGCAGACTTAACCTGCAACCTGATGGCTTTACCTGCTACTATTCCCACCCACCACATTTGAATAAAAATCTCAGCAAATTTCTTCACCAACCAAGAGTGGGGCCCACCAATTCTAGAATTTTCCACCAAAATGATTAACTCCGAAAATTCAACAATTTCTGAACCAGTCATCTCGTAAAATTCATAATAAATCATACGTTCATTTTTAACGGTTCAAAATTTGTGGACATATACTCAACTTATATATGTATAACATATCCAAAAATTACCACGATCCAACGGTCGGATTAAAAATTATAACCCCCGCAAAATATCTCAAAAACCCTGATTTTTAATACCTCCATTCCGACAAAAATACTGATAAAAACCTCAACATTAACTCCTTCATTTTTAACCACAAAAATATATCCCTCATTTATATCCACATAAAATAAATATTTCCTTATCATATGAATCAATAATTAATTATTCACAAATAATATTACAGAATCACATTTATGACAACCAGGCCGTTCCCAGGAAAGAGGGGGCTTTCCAATAAGGATTTCTCCTTACTGGCGCGCAATTAGATGACCAAACCTCTCCTTAGACAGAACTTTCTAGACATTGCCAATAATGTTATCTAATAATATTATTCAAATAATATGAATTATTGATCTGATAATGGAAAATACTGTGCAGCAACAATTATTGAAACAACAATAATATAAAATATCAACGCAACAATTATTGAATCAATAAAATAAAATATTGAACAGTAACTACTGTAACAATTATTGAGTAGTGCCTTCTTACGTAAGAATCAATAATTGGTGCAATACCGTGTGCTACTATATTTTAACCACCGGGTATTCCAACAGTATTAACGGTAACAACTATGCCGTTATTTATAAACAACTTATACTTGTCGTTTTCTTCATCCAATCCTTTCCGTTATGGGGCCCACACAAGGCTGCGTCGTCGTACGAATATTCCCCGACAGCAGAAATATTCCACGACCAAATGAATATTTCCCGACAAAATGAATATTTTATAACCACTTGCTTATTTTATAAAATTTGCACATTTCACCCATAACCAAAGTATTATATCAAATTAACCCCTTATTATTCACAATAATATTTAGAGAAAATTTGATTTTATTCATTAATAAGTTGGGGTCTTACAACCTCCCTTCCTTATGAAATTTCGTCCTCGAAATTGACGTACGTACCTGATGTTTCAAAAAGGTGAGGATACCTCGCTTTCATTTCTGATTCCAACTCCCTGGTAATTTCTTCAATAGCATGGTTTCTCCACAAAATCTTAACTTGTGGTATAACCTTCGTGCGTAGGACATGCTCTTTCCTATCTAAGATCTTAACAGGTACCTCCTCGTACGTTAAATCTTCAGCTATCTCGTCTGGTTCTAACTCAATAATGTGGTTCGGGTCTTTAACATATTTACGAAACATAGATATGTGAAAAACATTATGAACATGAGACATGCTTGGAGGTAATGCGAGTCTATATGCCACATTTCCTATTCCCTCAAGAATCTCAAATGGACCAACAAATCTTGGATTGAGCTTTCATCTCTTCCCAAATCTTGTAACTCCCTTCCATGGTGCAACACGTAACAATACATAATCCCCAATATTAAATTCCACGTCCTTCCGATGAAGATCCGCATAACTCTTTTGTCGATCATGTGCCGTTTGTATACGTTGTTGAATCGTTTGGATCTTCTCTGTAGTAATGCGTACCAACTCTGGTCCCAACATTGTTGCTTCACCCACCTCATCCCTGCATACTGGAGAACGACATTTTCTTCCATACAACGCCTCGAATGAAGCCACACCTATGCTCGCCTGATAACTATTGTTGTAGGAGAATTCTACCAATGGTAGGTACTTATCCCAACTCCCTTTGAGATCTAGGACACAAAGTCTTAATAGATCTTCAAGAGTTTGAATAGTCCTCTCTGATTGTCCGTCCGTTTGAGGATGGTATGCCGAACTGAATCGTAAATCTGTGTCCATAGCTTTCTGCAAGCTAACCCAAAATCGTGAAGTGAATCTTGGGTCACGATCCGAAACTATGGATATTGGCATGCCATGCAATCTCACAATCTCGTTCACGTACATACTAGCAAGACGTTCAAGGGAATAAGTCTCACGTATCGGCAAGAAATGAGCGGACTTGGTTAATCTATCAACAATAACCCAAATCTCATCTATGCCTTGAGAAACCTTGGGAAGACCCGTAACAAAATCCATAGTAATGTGTTCCCACTTCCATTTCAGAATCTCAAGTGGTTGCAATGGACCCTTTGGTACTTGATGCTCCGCTTTTACACGTTGACAAGTTAAACATCTCGAGATAAACTCCGCGATCTCTCTTTTCATATTGCTCCACCAAAATGTATGTCGAAGATCGTGATACATTTTGGTACTCCCAAGATGGATTGCAAACGGTGTGTTGTGTGCCTCCATCATTATTATATGCTTCAAGTCAAAATCGTTAGGAACACAAAGTCTGGAGTTGACTCGAAGTATTCCTTCTTCATCGATTCTTGCTTCTGGAATAGCACCTTCTTGCACTTTCTTCTTCATACACATCAGCTCTATGTCCGTAGCTTGAGCAGCTTTAACTTTATCAATTAAAGTCGGTTCTACTCGTATATTTGATATTATCATGTGGGTACTTGGAGTCTTCATCTCTATCTCCATCCTTTGCAAGTCATACAAAATGGGCATTTGTGTTAACAACATTGCACTCGTACCCGCGTATGATCTTCTACTCAATGTGTCAGCTACTACGTTCGCTTTTCCAGGATGATATTGGATGGTATGATCGTAATCTTTCAACAGCTCAAGCCAACGTCGTTGCCGCATGTTGAGTTCCTTTTGGTTGAAGAAATATTTGAGGCTTTTATGATCCGTATAGATCTCCACTTTCTCCCCATACAGGTAGTGTCTCCAGATCTTCAACGCGAAAACGACTACTGCCAACTCCACATCATGAGTAGGATAATTCCTCTCATATTCTTTGAGTTGTCGCGAGGCATAGGCTATGACTTTCCCATGTTGCATGAGAACACATCCTAACCCTTTGCCTGAAGCATCGCTGTAGATAACAAATCCATCCGAACCAGATGGTATTGTCAGAACAGGTGCCGAAATGAGTCTCCTCTTGAGTTCTTGAAAACTCTTCTCACATTCCTCACTCCATACGAATTTTGTATCTTTCCGAGTCAGCTGAGTTAACGGAGTAACGATTCGAGAAAATCCTTCCACAAATCTTCGATAATAACCAGCTAAGCCCAAAAAGCTACGTACTTCAGTTACCGACTTCGGTTGCTCCCAACTTTGTATGGCTTCAATCTTCGCCGGGTCGACAGATACTCCATGTTTTGACACCACGTGCCCAAGGAATACTACTTCCTCAAGCCAGAACTCGCATTTTTTCAATTTGGCATATAGCTTATTTTCACGAAGCCTTTGTAGTACCAGCTTCAAATGGCGCTCATGATCTTCACGGCTTTTGGAATAGATGAGGATGTCATAAATAAAGACAACAACGAACTGATCTAAATATTCTTTGAATACACGGTTCATCATATCCATGAAGGCAGTAGGAGCATTAGTCAATCCAAAAGACATGACTAAGAATTCATAATGCCCGTACCGAGTTCTGAAGGCAGTCTTTGGAATATCCTCAGTCTTAATCTTCAGCTGATGATATCTAGAACGAAGATCGATCTTTGAAAAGAATTGTGCTCCTTGCAACTGGTCAAACAGGTCATCAATGCGAGGTAACGGATACCTATTCTTGATAGTGACATGATTCAATTCTCGATAGTCGATACAAAGTCACATACTCCCGTCTTTCTTCTTTACGAATAAAACAAGAGCACCCCAAGGAGACGTACTAGGACGAATAAAACCGATGTCCAACAACTCCTGTAGTTGGACTTTTAACTCCTGAAGTTCAATAGGAGCCATTCGATATGGAGTTTTAGAAATGGGCTTTGTACCGGGTTCAAGGTCAATAAAGAATTTAACTTCACGTTCTGGGGGTAGACCAGGAAGTTCTTCAGGAAATACATCGGGAAATTCTCTAACAATAGAAATATTATTCAAATCTGACTTGTCTTTGTTCAAATCCATAACATGGGCTAAGAAAGCTTGACATCCGTTTTTCAATAAATGAATAGCTTTGTGGCTTGATATGACAGTGACTGATTTTAGTGGTTTAGTAGTTTGAATTCGTATGAAAGGTTGGTTAGGAATATGAAAACTAACAACCTTACGAAAATAATCAATTTTAGGATGATGAGTGGTTAACCAATCAATTCCTAAAATCACATCAAAAGCAAGTATCTTTAAAGAGATAAGATCAACAGGTAATGTGATAGTGCCAACTTGGATCATGCAAGATTTATAAACTGTAGATGTAACGAAGGTTTCACCCAATGGAGTTTCAACAGATAAGTTAAAGTCCAATTTCTCCGGAGTCAAGTTTAAACGTTGAGCACAAGTAGGAGAGATAAAAGAATGGGTAGAACCGGTATCTAGTAAAGTATAAACTTCGCAAGAATTCAAGATTAGCTTACCCGTGATCACCTCGTTCAGGTTTCTCGCGTTTTGGCCAGTCACGACAAACGCCCTTCCAGGAACCGCTGATTTCGACTTATCCGGGATAACTTTTGGAGTCACCATCCCCGCTGAACTTGGTTTTGCTACAGACCACTCTCGAGCAATATGAACCTCCTTTCCACAGTTATAACATACCTTGGATTGTTGTGGGCATTTTGGGTTGATATGTCCCTCTTTCCCACATTTGTAACATACGACCGGTGGTCGTTCTCCTCCCCTAGAAACAGTTGATGTTTGTGCTGACGTCTTCACGTTATCATTGTTGTATCTTCTCTTCTTAAAATCTCCTCCTGACTCGCTCCTTCTATTATCACGACCACAATTACCACCAGAGTGGTTACCGCTTTTGTCCGAATGTTTTCCTCCCTGCTGGTTTTCATTGCTTCGATGACTGCCGCCACCGGTATGACCCTGGTTGTGGTCCCTCGATTGCACATACTCATTATCTCGCTCTAATAATTGAGCCCTGTTTACGACATCTGAATATAAAAAAAATTTATGAGAGATAAGATATTGTCGAATCTCGGGTTTTAGACCTCTCAAAAATATCCTTGTCATTCGTTCCTCATTTTTGACCAAATGAGGTGCAAACCTGGATAACTCTGCAAACTTCGCCTCGTACTGGGACACCGTCATGTTGTTTTGTTCCAGTCTGATAAACTCCACCTCCTTCCCAGGACATGTTGAGTGCGTCAGGCTGGGTACGCTTCACAGACTCCCACCAGTAGTCTGCCTCACCGCGGAACATAAAAGTGGCGAATAGAACCTTCTGTTCCTCCGTGCATCCCAAGACATCGAATATCTTGGTAATTTGCTTGACCCACGTTTTCGCCATGATCGGATCCGGCTTTCCCTTAAATTCTGGTGGTCCCAATTCTTTGAACTGCTTAGCTGTGACAAACCGCGCGTTGTTATCATTTCCACCCGTATTCTGCACACGAGTCTCCCTCGTCTGATTTTGCATGAACTGTAAAAAACTCCTAAACATTCCATCATTCATCGTTTGCTCGGTAACGTTGTTTACAGGAGGAATATTGCCTTCCTGTTGCACGTTCCCCTGGGTGGTGATCAAAGGTGTCTCCACGGTCTGATTTACTCTATTATTAACGTTCTCAGCTGCCATTCTTAAATACTGCCATAAAACAAGGGTTAATAGTCATGTCATATATTATCCCTATACTCTGACCGACCAAATAAACACCAAATAAACTTAGTCAGGTCATACTAGCGAAGAAATTCTCCGTCTCTCCCCTCCTAGTTCTTGTCTCACATCTCAGCTAGGGATCATATCCCTAAGCTCTGATACCAACTGTGACGCCCCCAAAATAGGTATACAACACCCATTCTGAGTCGCCAAATACATGGTACAGAAAGCAAACTACAACTTCAATAATACAATTGTCGTGCAAAATACGACAACACATACTGTGAGTTTAAATACAAATATTGTCTTCTGGACAATATCCACACTCAAATAAATCCTCATTACAATTATTCAAACACTATTTTACAGAAATAGTGAGGACTGCTAAAACATCTTTCTAGAACCATCACTCCATACCCCGACTAGATCCTGCTATGTTCTCACCTCCTGAGGAGAAAAATGGAACAAAAAGAAAAAGGGTGAGCTCAACTAGCCCAGTAAAGAATATTATGACTAAGATAATATACAACAAATTATCGTTAGTCTTCAACAGAAAAAAATCTGATAGAATATAATCGACAACAAGTTTTAGATCAACAACTGCAGCGAAAACAACAAACCATTAGAAGAGTCAAGTAGAGAAAGAATTCTACTATCTTCTAAGATTTAAAAGTCCATCATCAATATTTTATCCCTGTAACATCGATTAATAATCATCTTTAACCAAATATTCATCTTTGCACTACAGGCCAAAGATATTCATTTGTATCACCAGTCGGTCATGTTCATCTCAATACCTGTTCATCTTTGCACTACGGGCCAAAGATATTCATCAGAAATCATTCATCTTTGCACTACAGGCCAAAGATATTCAGTTATATCATCATTTAGGACTGAGGATGATGAAAAATATTTTAAAGAAAACGAATCCAGTGAAACAAAATAACAAATATTAAGTATTCGTATTTCGATTTATCCATGTCCAAAAATACCTTATAAATAATCATAGTGAAGTAAAATTCAAGAATGATCAAAACATAGATACAATCAAAGCTAGTATCCAGAATAGATATTTTGGACGAAAAGAAGAAAATTTTATTTTTCGGTGAATAGTAACTCGTGAATAGTAACTCATGAATAGTAACCCTGACATGAAAAGTTCCAAATTTAATTAAAATTTTCAACCAATATTTCGGCATAATGATATTGAAGAAATAATATCATTTTTGAAAAAAATAACATCCCTTACCTCAAGATATCAGTACTTCTGGTCGGAATACCGGTATAAGGCTGAAAGAAACTTGCTCTGATGAATAGAAACTCTCAAAGTATCTAAATACTCACAAAATACACTCAATAATCTAGAGAAAGAAAGAGAGAAAACTTGTTTCTGGTGTGATTTTCAATTCTAACTTAGCCCTCTATTTATAGGAAAATGTTAGCACGCCGAAGCAGACTTAACCTGCAACCTGATGGCTTTACCTGCTACTATTCCCACCCACCACATTTGAATAAAAATCTCAGCATATTTCTTCACCAACCAAGAGTGGGGCCCACCAATTCTAGAATTTTTCACCAAAATGATTAACTCCGAAAATTCAACAATTTCTGAACCAGTCATCTCGTAAAATTCATAATAAATCATACGTTCATTTTTAACGGTTCAAAATTTGTGGACATATACTCAACTTATATATGTATAACATATCCAAAAATTACCACGATCCAACGGTCGGATTAAAAATTATAACCCCCGCAAAATATCTCAAAAATCCTGATTTTTAATACCTCCATTCCGACAAAAATACTGATAAAAACCTCAACATTAACTCCTTCATTTTTAACCACAAAAATATATCCCTCATTTATATCCACATAAAATAAATATTTCCTTATCATATGAATCAATAATTAATTATTCACAAATAATATTACAGAATCACATTTATGACAGCCAGGCCGTTCCCAGGAAAGAGGGGGCTTTCCAATAAGGATTTCTCCTTACTGGCGCGCAATTAGATGACCAAACCTCTCCTTAGACAGAACTTTCTAGACATTGCCAATAATGTTATCTAATAATATTATTCAAATAATATGAATTATTGATCTGATAATGGAAAATACTGTGCAGCAACAATTATTGAAACAACAATAATATAAAATATCAACGCAACAATTATTGAATCAATAAAATAAAATATTGAATAGTAACTACTGTAACAATTATTGAGTAGTGCCTTCTTACGTAAGAATCAATAATTGGTGCAATACCGTGTGCTACTGTATTTTAACCATCGGGTATTCCAACAGTATTAACGGTAACAACTACGCCGTTATTTATAAACAACTTATACTTGTCGTTTTCTTTATCCAACCGCTTTCCGTTATGGGGCCCACACAAGGCTGCGCCGTCGTACGAATATTCCCCGACAGCAGGAATATTCCACGACCAAATGAATATTTCCCGACAAAATGAATATTTTATAACCACTTGCTTATTTTGCAAAATTTGTACATTTCACCCATAACCAAAGTATTATATCAAATTAACCCCTTATTATTCACAATAATATTTAGAGAAAATTTAATTTTATTCATTAATAAGTTGGGGTCTTACATAAACGCAAAAAGATGAATCTTGAAGAACTGATTGTGTGACTTAGAATTGAAGAGGACAATCGAGGATCTGAGAAGAAGAGTGGAAAGAACTTCATTGAAGCAAAGGCAAATGTGGTAGAACAAAGGCCAAACAACAACAAAAGGAAGCGTGAAGGCAAAGAAGCTTTTAAGGCCAAAAAGAAATTCAAAGGCAAATGCTTCAACTGTGGCATTCCAGGACATAAATCTAATGAATGTTGAAAGCCAAAGAAGTTGAAGAAAGATCAAAAGCCTCAAGCAAATGTGACAGAACTGGAAAAGCTGTCTGAAAATGTTTCAGACATTAATCTTTTTGCAGTTGTATCTGAATGCAATTTGGTAGGAAACCCTAAAGAGTGGTACGTGGACACTGGAGCTACTCGCCACATATGTTCCAACAAATGGATGTTTTCTACTTACAAACCAGTAGCAAATGATGATCAACTCTTCATGGGAAACTCCTCAAGTTCAAAGGTTGAAGGACGTGGATATATTATACTAAAAATGACATCTGGAAAAGAACTGATTTTGAATGAAGTTCTTCATGTGCCAGATATTCGCAAGAATCTAGTTTCTGGGTCACTACTTAGCAAGAATGGCTTTAAGTTGGTGTTTGTGTCTGATAAGTTTGTACTTACTAAGAATGATATGTTTGTAGGAAAGGGCTACATGAATGATGGGCTCTTTAAGATGAATGTTATGACTGTTGTACCAAAGTCTATTAATAATAATAAAGTTAATTCTTCTGCTTACTTGTTAGAGTCTTCAAACATATGGCATGCTAAATTAGGACATGTTAATTATGATACATTGCGTAGATTAATTAATTTAGAGTTCTTGCCTAGATTTGATATTAATCTGAAACATAAATGTGAAATTTGTGTGGAATCAAAAATGACAAGATTACCCTTTCATTCTGTTGAAAGAAAATCTGAACCTCTAGATTTAATTTACACTGATATATGTGACTTAAAGTTTGTGCAAATTAGAGGTGAAAAAAAATATTTCATAACCTTTATTGATGATTGCACAAGATATTGTTATGTATATTTGCTAAGAAGCAAAGATGAGGCTGTAGAAAAGTTTTAACTTTATAAAAATGAAGTTGAAAATCAACTTAGCAAAAAGATTAAAGCAATAAGAAGTGATAGAGGTGGTGAATATGAATCACCATTTGAAGAGATTTGCTCTACTCATGGTATTATTCACCAAACTACTGCTCCTTATTCACCTCAATCTAACGGTATTGCTGAACGCAAGAACCGAACATTGAAAGAAATCTTGAATGCTATGTTAAACAGTTCTGGAGCACCCCAGAATTTGTGGGGGGGTGCTTTGCTTTCTGCTAATTATATTCTTAACAAAGTGCCTCATAAGAAAACTCACAAAACCCCTTATGAATTATGGAAAGGTCATAGACCTTGCTATAAATACTTACGAGTGTGGGGGTGTCTAGCAAAGGTGATGGTTCCTAAACCTAAAAAGGTTAAGATAGAACCAAAAATAATTGACTGTGTTTTCATTGGTTATGCAAATAACAGCAGTACTTATCGCTTTCTTGTTCATAAATCTGATATTAATGATATTCATGTTAATACATTTATTGAATCAAGAGATGCATCATTCTTTGAGAATATTTTTCCATATAATGGAAATAAAGATTCAAATTCAAACAAAAGGCCTTTGGATGCTACTAGTAATAATCCTGAAAATATAGACAAAGAGTCTGTATTGGATGAACCTAGACGTAGCAAAAGGGCAAGGACTTCAACGTCTTTTGGTCCTGATTTTCTAACATTTTTGTTAGAAAACGATCCTCGAACGTACAAGGAGGCAATATCCACTCCAGATGCTTCTCATTGGAAAGAAGCAATAAATAGTGAAATTGAGTCCATTATGCAAAATCATACATGAGAACTGGTGGATCTTCCACCTGGTTCAAAATTCTTAGGGTATAAATGGATCTTCAAAAAGAAGATGAAAGCTGATGGCTCAATTGATAAATACAAAGCAAGGCTTGTTGTTAAAGGCTATAGACAAAAGGAAGGATTGGATTATTTCGACACTTATTCACCTGTTACAAGAATTACATCTATTCAAATGCTAATAGCAATAGCATCTTTAAAAATAGACTTGAAATACATCAAATGGATGTAAAGACTGCATTCTTAAATGGTGAATTAGATGAAGAAATATATATGGAACAACCTGAAGGTTTCACTGCTCCTAGACATAAGAGGAAAGTATGCAAGCTTGCTAAATCCTTGTATGGATTAAAACAAGCACCAAAATAATGGCATGAGAAATTTGATAATGTTATGTTATCAAATGGATTTAAAATCAATGAGTGTGACAAATGTGTTTATGTCAAAAGCACTCAAAAGGAATATGTCATTGTTTGTCTTTATGTGGATGATATGTTAATCATGGGTAGCAACAATGAAGTTATCAACTCAACAAAACGTATGTTGTCAAATAAATTTGACATGAAAGACTTGGGGATTGCTGATATAATTTTAGGAATCAAGATTTCTAGAACCTCTGATGGAATTATATTATCTCAATCTCATTACATTGAGAAAATACTTGAAAAATTTAACAAGTATAATATAATTCTAAATAAGACCCCAGTTGATGTAAATCTTCATCTAGCTAAAAATGAAGGTGATGGCATATCTCAATTAGAATATTCTCGTATAATAGGCAGTTTAATGTATGTCATGAACTGTACTAGACCAGATATAGCTTATTCAGTAAGTAAGCTAAGTAGGTATACGAGTAATCCAGGTAAAGATCACTGGAAAGCTATTTTGAGAGTTTTGGGATATTTAAAACATACTCAACACTATGGACTGCACTATACAAGATATCCAGCAGTATTAGAAGGATATACCGATGCTAATTGGAAATCTGATACTAAAGATTCAAAATCTATAAGTGGATATGTATTTACACTTGGTAGTGCAGCGGTGTCTTGGAAATCCTCAAAACAAACGTGTATTGCTAGGTCTACAATGGAATCAGAATTCATTGCGTTAGACAAAGCTGGAGAAGAAGCAGAGTGGCTTCGTAATTTCTTAGAGGATATTCCAAATTGGTCAAGACCTGTGCCAACTATATGTATACACTGTGATAGCCAATCAGCGATTGAAAGAGCACAGAGTCATTTATATAACGGTAAGTCACGCCATATACGACGAAGACATAATACCGTTAGACAATTGCTCTCAAATGGAATTATCTCAATTGACTATGTAAAGTCAAAAGATAATATTGCGGATCCGCTTACGAAAGGTTAAACAAGAGAGCAAGTGGAAAAATCATCGAGGGGAATGGGTTTAAAGCCTACTATTTAAATAAGAGTCGTCATAATGGCAACCCAACCTAGCTGACTGGAGATCCCAAGATCTAGGTTCAATGGGCAAACCGAACTATGTAGTACTCAGTAAAGCACTGAGGAGATATTTACTCCTAACCATTCCTATTATGAGACAGTGCACATCTGCCGCGAGAATCAGGATAAGTTACGCTTTTAATGATTTTTATATCTTGAAATATGTTCAAGTGGGGTATTGCAGGATACTCTTGATAAAAGTCACCTACGTGAGTAAGAAGGGGGCCACTTCTGTGAGAATTTTGAAGGCTGAATTCTCTAATATACTTACGGAACCAAGAGGTGTTTCAAGGCCAAAATGAACACAAACGTGAGAACTAATTATGTCTGAAGAGATATTTTGTGAATTCTATTATCTTGGTTTACACAAAAAGCTGACAGTTCAAAGACATCAAGTCTACTGATTAGCCAAGTAAATTCGATAGATTTTACTAGGGTAAGTTCAAAGCCACTAGGCTACTTAAACTGATGAAATATCTTTTTTTATGTACTCGAACTAGTGTCTGCATATTCATAACATATTTTGCATATTGTAAAGCCAATTTTATATTCATGTGGGGGATTATTGGAAATGAGATTTGAATTGAATGAGAAAAATGACTTCAAAGTTGGGTCGGGTCGGGATCTTGGTCGTGACGGGCGGGTTTTGTAATATATCATCACAATACTACGTCGTTTTGACGACGGTTACACGCCAACAGATTCTATAAATAAACGGTGTGGGAAGCTTTTAAGAAATAATTTTTTTTCTGTCCCGTCCCGTTCTGAAAAAACCCGTTCTGTCAATTTCTGTCCCGCAGAAAATTTTTTGTTCCGTTCAGCAGTAACTTCCCCGTTCTGTTTCTGCAAGTCCGTTCTGCAGAATCCCGTTCTCTGCAAAAGCGTTACAGTCCCGTTCCATTTTTCCTATCCCGTTCTGCATATTTTCAAGTTTCTGTGTAAGTATATACATGCATTAATTTTCATGCATCATTTTGTAAGTTTAGTACATAACATAAAAATTGGTTCGATGAATTCTTAATTTTGTAATGTTACTAATTAAGAATTAAAATTCGTTTTATCTTGGGAAGCAATTATTCAATTACCCTTAGCATCTGTGGGGGAATAAATTTGCTTTAAGGAGACTTTGTGAATTCAAAGGACTCGGATTTATTTTATTTATGTTCTGCATAATTTATTATTATTATATTTTATATGCATTATTAAATAATACTATATATTACAGATAACATATTCAAATTGTCGAAGCATTATCCAGCTTCTGCATTCTTCAAACTTCCTAATATACATTTACTTTAGCTATTCTATTAATTTAGGAAAATGATGTATGTTGTGACTGTTTATGTCGACTTTTTGATTCTCAGTTACGTGGATAAGTGGTAATATTTTTGGAGAGATGTATAATAAATGGCGCCCTTTTATAATTCTTATCAATCTCATTTATTCATAAGCTTCGCAATTGTAATTCAGCATAAATTTATCGCAATACCTTGGATGACCTGTTAATTTATCTATTTGGCTTATATATTTTTCGAAGTAATTCACATGTAGGAGTGCCACTTTGTTGTGTGCAAATTTGGTAAATGGGAATTGCTTAAATGCTTATTCATGTATATATTATATATACTTCAATGTCAATAGAATCATTGTGTTTGGTGGGATAATGTATTGTTGGGTCATGATACTTCCCTTATTGGGCTGTATGGATTGGGCCTGTTTAATTAATTAGTCCCTTGGGCCTTCACTATTGAGTCCTAAAGTTATTGGGCCTAATCCTTACATTATATCTCCTTAATATTGGACCGGGTCATTGGGTGAACCCATCATGCATTTAAATATATCCATCTTTGACTTGTAACGATGGAAAAGGTAATGGTTGACTGTTTTGACTGCAAATCATTAATGAGGATGGGATGATTTTCGGCCGGCGGTAGAAAACAGTGAACAAAGGTGATGGAGTGACAGGTGAGTCACCGGACGTGGGGATGGGTGGTGTCAGTAGGTAGTGGGTGGCACGGTAAACCAGGCAAGAGAGTATAACCCAGCAAAAAAGTCTCCAAGAAAAGGTACACATACACACAATTAAGAGTTTTTATCTCTCTCAATACACTAGATATTTTATCCTCCATTGTTAACCTTGTAAACATCGATACTGACTCTCACGCCTAAGTTATCCCTCGACGGTCGAAGCCGTCAAGCTTGTGGTGTTGATCGTGTTTACTGTACAGGATCGGGACGTCTTACGTGATTGGGATGTGACAAAAGATCTTGGCGTTAACATTGATATGAACATCGGCCTGGTGGGAGAAAATATAGCTTTAAAGACTAAGAATGAAGAGCTTATCACAACCCATCGAAACTTAGCGATACAACTGGGTAAAGCTCAGACGAAGGCTCGGGATGATAAGAAAACTCATAGGGTCAAACGTCATAAGCTTCGTGGCAAGATAAAAGCACTTAAGGAGCAAGGTCCTCCTTTGACTGAGGAGCTGCGTAAGCAGATACAGGCGAACTATCGTACATCCAATGAGCTTAATACAAAAATTTTGAAGGTATACTCTGAAGGGTACGAAGTCTGCCGAGATCGGGGTAAGGAAAAGTTGGTTGCAGCTCAACTAGACCCAGCCCTTCTTGATTCCGAAGACGAAGACAATGCTTGAACAGGATCTTGCTGTCTTTTGTTGTTTTTGGAATTGTATAAAAATTTTGTTGTGAAAAACTTTCATATATGTTTAAGTATTAATGAAATCTCAATTTTTTTTATCATGACTTCTGTTTTGATTCGTTTCTTGTCAATAATTCAACACTAATAGACTTGCATGAACTTAACTTATACTGTGAATCATATAAGGCGTATAACAGTTAAGTTTAAGGAACGAAATGAACTGAATTTAATGAACTGAACTGGATGATCCGAACTCAACACTTGAACAAAATAAAGTAATGTATTCTTATCGTTTTCGAAGTGTGAAGTAGATCGTGTGTAAGGTGAATTCGGCTGATCCTCCTCGCACCATCAAGATCTTGTTTGTTTGTTGGTACCAGCCCTTGAACCCTTCACCAAACTTGTGAAGTTTTGGTGTAGTGACCAAGACTACTAGGGAGGGCCAGTTCCCTCTGAAGGCCTTCATTGATATGAAGAACACTTTCGTGTTCACTTCTCTCCCGAGCCAACGACGCCTTCAACATGTTATTTTCCCTTCTCATAGCCTCCTCGTCTGATTTAGCATTCATATGTCTGGGACGTAAACGTCCGAAGACAGCATTCGTCTACATATATTCAAAAGACTCCAGTCAATTTCAGGTACTTAAATAAGAAGAGACAGATGTATACCAAGAAAGTTATCGCTTACCTTCGCCAAATAGCTCATGCCTTCGTCAAGCAAGTCCCCGTTTGAATGGTTACCAAATCGGTGATCGTCGATCTCCCGAACAAAGGTATCAAAGAGCTGAAAAGGGAAATTGGCATTGAGCTGAGGCCACATAGTTGGCATTCCCATTGCATCATTTTGAAATTCTTGCGATGAAGGCCTAAGAGGAGAAGGCATAGGTTGGTCATGAGTCGGAGAAGGGTCCATATATATATTCTCAGGGGATGGAGATCGGATGGGAGTGGGGTCACGAACTGGTGAAGGTATAGATGTCGAATGTGGTTGACTACTAGATGGGTGTTTTCTCTTTCGAGATGGTGCTGCGGGGGGTTCGATTTGTTCTTCTTCATTAGTCATTCGAGTGTCCACTAGAGTTGAAGTGGGGGGAACGGTCGAAGAAGGCACTCTAAGTTCATCGGGGGTCAGGGGGTGATCTTGGTTTTTAATTTCTTGGCCCAAAGGAGTTGCTTTCGATTGTCTGCAGATAGATCAAGTAAACTACCTCGAGCAGTGATGATTAGGTAATATACCCATGAATTGGATATATTTGGACTTAAATTATTGCATTCTCAGGTTAGTTAGAAGCATTTTTATTATGTTTAGTTGTTGTTTTGTAGACTTGGGAGCTGCAGGGACGAATTGGGAATTTAGGGCAAAGAGTGGCAATATGGTAATTTCAGAGAAGTCCAGCGCCGGGGCGCTGGAAAATACACTACCAACAGCGCCGGGGAGCTGAGCCTCGGCTGGCATTGACTGGATTCGCGCGTTTGACTTTCTGTTTGGCTTGGCTTGGTTCATGGAATGCAAAGTTGATTTGGATTAGGAGTGTGGGGAAGCTATAAAAAGAAATTAAGTGCTGAAATTAGGGCTATCATCTAATCTGTTCATTCATCCGTTGGAGGCTACTACAAGGATTACTTGAAGATTAAGGATTGGCTACAGATTCTTCTTCTTCTTCTCCTTATTTTTAATTTGTAATTCTTTAAGGATGATTTGCAAACGATTATTGATTTTTATTTCCATTATGAACTAATTCTTTAATTAAGATTTCAATTGAACCTTTTATGGCTATAAATTAGTTATTCAGTTTATTCCAATTATTTGTGTTGAAGTGAATTGTTTATCATGCCTTGCATCTATTGATTAATTATTTGGCCAATAATTACCTTGTTATTCTAGAAGGAATTGGGAAAGAAATTCTAGGGTTAGAACCGGGTTTGATAACATGTGACTTATTTATTTGCACAGTGAATAATTAGGTTTGTGAATTGAATGGGAATATCTTTTCACCACATGTAACACATAAGGAATTGGAATTAAAGGAGTTTAATTCACTTGTTTTGCATAGGAATATAGCAAGATTAATCTGAATTAAATAGAAGTCAGTTGATTACTTGGAAAAGGACTTTTGACATTGGAGAATTCCTATTAACAATTCAGTAGACATAATAGTTGGGATAACTGGGTAAGTGAATTATAGTTCATAATTGGGGATACTGAAGTCTTAATCCTTATTTGTCGGAAATCATTCATTCAAATCTTTGTTTATTTATTTGCTTATTTTAGAATAATATCTTTAAATTGTTTAATTTAGTTTTAATATTTCAGAAAATCATAATTTATCATTGTTTAAATAAAATTGGGTTGATATAGTGCTAGTAGTTGGAATTTATTAATTAGAATTCTCTGTGGGAACAATACTTTTCTTATCACTTTATTACTTGTTGACCGTGTATACTTGCACGTCGGCTTTGATTATGAAATTAACCAACAAGTTTTTGGCACCGCTGCCGTCATATTAGTTATAATCAATTCGGTCTTAATTTAAACGTTACTTATTTTTCTTTTTGGATTGGCAGGAATTCTTGTGAGTGTATGCACACTAGATCGAAAGCTAAAAAGGAACTTTTTCCGTATACAGACGACATCGAAAGGAAGTATCGAAAATTGCGGTTGAATAGTGAGGTTATACATTTGGGAGAAGAACTGGTTGTTAGAGTTTATGCCCTAGAGGCCAATTATTTGATATAATTGCTTAACATTTGATATTATTGTTGATTGAATAAATAAATAATTTTATTATGGTTTTAATTACTGCGTAATATAATTGTTAACATAATAAAATTCCTTAGAATAGTGATACAAATTATATAGTTTCAAGTATGTGACTTGAACATGAGATTATATAATTACAATTAGTATCATTGTTCTTAAATGTCCCTAGTCGAGTATCATTGTTGATGGGACAACAATGATGCATTGAGACTAGTATGTGGATTGACTGATGACCAAATCTCATTGGTCATAAATATATGAGATATTAAGTCAATGCATAGGTACATGTTAGAGAACGATGTACTGGACAGACCCACCATGAGAATTCTATATGGAGCATTATGCGAAGTGTCATTAGCAATTCTCATAGTGACAATGATGTAATGGTCCTCCGACCTGAAACCGCTATTTTACTACACGAGAATTAATGTACTTTGATATCATCAAATGTCACCTTTAATAGGGTGGACTATAAAGGTGATTATTGGGTTCATTATGAATCGTGTGAGTAATATGAGTGATCTAGATGGAATTTAACCATCCTATATTTTATAGGTGATATCCATAGGCCTCTTGATTGAGTAGGACTATGAAATGCATGGCCATGCTCAAATAGTGATTTGTTTCATATAGTCTACTCATTGATCAAGAAAACTCAGATTAAATTATGAAGAGTATGACACATTCCATGACTCGAGTTTAATCTGGGATATTAAGGTTAAAAGGATTAAATTACATTGAAACATTGATCACGAAAAGGTTGCATCGAATCATCGATCTTATTATTACTTGGGTAGCAGTGATGCATTACTAGATGCCGCTCACTGTTTATAATTTTATAATATGATTTTAAAATTATTGCCAACGTAATAATAACCTATAGGGTCACACACAAAGAACGTAATTAAAAGGAAATTAATTTAAATTATAAATATTTAAAGATATCAATATGATTGATAGAATTTTAAATTACGAATTTAAATTAATAGGATAATTTATATATAGGTATATTAATTAAGTAAGACTTAATTAAGATATATATAAATTCGGATTTTAATAATATTAGGTTTTGATTAAATCCTCCTAACTGCTATATATATGATATATATCAATTACTTTAGGTTTTACGTCAAAACACAAAACCCTAGCCGCTCTTAGAGAGAGACTAGAGAAAACAGTTTCGAAAATCCTCATCCTTGGTGGCTAGTACCGCGATTCCTTCTTCTGCAGATCGTAGGACGATTCGCGGAGCGTTCGTGTGGATACCGTAGAGACGCAGTCGGTTTGTATTGCGTTGGAGATTCGAGGTGCAGTCGATTTCAGATTCTCGTTTTCATATTCGGTATAATCTCTAAACCTCTTAATTAATTGATTTTTCGCATGGATCCTGTTTTAGGGTTTCAGAAATTGCTTTAAAATTTTAATTTCCGCTGTGCGTTTCTGTGCCGAAACCCAACACTGGCAAACCAAGAAATACCCGTGAACATGGCAGGGAACGAACAAAAATCATTTAGGGATTATGCCATGCCGAATGTCATGGACTTGCAGTCGAGTATTAAGAGGCCAGCAATGTGACGCCCCCAAAATTAGGTATACATCACCCATCTTGGGTCGTCAGATACATAGTACAGAATACAAATACAACTTACTAATACAACTATCGTGTACAATACGACAAAACATAAACTGTGAGTTTGAATACAAATATTATCTTCTAGAGAGTATTCATACTCAAAAGGAGTCCTCATTACATTTATTATCACACTATTACATAGAATAGTGAGGACTACTAACTAATACTATCATTCGGACCATCACTCCGTTCTCCGACTTGCCCCAGCTACGTTCTCATTTCCTGAAGAGAACAGTGAAAGAAAGGGTGAGCTCAACTAGCCCAGTAAGAAAATATTATGACTAAGATAATGCAGAATAAATTATCATTAGCCTTACAACAATGTTAAACTGATAAAATATAATAGACATCAAGTTTAACTGCAGCGGAACAAGCAATCCATTAAAAGAGTCAAGTAGAAAATAAACTTTACTATCTTTTATGATTTAAAAGGTTTTTCAACACTGTGATCGCTGGAACTCAGCTTAATAAAATAATCCACATCATCAAATCACCCCTGCACTACGGCCAAGAATATTCGTGTATTCATTAATGGTCATGATCATGCCAACAACTGTCCATCAACGCACTACGGGACAATGAGGACTTTTACCACATCATTTGTAACATTACAGTCATGATTATACCGAATAATCCCTGGTCATAATCATACCAAGTCCATCTATGCACTACAGGCCACAGATGACTTTTAACATTTTATAAACATGAGGATGATGACAATGATATAAGAATTCAATAAAACAAGTTCAAGAATTAATTTATCCAAGAATTAACAACGTCCAAATTGTCAACATGATACTGCTTTATGGAGTAAAATTTAAGAATGCTTAGAAGAATATTTTCATGAAAAGATACTGGATGAACCGCAATTATCAAGGATATTCCACTAATTTCATGGAGTATAGAAGTTAAAACTTAACCAACTGAGTATAGTAAAGAATGGAATAACAAAAGAAATCACCAGGCATGCGATAGACCGCACAGACAGGTTATTCCAACAGAATAATAAATAATGGAACCAGGTCCGGCGTAAACGCACAGACAGGATATTCCGACAGAATAATAAATAATAGAACCAGGTCCGGTGTAAAACACACAGACAGGATGTTCCAACAGAATAATAACAAGACGGAACCAGGTCCGGTGTAAAACACACAGACAGGATATTCCAACAGAATAATAATAAAAACAGAACCAGGTCCGGTGTAAAACACACAGACAGGATGTTCCAACAGAATAATAGAAGAATGTCACCAAGTATAGGGTAGACCGCGTATACAGGTTATTCCAACAGAATAATAAATAATGAAATAACAACAGTTCTCTTCATGAATAAGAAAGAATAACACCCCTCACCGTTTTAAAGAAGAGCTGAAATAAGGAAGTATTTAAGTAGCATAATACTCTTCTTCTTTCTCTTTATAGTTTCTCTCTCTAAAGTTCAGTGAATTCGTAAGAAATAATGAAGGAATGAGCTGCTATTTATAGAAAAATAGAATGCATAGTAACTAATCCATGAACGGTCCAGATTGATTACTTTAATCTGATGATCCATATTTAAAGAAAAATCTTTTAAATAAAATATAATATATTCTATTTATAGAATAACTTTAATAAAGTATTCTATTTTATATAAAAAGATGTTTCTGTTTTATTACGTTAATAATACGAATAAAACAAAACGTCATTATCGTTAAATAATTCATATTATTAACTGACAATAATTGAATCAAACTGAGTGACTTCTCACATAAGCATAAATAATCAATACCGTGTGTTACTATGCAACCACACGTATTACTGTACTTTTACTACCGAGTAGTTCAACAGTATCAATGGTAAAACTTCCGCCATTATTTTTAATAAAATATTTTTGTCGTTTTCTCAATCCGACAATAATTCCACTGTGGGGTCCACCAATGATTGTGCCGTTGTACGAATACTTCCTGTTAAAACGAATATTTTTCGACCAATCGAATATTATATAACAACTTGCGTACTTTGCAAAATTTATAAATATTACCCACAACTATAACATTATATCAAATTAACTTCATAATATTCAAAAATGATATTTATAGAAAATTCATCTTTATTTATAAAAGTTGGGGTCTTACAACCTCCCCTTCTTATGAAATTTCGCCCTCGAAATTAGGGTACGTACCTGGTATGTCGAAGAGGTAAGGATACCTTGATTTCATTTTAAATTCTAACTCCCAAGTCATTTCCTCAACATCGTGGTTTCTCCACAAAACTTTGACTTGAGGTATAACCTTGGAGCGTAGAATATGTTCCTCTTATCCAAGATTTGAACATGAACTTCTTCATACGTCAAATCCTCCGCTATTTCGTCCGGTTCTAACTCAATAATGTGGTTCGGGTCTTCCACATATTTGCGTAACATGGATATGTGAAAAACGTTATGAACACGAGACATACTTGGCGGTAAAGCGAGTCTATAAGCCACAGTTCCTACTCGATCGAGGATTAAAAATGGACCGATAAATCGAGGATTGAGCTTTCCTCTCTTTCCAAATCTCGTAACTCCTTTCCATGGAGCAACACGTAAGAACACATGATCTCCTACATCAAATTCCACGTCCTTTCGATGAAGATCAGCATAACTCTTTTGTCGATCTTGTGAGGTTTTTATACGTTGTCGGATCGTTTAAATATTTTCTGTAGTCATACGTACCAACTCCTCATCCCAACATACTGGAGAACGACATTTTCTTCTATACAATGCTTCGAATGGAGCCATGCCAATACTTGCTTGATAACTGTTGTTGTAGAAAAACTCCACCAATGGTAAGAATTTGTCCCAACTTCCCTTGAAGTCAAGGACATAGAGTCTTAATAAATCTTCTAGAGTTTGAATAGTCCTCTCTGATTATCCGTCCGTCTGAGGATGATATGCCGAACTAAATCGTAAATCTGTTCCCATAGCTTTTTGTAAACTAACCCAAAATCGTGAAGTGAATCTTGGGTCTCGATCAGAAACTATGGATACTGGCATACCATGCAGTCTTACAGTCTCGTTTATGTACATACGAGCAAGACGTTCAAGTGTATAAGTTTCTCATATCGGTAAGAAATGAGCAGACTTGGTCAATCTATCAACAATGACCCAAATCGCATCAATACCTTGAGAAACCCTAGGAAGACCGGTAACGAAATCCATGGTAATGTGCTCCCACTTCCATTTTAGAATTTCAAGTGGTTGCAATGGACCTTTTGGTACTTGATGCTCCGCTTTGACTCGTTGACAAGTTAAACACCTCGAGATAAACATCGCTATCTCTCTCTTCATATTGCTCTACCAAAATGTATGACGAAGATCATGATACATTTTGGTACTTCCAGGATGGATTGCAAACGGTGTGTTGTGCGCCTCCATCATGATTTCATACTTTAAATCAGAGTTATTAGGAACACAAAGTCTGGAATTGACTCGAAGTATTTCTTCTTCATCGATTCTTGCTTCCGGCATAGCACCTTCTTGCACTTTCTTCCTCATACGCATCAGCTCCAGGTCTGTAACTTGAGCAGCTTTAACTTTATCGATTAAAGTTAGTTCTAATCGTATATTCGTCATCATCACATGGGTCCCTGGAGTCTTTAACTCTATCTCCATCCTTTGCAAGTCACACAAAATGGGCATTTGTGTTGACAATATCGCACTCGTACTTGCATATGATCTTCTACTCAATGTGTCAGCTACCACGTTCGCTTTTCCAGGATGGTATTGAATGGTATGATCATAATCTTTTAACAGTTCAAGCCAACGTCGTTGTCGCATGTTGAGTTCCTTTTGAGTGAAAAAATATTTGAGGCTTTTATGATCCGTAAAGATCTCCACCTTCTCCCCATACAAGTAATGCCTCTAAATTTTAAGTGCAAAGACAACAGCTGCCAACTCTAGATCATGAGTAGGATAATTCCTCTCATATTCCTTGAGTTGTCTTGATGCATAGGCTATGACTTTTCCATGTTGCATGAGAACGCATCCCAACCCTTTGCTCGAAGCATCACTGTAGATGACAAATCCCTCCGAGCCAGATGGTATTGTTAAAACAGGTGCTGAAATGAGTCTACTCTTGAGTTCTTGAAAACTCTTCTCACATTCTTTGCTCCAACCGAACTTTGTATCTTTCCGAGTCAGCTGAGTTAATGGAATAACGATTCGAGAAAATCCTTCCACGAATCTCCGATAATAACCAGCTAAACCAAGAAAGCTACGTACTTCGGTCACTGATTTAGGTTGCTCCCAGCTTTGAATAGCTTCAATCTTTGCCGGGTCAATCGATATTCCACGACTTGATACTACGTGGCCAAGGAATGTTACCTCCTCCAACCAGAACTCGCATTTCTTCAACTTGGCATAAAGCTTGTATTCATGAAGCTTTTGGAGTACCAGCCTCAAGTGTTGCTCATGATCTTCACGGCTTTTGGAATAAATAAGGATGTCATCAATAAAGACGACCACAAAGTGATCCAAATATTCTTTTAATACCCGGTTCATCATATCCATGAAGGCAGCAGGAGCATTAGTCAATCCAAAAGACATGACTAGGAATTCATAATGCCCGTACCGAGTTCTAAAAGTCGTCTTTGGAATATCCTCAGTTCTAACCTTCAGCTGATGATATCCAGAACGAAGATCGATCTTTGAAAAGAATTGTGCTCCTTGCAACTGGTCAAACAGGTCATCAATACGTGGCAATGGGTACCTGTTTTTGATGGTGACATGATTCAACTCCCGATAATCAATACAAAGTCGCATACTTCCATCTTTCTTCTTCACGAATAGCACAGGAGCACCCCAAAGAGAAGTACTAGGACGAATAAAGCCAATGTCTAACAATTCCTGCAGTTGGATCTTTAACTCCTGAAGTTCAATAGGAGCCATTCGATATGGGGCTTTGGAAATAGGATTTGTACCGGGTTCAAGGTCGATACAAAATTCAATTTCACGCTCTGGGGGTAGGCCAGGAAGTTCTTCAGGGAATATGTCAGGGAATTTATTAACAATAGAAATATCATTCAAAACTGACGTATTTTTGTTTAGATCCGTGACATGAGCTAAGAAAGCTTGACATCCATTTTTCAATAAACGAATAGCTTTATGGCTTGAGATGAAAGCGATTGATTTTAATGGTTTGGTTGCTTGAATTCGCATAATAGGTCGATTAGGAATATGAAAGCTAACAACCTTACGAAAATAATCAATTTTTGCATGATGAGTAGTTAACCAATCAATCCCTAGAATCACGTCAAATGCAAGTATTTTTAATGAAATCAGATCGACAGGTAATGTGTGGGTACCAACTTGAACCAAACAAGACTTATAAACCGTGGATGTAATGAAGGTTTCTCCCAATGGAGTTTCAACAGATAAATCAAAGTCTAATTTCTTCGGAGTCAAATTTAATCGATGAGCGCAAGTAGGAGAAATAAAAGAATGGGTAGAACCGGTATCAAATAAAGTATAGACTTCGTTAGAATTTATGATAAGCTTACCCGTGATGACCTCATTCGGGTTCCTTGCTTTCTGGGAGGTCACAACAAACGCTCTCCCTTGCACTACCGGTTTTGACTTTTCTGGGACGGCCTTTGGTGTCTCCATCTTGGCTGAACTTATTTTTGGTAAATGACAAAATCGAGCTAAATGACCTTCTCTTCCACAATTATAACATGCTTTAGACGGCATCACGCAGTTTGGACTGATGTGCCCCTCCCCTCCGCATTTGAAACATATGATAGGTGGTCGTTCTCCTTCCTTAACAACGGGTGCTGGTGCTGACGTCTTTCCATCATTGTTGAACCTTCTCTTCTTGAAATGACCATTCTAATTATTTTGGCCCTGATTACCACCGAAGTGGTTACCACTGCTTCGATAACTCCTCTCACTAGTATTATCATTTTGCCGACTGCTCTATTTTGGTTACGTTGACTCATTATCGCGCTCCACTAACTGAGCCCTATTCACAACATCTGAATACAAACACAGTTTATGAGAAATAAGATGTTGACGTATCTTAGGTTTCAAACCTCGCAAAAACATTCGCGTCATTCGCTCTTTATTATCCACCAAGTGGGACGCAAACCGGGACAACTCAGCAAATTTAGCCTCATACTACGACACGGTCATATTATTCTGCTCCAATTTGATAAACTCCACCTCCTTCATGTGACGAACACTTTCGGAAAAGTATTTGTTATTGAACAGCTCTTGGAACTTCTCCCAAGACATCTTCAGTGCGGCAGGTTGAGTACGCTTAATCGATTCTCACCAGTAATCTGCCTCTCCTCGCAACATAAAGGCGGCAAAGGGAACCTTTTGCTCCTCGGAGCATCCCAAGACATCAAATATCTTGGTAATCTGCTTTATCCATGTTTCCGATATAAGTGGTTTTGGCTCTCCCTTAAACTCTGGTGGTCCCAGCTCCTTGAACTGTTTAACGGTGACCGTCCGAGAGTTTTTAGTGTTTCCACCTATATTTTGGAGAGGAGCCGCTCTCGCCTGCTGTTGCATGAACTGCATAAAGTTTTTGAACATTCCATCATTCATTATCTGGTCAGTGTTGTTGTTTGCATGAGGATTGTCACCTTCCTGATGCACATTATCCTGATTATTGATATGTGGTGAATCAACAGTCGTCTGTGCTCCATTGCTATTCTCAACATTCTCAGATGCCATTTTTAGATACTGCCACAAAATAAAAGTTAATTGATATGTCATATATTATCCTTATATTATGACCGACCAATTAAATACCATGCAAATAAACTTAGGTAGGTCATACTAGCGAAGGAATTCTCCGTCTCTCCCCTCCTAGTTCTATTCTCACATCTTAGCCAGGGATCATATCCCTAAGCTCTGATACCAACTGTGACGCCCCCAAAATTAGGTATACATCACCCATCTTGGGTCGTCAGATACATAGTACAGAATACAAATACAACTTACTAATACAACTGTCGTGTACAATACGACAAAACATAAACTGTGAGTTTGAATACAAATATTATCTTCTAGAGAGTATTCATACTCAAAAGGAGTCCTCATTACATTTATTAACACACTATTACATAGAATAGTGAGGACTACTAACTAATACTATCATTCGGACCATCACTCCGTTCCCCGACTTGCCCCAGCTACGTTCTCATTTCCTGAAGAGAACAGTGAAAGAAAGGGTGAGCTCAACTAGCCCAGTAAGAAAATATTATGACTAAGATAATGCAGAATAAATTATCATTAGCCTTACAACAATGTTAAACTGATAAAATATAATAGACATCAAGTTTAACTGCAGCGGAACAAGCAATCCATTAAAAGAGTCAAGTAGAAAATAAACTTTACTATCTTTTATGATTTAAAAGGTTTTTCAACACTGTGATCGCTGGAACTCAGCTTAATAAAATAATCCACATCATCAAATCACCCCTGCACTACGGCCAAGAATATTCGTGTATTCATTAATGGTCATGATCATGCCAACAACTGTCCATCAACGCACTACGGGACAATGAGGACTTTTACCACATCATTTGTAACATTACAGTCATGATTATACCGAATAATCCCTGGTCATAATCATACCAAGTCCATCTATGCACTACAGGCCACAGATGACTTTTAACATTTTATAAACATGAGGATGATGACAATGATATAAGAATTCAATAAAACAAGTTCAAGAATTAATTTATCCAAGAATTAACAACGTCCAAATTGTCAACATGATACTGCTTTATGGAGTAAAATTTAAGAATGCTTAGAAGAATATTTTCATGAAAAGATACTGGATGAACCGCAATTATCAAGGATATTCCACTAATTTCATGGAGTATAGAAGTTAAAACTTAACCAACTGAGTATAGTAAAGAATGGAATAACAAAAGAAATCACCAGGCATGCGATAGACCGCACAGACAGGTTATTCCAACAGAATAATAAATAATGGAACCAGGTCCGGCGTAAACGCACAGACAGGATATTCCGACAGAATAATAAATAATAGAACCAGGTCCGGTGTAAAACACACAGACAGGATGTTCCAACAGAATAATAACAAGACGGAACCAGGTCCGGTGTAAAACTCACAGACAGGATGTTCCAACAGAATAATAATAAAAACGGAACCAGGTCCGGTGTAAAACACACAGACAGGATGTTCCAACAGAATAATAATAAAAACGGAACCAGGTCCGGTGTAAAGCACACAGACAGGATGTTCCAACAGAATAACAGAAGAATGTCACCAAGTATAGGGTAGACCGCGTATACAGGTTATTCCAACAGAATAATAAATAATGAAATAACAACAGTTCTCTTCATGAATAAGAAAGAATAACACCCCTTACCGTTTTAAAGAAGAGCTGAAATAAGGAAGTAGTTAAGTAGCAAAATACTCTTCTTCTCTCTCTCTATAGTTTCTCTCTCTAGAGTTTAGTGAATTCGTAAAAAATAATGAAGGAATGAGCTGCTATTTATAGAAAAATAGAATGCATAGTAACTAATCCATGAACGGTCCAAATTGATTACTTTAATCTGACGGTCCATATTTAAAGAAAAATCTTTTAAATAAAATAAAATATATTCTATTTATAGAATAACTTTAATAAAGTATTCTGTTTTATATAAAAAGATGTTTCTGTTTTATTACGTTAATAATACGAATAAAACAAAACGTCATTATCGCTAAATAATTCATATTATTAACTGACAATAATTGAATCAAACTGAGTGACTTCTCACATAGCATTAATAATCAATACCGTGTGCTACTATGCAACCACACGTATTACTGTATTTTTACTACCGAGTAGTTCAACAGTAACAATGGTAAAACTTCCGCCGTTATTTTTAATAAAATATTTTTGTCGTTTTCTCAATCCGACAATAATTCCGTTGTGGGGTCCACCAATGATTGTGCCGTTGTACGAATATTCCCTGTTAAAACGAATATTCCCCGACCAATCGAATATTATATAACAACTTGCGTACTTTACAAAATTTATAAATATTACCCACAACTATAACATTATATCAAATTAACTCCATAATATTCAAAAATGATATTTATAAAAAATTCATCTTTATTTATAAAAGTTGGGGTCTTACAATGGCAATCTTCTCCGATATGGTCGAACAGAACTTAGAAGTATTTATGGATGATTTCTCCGTGTTCGGTGATAGTTTCGACTTGTGTTTGAGAAATCTGATCTTGGTGTTAAAAAGATGTGTGGAGAGTAACCTAGTGCTTAATTGGGAAAAGTGTCATTTTATGGTGAAAGAAGGGATTATTCTGGGACATAAAGTTTCCGCATCCGGATTAGAGGTAGATAGAGCAAAGATCGAGACAATTGAGAAATTGCCTCCTCCATCATCTGTAAAAGGCATTCGGAGCTTCTTGGGACATGCGGGTTTCTACAGACGTTTCATTAAAGATTTTTCAAAGATCTCGAAACCCCTATGTTCACTCTTAGAGAAAGATGTGCTTTTCAAGATGAATCAGTCATGTATCGAGGCATTCGAACTATTGAAAAAGAAATTGGTATCTGCGCCAATTATTGTGGCGCCCGATTGGTCTTTACCGTTTGAACTGATGTGCGACGCCAGTGATTATGCAGTGGGAGCAGTGTTGGGACAACGTCACGACAAGTTTTTCACACTATCTACTACACTAGTAAGACGCTGACGGATGCCCAGTTGAACTACACAACCACCGAAAAAGAATTACTTGCAGTGGTGTTTGCCTTCGACAAATTCAGAGCTTATCTTATTGGCACCAAGGTAATTGTCTACACTGATTATTCTGCCATTAAATATCTGATTGAGAAGAAGGATGCAAAACCGCATTTAATACGGTGGGTACTGTTGTTACAAGAATTCGATCCGGAGATCCGGGACAGAAAGGGTACAGAAAATCAGGTGGCAGATCATTTGTCTCGGTTAGAAAACGCAGAGGTAAAGAAAGAAGACAACTTAGTGATTAATGAAAAATTTCCGGATGAACAACTGTTCCGGGTAACCACAATATTGCCTTGGTATGCTGACTATATGAACTATGTGGTTGCCAAAGTGTTACCTCCGGATTTCACCTCACAACAACGAAAGAAGTTTCTCCACGATGTGAAGCAATACTATTGGGATGAACCATTTCTGTTTAAGGCATGTGCAGATCAAATGATACGACCAAATTTTCCAGCCAGGAAATCTTCCAGGTCCCTTACGTCTATAGAAGACGGTTTGATCAAAGATACTGTGAAAAATAGAAAGTTGCATATCAAAATCCATATCAATAAAACTCTCAAACAATTATGCAAACAGATAAATTAAAACTTACGTTTATGCTCATGTAACCAGGCTTGCTTAGTCAGAAGCAAGTAACTCCATTCCTTCTGTGGGAAGTTTTCAAATAACTCTATCATTTCATTTACACGCTCTTCCGATATGTCACCAAAGTCAGCAGAGACTACGTCTTCAGTGACCCAACCTGACAGTGAAGCAATTTCTGGCCCTTTGACGAAGAACCACCCTTTGTGCCATCCTCTGTTACTGGAAGGGGTATTGATTAGCGAGCGTCTTTAAAACTTCTCACCTGTCTTCGATGGAAACTTACTCAAAGCCTTAAACCCTTTTTCCCGGGATTGGCCAATTTTGTAGACACTGAAGAAAAAATCTAGAGAGGGCTCTACTCCTACTTCATGACAGAAAGCAATGAAGGCGAGGATATGAATGTAGGAATTCGGCACTAATTGGGCGAATCCGACGCCAACAAACCCTAGAAGAGTAATCAGAAATAGGTGCAAGGGGAATCGAACTCCCTTCTCCAGAAGAATCACGGGAACGGTCGTCCAACCTTCCGATCGTTAGTACATTCGCTCTTCAGACCGTGGGACTCTCACCTGATGGGTATCAGGAATTTGATAGTTAGTACGAATCCTCTTCAAACCCATCTCTGTTATTTCAGAAGGAGTATTGGTGTGTGTAAAAAGTTCCTTATTCCTGAAGAATTCCGAGGGAGTAAGAGGGGTTTTTGGAGGTGGTTTTGTGTTTGGTTTCGCGATTGGAGGGTTAGAACTCGAGGCTCCCTCGTTGGAGCTTGGAGGAGGAGGGACAGCAATAAGGGGGGCCACCCTGATCGGGGAAGACTGATTTGTGTTAATAACCACCATTGTTGACGATTTGCAGGGAAGAGGGGTAGAGGTTCGAAGGAGAAGAAGAGAACTCAAAGATCCAAAATTCAAATTGACAGGTAAAACTGTCAAATTTGGTAAAGTTTATCTTTTATACTGACGGTTACACGGTACTCGAGGGCGGCACATTTAATTGATAGTCATGATTACGAATTTGAAAAGGTGGCGTCCGGGCTAAGTCTCAAGCGTCTAACAGATTGGGCCCTTCAATTGGACTCCCGGTTTTAATCCATCTTATCAATTTTATTTTTATTTTTATTTTTTATCCCTCACTGGTTGGGCTTTGGTAAGTTTCAGTTTGGGCTTATTTTGTCCTATCAAATCCTATAAAGTCATGGACCATTTATAGTTTTCTATTAAATATCCTATTTAATAAAAAACTAGGGGGCAATGTTGGGTCATGATAGTTCCCCTATTGGGCCGTATGGATTGAGTCTGTTTAATTAATTAGTCCCTTGGGCCTCCACTATTGAGTCCTAAAGTTATTGGGCCTAATCCTTACATTATATCTCCTTAATATTGGACTGGGTCATTGGGTTAACCCATCATGCATTTAAATATATCCATCTTTGACTTGTAATGATGGAAAAGGTAATGGTTGACTGTTTTGACTGCAAATCATTAATGAGGATGGGATGATTTTCGGCCGGCGGTAGAAAACAGTGAATAAAGGTGATGGAGTGATAGGTGAGTCACCGGACGTGGGGATGAGTGGTGTCAGTAGGTAGTGGGTGGCACGGTAAACCATGCAAGAAAGTATAACCCAGCAAAAAAGTCTCCAAGAAAAGATACGCATACACACAACTAAGAGTTTTTATCTCTCTCAATACACTAGATATTTTATTCTCCATTGTTAACATTGTGAATATCGATATTGACTCTCACGCCTGAGCTATCCCTTGACGGTCGAAGCCGTCAAGCTTGTGGTGTTGATCGTGTTTACTGTGTAGGATCAGAATGTCTTACGTGATTGGGACGTGACAAAAAATCTTGGCGTTAACATGTATCATTGGGATAACCAGTAAGGTCATCGAACAACGTTAAGTTTGTCATTATATTTCTATATCATTGATACGGATCTTTTCCCTTTTCTTTTATGGACATGCAGTGTGACACTGCTGGACAATAACTAGTAGCTATTATCGTGGCGCACATGGAATTATAGTATGATTTTCCAATTCTCGTATATCTTGGGACATTATGTTATTGTTCTTAAAATATCTGGTGGGGGTCGGTGAAATGGCAAAGATCTTGAAGGAATTAATAACCTTGAGGTTACTGTTTCTGATCCCATGCTTGGGTGCATGCTTCACCTATTTCAAAAATAGTTTTAAGTAGCTTATGTAATTTGAATTCTCTTTCTTCTCTTGCTTTCATTTTTCATCTTGACATTGGACATTTCTGGCAGATAGTTTATGACGTAACAGACGAAGAGAACTTCAACAATGTTAAGCAATGGCTGAGTGAAATTGATCGCTATGCAAGTGAAAATGTTAACAAGCTTCTTGTTGGAAATAAGTCTGATCTTACTGGAAACAGAGTTGTGTCCTACGAAACAGCTAAGGTAAAGTTCACTGCATGTTTGCTAGTGTTAGACTACCTCCATTCTATGAAAAGGGTCCCAATTTTAAACTTCCGGATTTCGAAATTGAAATTTTAAAGTCAAAATTGGACTCTGTATTTGGAACATGGGACTATCCTTTTTAGTAGGTTATGTAAATCTAAAATCAGCTGTGTTTCTCTGGTGTCAAAGACGTTTGCAGATGAAATTGTCATTCCATTCATGGAAACCAGTGCCAAAGACGCTACTAATGTTGAGCAGGTTTTCATGGCAATGGCTGCTGACATAAAGAATCGGTACGTTATATAGTAGTGTATTTTTACATAACAATATTGCTAAATAATAAATTTAAAATAGTTTTTATTGGAGCAAACTAATGCACTCCATGCATCATATGTATTCCGTGAAGGGGGCTACTATTAAAATTAATTCTCGTCTGCCCCCACCAGAGACAAATTTTGGGATTGTTCCTTATTGATGAGTTATGAAATTAAAGTAGAGAATTTTTTTAACATATCGAAAAAGTTGCAATTTTTTGTTCATTTTCAAAGACTTATTGAAGGATTTTTTGGTTCCGTCCCTGAACTAACCCCCCCCCCCCCACACACACACACGCACGCACACAAAAGTATCCCCTGTTCATCTAAGGAAAAAGGCTTGTTGCACAGATCTCGTCAAGCAGTTTCAATCTAGCTAGGATTCTTACCCTATCTAGATCTTTCCATAGTTACTCTAGCTTGCAATTTCCAGAAGTCTTCTGCTTAAAACATCAAGAATATTTGATATGAGCACTGCTTCTGTCTTACCCCTGTATAGTCTTTGTTGCTACCTTATAACTGCTCTTATATGATCACCTCTCCAATTCCTGCAGAATGGCTAGTCAGCCTGCAATGAACAATGCACAACTGCCAACAGTGCAGATACGGGGGCAACCTGTCACCCAGAAGGCTGGCTGCTGCTCTTCTTAGTTGGCTGCTTCTTGGGTGCAAGACTAAACATCCTCGGCCAGATTTCCAATCAGAGAAGATGACCAGCATCTCTTCTATGCCTCTTCATGCTTTTGGTTTTTATATTAGTCGTCTTGTAAGCTATTTGAAATCCTATTCTTTCAAGTCTTATTTGATTTGGAAAGCCCTGTTCAAAATCACAAGGATTGCTTGCTTGTCCTGTTTGAATTGTTTGTAATATCTTTACTATGACAAAACTATAATATTATGAGCTTTAAATAAAAGTAAATGTTTTAGTGGTCATTCATATATTCGTATGAGAGTTTTCGATTTTAAATACCGACATATGACATCTGGATGGATGGGATAGGAGATAATTAAAAATGATCTCACCCTAATTTATTATATCTTATTGCTTAAAATTCTACCTAAGTCGCAGTTCAACTTTATCATAAATTTGGCAACATATGAATCATTTTCCTTCATATTATTAATTGGTTTAATAGGATGTGCATGTCCAGTGTTATCTGTATCATGTATGTGGATCTAAAATTGGGTATATTAGGTGCATAATTTTTCGTGTGTTTAGGTGCATAATTTTATTCATTAAAGGAGGGGGAATGGAGCCATAACTAAAACTATTCTCTTATAAACACGCACAAAAAAGAAAATGTTCCGAGAACAAATTATGGGATGTAAGGTGAGAGTTCAAAATTCAAACTACGAGTAGATGTGGTAACAGTGACGAGACCGAGTAAAATAGAAGGCTGCAAATTTTTGATCTCTCATAACTATCTTGAGCAAAATTTGAAGTACATAAAGATAAAAAAAAGAAAAAAAAAAGAGAGCTTAAAATTGTATTGTGGAAAAATTTCCATGACTACTCGGGAGATAAGCATGACCAGGCTTTGGATAATTCATTGCAGGAAAGAAAACTGCTGGCACAAACTTAGCTGCAGGGAAGCTTTGTCCAACAGGAGGGACTCCAATCTGTGCATAAGCAATGAGCATGGGAAACATATCAGTATAAACTATAAACCATTCAGGTTTCATTCAGCATGAAGATTAGGCAGATAGTGACAGATTATAGTTTGTCTAAAAAACAAGATCGTCTTTGTCCGTATGTATTTGACTTGTGCATTGAGATATTCATATGCAGATAAGCCATCATCTAGGACCCCGACTCCCATCCCCAACTAAGGAAGCAGAAGCTTTAAAGAGAAAGATCAGCTTACAGATTACAACATGTACTAAAATCTAAAAAAAAATCTACTAAAATGCCTATATTAGGAAGATGAATAAACGATGTTTTATTAATTAATGACAAAGCATTTGCAATCGACTCTCGAGATCTTCTACCAAGCCGAAATTGCATAATAGGCAAATGATGGAAAGAAGTCTCCAATAGATGTAAAATATACCATTAAAATGAAAATGGCAGCAATAATATCCTCTTACCATGTATGGCGGCATTAGACAAAAATCCGGAACATAAGTTTCAGCCATGAGCAAAAGCGGGGGTTTCTCAGAGGCTGCAACTAGGCCTGATGTGCTAGGCTATAAGATAAAAAATTATATATATCAAGAAAAGGCACCGGTGATAAGTTCACATATAGCTCAAAAACTTCAATGAAGATATACAGCTTACCTTTCCTTGGATTTCACCAATGTTCTTCAAAGGTGCAACCAGGTCGGTACTAACCTATATAACAATAGCAGCTATTAGATTTCTTATATCAAATAATAATATAACAAGTGTTTAAAAAATAAAATTTCACAGGGAAGCAAAATTACCTGTTCTGAGATTTCTGAAGCTTTATCAAAGGGTGAAGCTGGGGAAGCTTGAGGGAGTGGAGTCTGTTAAAACATAAAAATGTAGTCAGCTAATGAACAATAACGCATTTATTCTAGGAAGGAGAATGAGATCGAAAAAGAGATGGAGTACTGGTTCTTCAAAGTGGATGTCAAAAAGGCTCGAACGACGCTTCTTCTTCTCTGTGGCAGTCACTCTGATGAAATACTTTTGAGCATGGCTGGCTACTTGAGTTGGGGTCCTAGTGGGCACATGTTTCTTCGAAATCCCCTTCCAGTCACCTTTTCCCATCTTCTTCAAACCTATTAAGAATGACCTGTGCTCATCCTCAGTCCACGGCAACCCTGTAAAACGAAACAGACATAATCAACACATGAACAAGAAGAAACTTATCTGTAAAATCGAAATTCCTACCCAAAAAAATAAAAATAAAAATTCACCTAGTGTCCTAAAAGGAAAAGATGAAATAAAATCCATTATTGGTATATGTTAAAAAATGAGTAGTCCATAGCATGGTGTACAATATTAGGGGGACAGGCAGAAGGGTAACAGGATAATTGTATAATACTAATGATCAATTGTATTGTTAATTCACAATCAGTAACTCTTCACTTATCAATGCCAGAATAATTAATACAAATCACCAGATTTAATACTTGTACATACTGAGCAAACTTTTATCTTCAGTAAGGGAAATACCAAAACACTATGTAATGTGAAATAAACAATTTGCAGAACTTCAACATATTTTCATCCATCATTCATCTACTTGCTCTCCCAAATAAAATAAAATTGCTACCCCATTAATTACCAAAACTAATCTAACAAGTCACAAAATATTAGAATAGAAGAAAAAGAAGATCTTCAAGACACAAACTAAATATCATCAAAATCATAGTCCAATAAAACCCTCTTATATATATATATATATAGATATCTTATATATAGAGAAGAGAAAATTTATATATATAGAGATATCTTATATATAGAGAAGAGAAAATTGGGATTGCCTTTTTTTCTTTCACGAGGTGTATTAGATTTGTTCTGGATGAGGCCATCAGAGAGATACCCAGCAACATTATTATTGTGTTGTGAATTGCAGGCCTGGAGATTCCCCATACTTTTGCTCTTCCTCATACAAGATTCATCTTTTGCTCTTTCTTTTCTGATTGATGATGATTCTTCTTTCTCGCCCAAATTAATCTCAACACCAAAAAGCTTAAAACCCGTCATCTATAATAGATGGACAAAACCCACTTTCTTAAAAGACAGGACAACCCCTTTGTCACCAGGTTTTGCTATTTGTTTATGTATGCCTTTTCTTGATATATATATACGGTACACAGAGATTTGGGATCTATTGTTTATATATATATATATATAGTAGGACTCCTATGGTTTGGAGTTGCATTGATTATTCATCCAATCAGTTGATATGAAAAAGGAAAATAATAATGGAATAAGTTAATTTGAATTTTCTTATGATAGTGATGCCGGAAGAATGTTGGTTTAAAATCGGTGAATCTTGTTTTACTTGGGCATAAAGAAAGGGATGAGAATAACAGAATCCACTTTTTAGATTTTCTCTCTCTGTCTCTGCAATTATCTCTCTCTGTCTCTGTAATTAAAGCTTAATAATTATTGATGCATACTAAGATTTTTATTTCTATAAAAAAATTGCCTAACATATCCAAGAGGTAAACCAACGGGCTACACGTGTATATATATATATATATATATATATATATATATATATATATATATATATGTTTTTCTTGTTTTTCCATCTTTTGCCTTACAATTTTGACTATATTATTATTTATTTTTTTATTTAGTCTTTTAAAATTTTATAAAATTATTATTTTATAAACGCAGGTCTCACCGAATATTAATATATTTTTTGTGAATGAATTACTAATATGACTAAATAATATAGCAGCATAACATTAACTCTTAGAAATATTATAAATTTTCAGTGTTAGTGTTAGTGGAAAATTATAAATTTAATATTGCCATAGAAAACTTTTAAGATAATAATTTATAAGAAATTAAAAATATTAAGAGACGACAATAAAAAATAAAATAAAAAATACCCTACTGACACTAACTTGGATGCCTTACAACTACGGGTAGGGGTGATTATAGTGCGGTTTGAAGTCCAAACTGCACACGAAACCTAAGAGCTTAGATGTAATTTGACAAATTCAAAACGGCACATGAAACTACTGCTTGTAATTAATTGGTTCGGTGCAATTTTGAACCATGCAGTGCAGTTTCATGTGGTGCGGTTTCGGTTCCAAAATCAATTGAATTAATATACTTCTAGAAATATCATTACAGTTACTCGAAAATTAAATGATTAATCATAATCTTTTATATAAGAAAAATATTTGAAGAGGTTATATACAATAAAATTTGTGGAATAAAAAAGTTGGATACTTGAATTAATAATTGATTATTTGACTTGTTTATCATTATTCATCGAGAAAATAAATAAGAAAAATACATTAAAAAAGTAGGAATGCTCTCTGTGCTCGCAAACAATTTGGGGAACTTGGCTTTCGTAAGCTCCACGGATTTAATTTAGCTATGTTGGGTAAAAATGGTTGGAGACTATTAACTTCCACCAATTCTCTTGTTATCCGTGTCTACAAGGCTAAATACTATAGAAAAACTGATTTTCTGCATGCCAACAAGAAGAATAACGATAGTTTCATCTGGAGCAGTATCTTGGCTGCCCAAGATCTAATTAAGCATAATGTTAGATGGCGAGTGGGAGATGATTCATCTATCAATATTTGGGCAGACGCTTGGCTCCCTGATGAAGCTAACCCTCGAATTACCTCTCCTCTGATTCCTGGGTTACTGTGTGCGTCAGTATAGTCTTTGATGATTCCAAATGAACAGTGTTGGGATACTGATTTAATCAATGATCTCTTCATTCCTCGAGATTGTGCTCTAATTCTACAAGTATATATTCCTGCTCTACGTTACTGTGATAATATTTTCTAGTGCAAAGACACAAGTGTTATGTATTCAGTCCGTAGTGCCTATCGAACTCTCACCGTTCACTTGAATTTTATTAATTCTGCTCATTCCTTTTTATTAATTCTGCTTATTCCTCTCAAATTTGGAAGAAATTATGGTTGCTAAAGATCCTTCCTAAAGTGCGAAATTTAATTTGGCGCATTTGTCAAGTTTGTCTTCCAACCAAAGAAAATCTAATACAAAGACGGGTTGATGTAGATTCCTCTTGCTTAGTTTGTGCTCAATCCGTGGAGACAGCTTCGCATCTATTTCCTCACTGCCCAGTTGTTGTTGAGTGTATGACCCCGAATTTTATGAAATAAAAATATTCAATTTTTCTTATAATTACTATTCAGTAAATGGTTAAATTGATAAATGTTAAAGTTAAGGGTGATATATGAATTTTTTTTCAAAATACACAAGTGGTTATAAAATATTCATTGTTGTCGGGGAATATTCGTTTGGTCGTAGAATATTCTTTCTGTCGGGGAATATTCGTACGACGGCGCAGACATTTGTGGGCCCCATAACAGAATAACTGTCGGATGAAGATAACGATAAAAATTGAGTTTTTATAATTAACGGCGTAATTGTTACCGTTAACACTGTTGGAATACCCGGTGGTTAAAATACAGTAATACGCGTTATTGCACAGTAGCACACGGTATTGCACAGTATTTTTGAAATTATTGATTCATACGTAAGAAGGCACTACTGAATAATTGTCACAGTAATTACTGTTCAATATTTTATTTTATTGATTCAATAATTGTTGCGCTAATATTTTATATTATTGTTGTTTCAATAATTGTCACTGCACATTATCAGATCAATAATTCATATTATTTGAATAATATTATTAGATAACATTATTGGCAATGTCTAGAAAGTTCTGTCTAAGGAGAGGTTTGGTCACCTAATTGCGTGTCAGTAAGAAAAAATTCTTATTGGAAAGCCCCCTCTTTCTTGGGAACGGCCTGGTTGTCATAATGTGATTCTGTAATATTATTTGTGAATAATTAATTATTGATTTATATGATAAGAAAATATTTATTTTATATGGATATAAATGAGGAATATATTTTTGTGGTTAAAAATGAAGGAGTTAATGTTAAGATTTTTATCAGTATTTTTGTCAGAATGGAAGTATTAAAAATCAGGGTTTTTGAGATATTTTGCGAGGGTTATAATTTCTAATCCAACCGTTGGATCGTGGTAATTTTTGGATATGTTATACATATATAAGTTGAGTATATGTCCATAAATTTTGAACCGTTAAAAAATGAACGTATAATTTGTTATGAATTTTACGAGATGACTGGTTCAGAAATTGTTGAATTTTCGGAGTTAATCATTTTGGTGGAAAATTCTAGAATTGGTGGGCCCCACTCTTGGTTGGTGAAGAAATATGCTGAGATTTTTTTTCAAATGTGGTGGGTGGGAATAGTAGTAGGTAAAGCCATCAGGTTGCAGGTTAAGTCTTCTTCGGCGTGCTAACATTTTCCTATAAATAGAGGGCTAAGTTAGAATTGAAAATCACACTAGAAACATAAGCTTTCTCTCTTTCTCTCTCTATATTATGAAGCATATTTTGTGAGTATTTAGATACTTTGAGAGTTGCTATTCAGTGCAAGTTTCCTTCGGCTTTGTATTCCAGTCAGAAATACTACACTTTTGAGATAAGGGATAGTAAGGGATTTTAAGGGTTGTTATGTTTTTCAGTTTCGTAATTTTTTTGACCTTCAAAAATTCTGGAAAAATTTGAAATGATATTTTGATGTGTTTTCTTGATTGTGTCCAAAAATGGTGATTTTTGGATGTATAGATTGAGAGTTATAAATTTTATGAGAAAATACTATTTTAAAAGTAACCGCTTATAATTTCTTATGGTTAACTCCAAAATTGATGAAATTTTTATTGAAAGTATATCTATATAATATCAGTGTACTCTGTGAATTTCAGAATTTTTGGATAAAAGTACAATTTATGATAAATGTATAAATATTCGGCAGTTTTGGCCATATGAAAAATAGTAAATGAGTTTTAAAAATTCTGAGAAAAATATATGTTCAATATGAGACTATATTCTGCTAAATTCCAGAAAAGAAATATTTTTGGAACTGATTTAGTATTTTTCATAAAAATAGTCTAGTTATGAGTAAATGAATTAAATATGTTTTGTGAAGTAAGAAAATTGGAAAATAAGATTTTATGACTTGAGAATCCTATATGAGGTATATGCAGATTTTTTATGAGGGTTTTGGTTATTGGTGATGAAATCTTATGAATTTGGCATTTTAGAATGATTAAATGCATTATTTAGTAAAGTGTAAACAATTAAAATAAATTGTTTATAAGCTTAAGAAATATTATTCTTTCAATATCATTATACCGAAATATTGGTATATATTTTATTGTGGAATTTCTACCTTTTTGTGTCGGAGTTACTATTCATGAGTTACTATTCACGAGTTACTATTCACGATAAAATTGGTTTCTTTTTCTAACCAAATTATAGCTGATTTATGAATATTACTCTTGAGATTAAATCTATATGTTGATCATATTATTTTTATTATCATATATAATATTTTTATAACCCTGATGTTGAAATTCTCTTTCACTTGAGTGTAAAGATGGGTAGATTATTGGTATGATCATGACTTTGGGTTCTCTTTGGCCAGTAGTGCAAAGTTGAATTATTGACTAGTATGATCATGACCATTGAATTTATAATTGAATATCTTCAGCTTAAGTGCAAAGGTGAAATGATCAACATGGTTATAATTATTGTTTATATAAATGATTATATATTTCTTTGAGATATTAATATATTTGGCCTGTAGTGCAAATATGAACTGTTGATGAATATATTTGGCCGCAGTGTAAATATGAACTGTTGAGGAATATCTTTGGCCTGTAGTGCAAAGATAAAATATTGATGAATATCTTTGGGCTGTAGTGCAAAGATGAATTGTTGATGAATATCTTTGGCCCGTAGTGCAAAGATGACATGTTGTTGAATATCTTTGGCCAGTAGTGTAAAGATGAACAGATGTTGAGATAAACATGACCAACTGGTGATACAAATGAATATCTTTGGCCGTAGTGCAAAGATGAAGTTATTAGTATGATTATGAACAGGAAATGTGATTTGGTGTAACCATGATCTTTGATGTTTCAGGTAAAGATAGGTGATGAAAATTATCTTCGTCCTGGATGAGAAGAGGAATTTAGAACTACAATTATAATTATGAGTTATTCATATGATTATGGAAAGGAACTGTTGAGTGATGTTACAAGGATAAAACATTATTGGTGGATTTTTAACATGGAGAAGATAATAGACTTTATGGTCTATCTGACTCTTCTAATAGATTGCTCGTTCCGCTGCAACTATGGTTGAAATTTTTATCATTTACCATATGTTCTAAATCTCTAATTTATTACTGATGAAGACTATTGATAATTTATTTATCTTTAGTCATGATATTCTTTACTGAGCTAGTTGTGCTCACCCTTTTGCTTCACAATTCCTTTCAGGTAATAAGAGTGTAGCTGGGTCGAGCGAGGGTAACGGGGAAATAGAACGGTGGTCTCTAGCTGTGGATGTTCTCCCGAAGCAGCATAGAAAAGTTCATTTAGTAGTTTTATTTGGTGAATCCAATAGGGTAAGGTGTACCCAACGTTGGAAGGGTGGTTTGCCACTATCATACAAGATGTCTAACGACATACAACCTCGTGTCATCATAAGACAGGGTTGTGCTCATCCACTTGCTGAGTATATCTACGAGCACTACCTATATAATCTTGGTGTTTGTTTGAAGTATAATTCTCAATTAGAGACAGTGGAGATAATGATAAGTCAAGAGAAGACTCACCATTGGGAAGAATATGATAGTAATCTTCTTATTTTTCTTTGGGGTCTATTGGGTCAACCAAGGATAATTCTGTGGTCATATGATATCTATCATAACCTAGATGCATGGCCTCCCATGTACGAAGGTTTTCTTGAGCACTTCCCAAAGATTCTAGTTTCTGAAACAGTTTTTGACTGTACCTTTATGTAAGGTACCTTTGTGAGGTGCTGACACATGATGGTGTCCAATGTCACATTTGGTATATATTTGTATCTAAACTCACGGCATATGTGTTGTTGTACTTTGCACGCCAATTGTTGTAATAAAGTTATAGTTATTTTCTGTACCATGTATTTGACGACTTAGAATGGGTTGGGTGGAATGGACCTGTTTTGGGGTTGTCACATTGAGTGTTGGAGACTTTCAGCTTTACTTCTTCCCTCTCTCAATGGTGCTGACATTATCCAATGGATTGAAGCTCTTATTATGGGCAACAACAGTGAGGCCATCCAACTGTCTTGTGTGCTTTTATGGTCTATATGGAAGAATCGAAATGATGTGGTTTGAAAAAACTTGTGTAAACGGCCTTCGGCGATTGTCAACTTGATTGGTTCCTTTCTTGCTCAATGGCAACATGCCCAAATCCTCATAAATGGTGACCTACTCTCTAATCAAAATTTTGACGTTGTGAGCTGGTGCAAACCTGCCTGCGGTTGGCTGAAATGTAATGTAGATGGAGCTGTGTTCTTATCAGAAAGTAAGTTGGGTTTTGACATGGTTCTTCGAAACTCTGAGGGGACGATGATAGCAGCTCGATGTGGTTCAATTTCGGGTCCTGCAAATTCTATTTTGACCGAGGCAGTCAGCTTTAGGGAGGCTTTAAGTTAGCTTAAAAGACTTGGTGCTTCACAGGTAATTATTGAATCCGACTCTTCCATGTTAATACAAGCTATTCAGGCTTCATCTTCCTCTCCGAATTATGTGGGTTTGGTGGTGAATGAATGCAAGGATTTGGTTGCTTCTATAGTCAATTGTCGCATCTATTTTGTTAGGAGGTCAGCGAATTCTGTTGCACATCTCTTAGCTCGTGCTTCGGATTCTATGTCTGATATCCAGGAATGGGGCTCTATTCCCCCTCCTTTTATTTGTAATGCTCTAAGCTTTGATCTCCAGTCATGAAATTCAATTTTTCCTAAAAAAAAAAAGGGATGCCTGGAAAATGAGTCAGGATGAGAACTAGAGGGGAACCTAAGAGAAAACATACTTTTCATTTTTCTGAAGCACGTTTGATGAATTTATTCCTACTGATGGATAGACTCGAACATATAACCTTACACAATAAAGGGAGATATCTTTTACCACTAGACTATCACCTTTGGTCTTAGAAAAGTTGTTGGATAGGACCAAATTAGACGATTATTTTTTAATCGATTTAAGCCGATATCTATGCGTGTGAATTTTTTAATAGTATTAATCAAACACGATTTGGCAAAATTTTTTTATAACAATTTAATCAAGTTGACCAATTATTATTATCTCATATACAAATATATATATATATATATGTGTGTGTGTGTGTGTGTGTGTGTGTATAAACACACTTGAATACACTTCTAATTAATAGACTTTGCACTTTCTTTACTCATTTCTTCTTATGAATTGAAGTAGCAAGCGATAGACGAGCGATCTAGGTTTTTCACTCAGCCTCCCAATCTTTCCTAAATATAGAATCTTTCTCTTCATATTAGGATTTGTTTTTCATATCCTTATCAAGCTTTCACCCTCAACCTCGTTGTCAACCAGATCTATAATCTTCTCATCATCGATCATCTACTAATCACCCAGATCTGCATCATTTACCAATTAGCCCGTTAGATCTACATCATTTACTAATTAGTCGTCAGATCTACATTATTTACTAATTAATCAACCGAGATCTATATCATCTACTCATAGAAATTGTTATTTCAGTTATCTACTAAGAAATCGCTTAAGATATTTCTCAATCAACAAAATTTTTGTTTTGATTCTAACCGAATACTTTAGGTTATTTTGTTCATTCACAACGAGTCCAAATCTCATCGTAATCGAAGTTTTTCTCATACCATAAGGTGATTATCTATCTAGCCCGTTAGATCTACATCATTTACTAATTTGTCGCCATATCTACATAATTTTCTAATTAGTCACCCAAATCTATATCAGCTACTCGCGAAAATTGTTATTCGTGTCATTTACTAAGAAATCGCTTAAGAGATTTATCAATCAACAAAATTCGTGTTTTGATTCTAACCGAATACTTCAGGTTATTTTGTTCATTCACGACGAGTCCAGATTTCATCGTAACCGAAGTCTTTCTCATACCATAAGGTGATTATCTATCTTTTTTATTTCATGTAATACATGTAATTTCGTGTTTAATTATTTCATCGATTACTTTTGCATTTGATATCTCAAATAAATAAAGTTTTGCTTTTTAGACATTAGTTATGACATTGTAATAATCGAAACATTGGTTATGACCAAAATAACTCGGGTCCGAAATAAATTTTGGGTCAAATTTCAAGTTCAGATTGAATCAAATTCATCCAAACAAAGCGTAAGGCTTATATCACTAGCCCAAAAATATACTATTGGGTCATTATCTTGAGTTCGGAACAAATATTGGGTCAAATAAATTTTTTTTCATATCTTTTAATGTGTGAATGAGGTGTTACAATGATATTGCAAAAATTAACATCGACGTCTATTGCAATTCAATATATACATAAGGGGACAAATTTGTAATTTACCCTATGTAATATTAATAATTTAAAAAGCAAAATAAAAATTTAAATATGATTTTTTTTTTCTCTCCCTTGAGTCTTCCAAATTTCAAATTAGTATATCTAAAGAAAAATCAAATAAACGTGTAGACAAAAATAACCAAATTTTGAGATTTGTCAAATTGAGAGACCCTCGCGTCTTCCCGTGTCATTATGATCTTAATTATACTTGTAACTGGGAAGCTGCAAATTTAACGACATCGCTCCTACCGTCTCTTTGAAAGCTTGGCGAGAAGCTCCGAATGTTTTCTCTCCTCCCTCTCTCTCTTCCCCACCCTAAATTAATTTTTGGTAAAATTCCGAAATCTAATTTGCATGGATACCTTACGGTCTGTGGATCAATATTAGGGCTTTAATCATCTGGTAATCTTTTATCTTTATTTCGACATAGTTCTATAAGTTATAAAGTTTATTTGTTTTTTTTCCTATTAATTTTGGACTTGATTTGGTACGAGTATAATGTTTATTTCAACTCCAATTACTGTTTCATCTAGTGATCTTATCTTGTGCATTGTTCCATTGAGTGGCAAACTCACCAAAACAAAATATGCTTTTTATTGACCCGTTTGTTTAGAGAGAAAAACATTCTAAAAATATAGAAATTGTTTGAATCATTCTCCATTGTCTTTCTTTTATCTTCCTTCAAGTTTTCTGACTTATTAACAAATTCTGATTTTTTTAAGCTTTTTTATCCCAAGCCTCCTGTGAAGTCTACTCGTAAATTTTATGATTTATACGTGGGAAGATCAATCCTGATTTGGGCTGTAATCTAGTAGACTATATACAGTTGGAGCTCCGCTCATTATAAAAGTTATTGAGTTAGAGTTGAGTATTTAGAGAAAACTCGATAAAAAGTTATCAAGTTTGAGTTGAGTATTTAGCGAACACAAATTTTTTTATGTTTTAATTTGAATTGTACACTTATTGAGTCTAGTAGTTCTCGAGTAGCTCATAATATGATTATGAATGGTTTTTAAAAATACTACTTTTAAATATTTTGAATATCTTTATATATATCAAATTACCTATTTAAATAAATTAATACATAAATAAAATACAAAGCAAAAAAAACAATTATAAATATCCATATAAATAAATAATTTAAATTTATTAAATTCAGGCGAGTATCGAGTTGAGTTGACTAGTGCACGAAACAAATTTTGACTCTACTCGATAACTTAACGAGCAATAAAAAATGATCTAACAAAACTCGATTTGGGTGTTGAGTCGAGTAGCTAGGTTCGTTTAACAGCCATAATCCTGGTAATGAAATTGCCTTTTAGATGTTATTTCCTATTGTGAATCTGTCTATTTTATTTTGGATTGTTTTTCTTTTCAGGTTTTCTCCAATTTTCTTGTGGTATTTGTTGTAATTCTGTCTTTGTTCCTATTGTCATTTTCTGCCCTTCACAAATCGAGACCTTTGCATGCTTTAAAGAATATGCATTCTCAAGGTTGTACCTTTTTCCCAGTCATGAAGAGAGAAATCCGTCTCCCTTTTTCCCAATAAGAACTCCCAGAAAAAGTGTTATACTCAAACTGTTATATGTGATGGCAATACTGTGCAATATGCATCCACTAAAATTATTAAGGACTTGCTTCGGCTAAGGTAGACAACGTTCATTAACTTTTGGTGTCCCTTATCAAACCATATAACTTTATGTTTCATCTTCTTCTCAACAATTGTCAATGCTATTTGTTAAGGATATAGGCTTAACTAGAAAATAAGTGGAAGTTAAGGTGAAGTAGTTAATAATAATATTTTAGAAGATACTAGAGTCACATGACTAGAACTACTCCCCAAGCTTTCTTCCCAATACTTATCAGTTTAGCTTAAGAGAACATTAGGATATCATTAAATTCTAATAGATAATTATGTGGAGTTTGTTTCCTTTTAAAATTAGGTTTCCTGGTTAATATAAAGTTAGGATTCTAATGTCCTATAAATGTTGATTTAACCCATCAATATAATTCAATGAATTGAATATGAATTGATTTGACATTGTTAAATGTCACTGTGGACTTTGGGCATTTTTTCTTCTCCTATAATTTAATATTTGTTCCTACATTATTCCTTCCTTCAACTTGTACTGCATCAGATGTTATCAGAGCTAAACCTGATATCTTTATTTAACCATATCATCTTTCTACATTTTCTATTTTTCTTTGGCCACCATCATTTGCTAAAGTTTGTTAGGGAGTTGACATTAATATCACCTAGTTGTCAAAGTTCGCTCGAGTCAACAACAAAAGAGTAACTGTTCAATCACCAGAACTTACTGAAACCCTAGTACCGGCTGTAACCTTTCAGCATCCCGTACATCACTGCATCTAGTAAGTTTCAATCTGGTCACCACCATCATAGCTTGCCAATTGATCCAGGGAAAAGAATTACAAAAGAGTACTGTTCATCGTCTTCCGCAATTGTCAGTGTTGCTGCTCTATCAATGGAAAGAGGGGAGAAAAACCCCAATTGCATAAGACCAATAACCCATCCCAAATAGTAAAAAATCATTGTACTGCCAAAGCTCTAAAGTCTAAACCACCCTTAACTCTAGCCGTCATCATCATCTCGAGGGACTACCACTCTAGTAGATTCCAACAACCTGTCACCAACAAACCCATTGTTCAGCAAACTGCCTCCCAGCTGCAACCCCAATCGTTCTCAACCAAAGCCATTCCATCTGTCCATTTTTTGAAAAAAAAAGAGAGGAGAGATTCTTCGCTGGAGCACAAGATATTGCTGCCATTGTCAACCATCATTGCTGCCGCAGTCGTCGTTGATATATTATTAGCTTTATAAGTGGCATAAAATTTGTTTCTTTAAGTTTCAAGTTATTGTTATTGACAGGAATTTTCTTTCATTTTTGCTATCTATTCTTCTTAGTCTTTTCGTGAGAAATTTTCTTTTATCTAAACTCAGGATAGTAACACTCTAGTGTTTTCATTTCTTTTGCCTCACCATCCTCCACAAAAGAAAGAGAAAATAAAAAGGTAATGGATAGTTAAATTGTGATGTTTTGCAGGTTTGGAGGGCCTATATTTTACTTGTTTTGGAAAGGTTTTGCTAGAGATGAATTTAAATATTAACCTTGCCTAACAAGAATGCCAGGCATACCTTTAGTGGTTCATGAAACCATGTATGTCCTCTTTCATTTCAGATAATTTTTTTATAGTTTTATAATTTTATACTTTCCTGTACTGCCTACAAAATTAAATAACCTTCTTGAATATATGAAGAAGGGCTCAAATATGTAAAAGCTTTTTCCTTCATATGTATAGATTGATAACACATAAGGCGTGTCTGGGTGGGAATTTTAAAATATAAGAGGAATTTTGATTGAAGGGGTTTTAAAGACTACCGACTCTAAAAGCTCTAGATTTTAAATTCAATGTTAGGACAAAATGCAAGTTGAGGGTTGCAGTCCCCCCAAACTTGGGGCCACAATTACCTTTCCAGAAAAAAAATTGCAAGCTGAGGTTAATACATATTAAAAATGTAAAAGGATATCTCTTTTACTATTCTATAGTCTATACTGTTTTCTAGGTGAGGCAAATATTTTGAATAAGGAAAAGTATATGGGAGAGCCTAAAGGACATCTTTTGGGAATCCCTCACCTTCGGAATTCAAATGACACTTGTGGAGGAGGGGTAAAATTATATGCTCATTCTTTGGTTGAATATTTTTTAAAATTCATACCTAGCCAAACAAAAGGGGTAATATTACATACTCATTCTTTGATTTTTGCGACAAATCTTTGTTTAAATGCAATGGTGTTATGGCATTTTAGTTGGCGCATGATGAAGAAGTAATAATCTTCATTTCAGTCCACTTCAGTAAGCATAATTGTTTTTCTATTGCAGTTATTCTAGAGGTGCAGATCAAATGTGCCGCCAAGATTCTTGTGTGCATTTGTCTGCGGAAGAGGAAATTGCAGCAGAGGAGAGCCTTTCAATTTACTGCAAACCTGTAGAACTATACAACATTCTGCAGCGCCGTGCTACTGTTTGGGTGACATTCTTTCTCTCACTCTTTTTTTTGATATGTTAACTTTTGCTTTAAGTTTAGATGGTAGACAAATTTCTTCTCTTGTGTATTGGTACAAGTCTATAATACAATATGCTACGGCCTGAATTACACATTCTTTCTATGACCATGTAAATTTCATAAGTTTATTGCCTAAAAGTTGGGCCCTAATGTTTTATTAAATACTAAATGATGTGTGTGTGGGTGGGGGGGGGTGCATGCATATATATATATATATGTATATACATACATTTATATATATATAATGTATGTATCATCATGATTTTGAGGATGGGTATAATTTCTAGTTTTTCATTTTTTTCCTTTTGAAATTGAAGAAGTTGTAGTCCCTTCATTTTGTTTCTTCCTATTTTATATTTCTAACTTTAGGTACATTGTTAAGCAGCCATTATTTCTTCAAAGATGTTTAAGCTACAAGCTACAAGCGAAGAACAAGAAGAGGTAACAGTTTTTGAAGCAATATTATGTTAATATATTTATGAGAAACTGATTTGAGGAGATTTCACTTAATTTCTTTTGTGACTTAATTTTAAGCATTTTTCTTATTAATTAATTTTGAATTTTCTATGTGTAATTTGATAATAAAAATAATGATTTTGTTTCTGCTGGTATTTTCATAAACTTTGAAACTGCATGGCTTTTGATCTGTGTATAACGACTATAAAAAACACTTTTGTTTTCTATGCTTTATTGCTATCTATTCTGTTTTTAATCACAAAACTTTATTTACTTTGACTTTTGGTGTGTGGAAAGTTTAGAGTTTAGAGGTCGCTGACATGAAGTTTTGTTCTAGGATACAAATGACAATTTCTCTCACAGGAACTGCAAACGACCGATTGCAAACTCAAAGTTTGTTTCCAATGTACATATTGTTGGCAAGACCACTTTCTAATAGTGCAATTGCGCAGGTAGTTACACGCTAATACTTGGTTTAATCCATAGCTGTGTATCTATTTTATTGACTATTGCATCTACTTTCTCTAATGGTACTTAAAAATGCAGCATTCTGCAGTTTATCGTTTCAGTCGGGTATGTGTATTGACCAGTAATGTAGGAGTTGGGGAGGATAATCGATATCAAGTAAAATTTATTCTTCCTGAAATGAATAAGCTATCAGCGGAGGTCAAAACTAGCTCTTTTGCTGTGTTGTTGGTCAGCTGTGGTATGAAACAGTGTGTGTACTGATTAATTTGAAGAGATTTACATTAGTCTATTTATTGTAATAATTGAGGACAACTTGTTTTTTTCTGCAGCTGAAATATCTGGTCTTTTATGCAGAAATGATCTTACAAAGAACCATACAGATAAGACATCTTTTCCATGTATGATACGGTTCTATGGAGCTCACTTCCTTAATTGATTCAGTGAACATTCATTATGAATTTGGGATTTGAAATTGCTTAGCTATTGAGTGTAATTTTCAGAGACTTTAAACATATTCTTCCTCTTTAGTGGATTGTGTCTTCATAGACAGACTTATTGTCAAAGCAAGGCAGTTAAATAAATTTCAATGACCAATTTTTATGTTCCTATGTTCTAATATTAGTATGTGTTGTGTGTAGGCAAAATTAGTAACAATGTGTATTGGTATATGATAAGCAGGTGCAAGTTAGCTAAGGAAGGGATGTTAGCTTGTATAAATAGCTGTCATTTTCATTTAGCTATAAATTTTGAACATTTTGAGAAAATTGATTTCAGAATTCTCAGTTGGAGTGTCTTAAATTATATTTCCCTCCCTTTCATGCTCCTATCTTTTGTCCTATTCTCTCTGTCTCGTTTCTGACTCTATTTCTATTAATCTAGTTTTTAGAAACTCTATCTACGATCTCAATTATCCTGACACTGTCATGATATGATTAAGTAATAGATTGACAATGCATAATAGCTTGATTTCTTTGAGTGCTTTTGGGATTCCCTCAAACCACACTGTTTATCATGGAAGACTAGATAGGAATTGTAACTTCAACAAATCAAAGAACAACAAAGAATTTCCTACCCACTATAGCAAGAAAACCCAGTTTTTGTTGCAAGTAATTTGTGCCTCTTGAACTTTGGTCATAGATTCTGACTTTGATCCACACACTTGTAATAGCTTCTACAAGTATCATAGTAGTTTCCTTAATCCTTTCTCCGGATTAAACCTAAACTTCTGGGTTCAAGAATCTTCACACACACACGCACATATTTATATTCCAATTTAAGGAAGACTTGACTGTGCTTGACGGAACAAAGTCTAAAGTTGCAATTGGTTTTATAAATGTATCACAAACTCTCCATAAGCTGGAGTCATAGCCATGATACCACGAATTAGAATGCTCAATGTTGCACAAATTTGACTGCAAACATCACGTGCTTGTCTGACATTGAAATTATGAAATCGTGAGTATTATTTTTGTTTTTTCCCCTTCTATATATACATTGTGAAAGATACCCACTTATCGAAAATAAAGTATATAGTTTAAGGCAGGTGATTACATTATGTTGCATGTTCTAAATTGGTTTTTTGCCCATTTTGAAATTTTATTAGCTTATTGACATGTTTGTCAGAGACTTGTGGCAGTTTTGTGCTTAGTGGACTAGTTATTATGCCATTTTTTTTGGTTTGGGTTAGTGGATAAGTAAGAAGATCTCCACTGTTAATCAGACAAACTTTAAGTGGAAATGCATTCCGGTGGCAGTTGAGTCCTAATACACTTCCTTTTAGGTAATCTAAATTACTCAATAAGGACTAACAAGAAGGTGAAATTCAAACATACAATGACTTTCCTTCACACCCATCATACAGGAAGGAAAAAGTAAATAGAAAAACAGGAAAGCTGTAGAGAAGGAAAAGTTAAGGAGGTCAAGAATGATCCAAGAGTTGCTATTGAGAAACAAACTTTGCTTCCAACCAAAGCTAGTTTCATGATTGATTGCTATGAGAGGCTGGTTCATGATTGCTTCCAAATTATTAAAAATTCTTGCATTAAATATTTCCAGTTCCAATGACCCTGGACATTTCAATTTACACAGATGAGAACAAAATATCTTGCATTCTCACCCAACAGTTCAAGTTTACAAATTATTTTGCACCTACAAATTTCTAATTAATCATACTCATGTCATGTAGTAACGTATCTGTACTGTATATATTTGTGGTTAATAGGATTTATATTTTTGCAACCAAGCTCTCTGTTAAACAATACAGACACCTTTTTATTCTTTCCTATTACAGTAGTGTTTGTCCCAAGCTATAAAAACAGACTGTTACATGTAAGGAAAACATCAGAAATCATTCTACCACTTCCTTATTCTTAGTATTGTTATAAGTTATAGTATCCGTTTTGAATTAATGTCTGGAGTACAGAGCATATTTGAATACTTCTTCTATCCGTTTCGTATTTGATTGGTCTAAATATCATGCAGCGAATATTGGAGGGTCTGGCTTGTTGGGTAAGATTTCATTGGAAAACCTTTGTATGTCATGGGAAAAGTCTCCGAACTTGAGTTTAGGAGAAAGAACTGAGATGTTTACTACTGTGAATATGCAGTCCTGTGTTGTGGAGGTATATCCAAAAGTCCCTTGACATGAACATTGCTGTTAACTGTTCTTCATGCTTATGATTCATTGTGAAATTTACAATAATGTTACATATTCTCCACTATTAAAAGATTGTATCTGATGAAAATGGTTGTTGCGGAACTAAAATATGTAATGATACTTCTTTGCCATTTTATTCTTATTCTTGATATTATTATTTAAGATGCATTATATTGATATAATGATAATGTTTGGTTTAGCTGTTCCATATCTGAAGTAGAATTATAAATATCAGGTAGTGGTGCCCCTTAAAACCATTAATTGGTTGTCCATAGGGTCCTGAACATACGAAATACCAATATCAGATGAAGAAAATTTACTATTTCCTCGATTCTGTTTTGACTTTCACATGTTTCCCTCTCACATGAGAGTTGTTGTTCTAACTCCCTACCTTACGTGCACAAATGAATAAATATGACGTGAATATATGAGGTTGGATTACCAATGTACTGATGATCCTAAAGTGCAATAGTGATTTGGATAAATTATTTTGAGGAACAAAACCAGTGTGTCACGGTGACCTGAGTTGTTAGGTGTAGTCATATACTATTAATGAGTTCACCTAAGCTACCACCACTCTCAACTACAAGCACTGTTTTGATGCATAACTTGTGCTCATGGGTTGTAGAGATGTAAACCCTTTTTTATTTATTTATTTATTTAAGCATTGATAAATGACACAAATACGCACCACAGTCATGTCCCAACTCTTGGCCCCTTAACCTTTGCTTCCCCTCTCACCTTCTGCAGTTTATGGCGTTAGCAGATACCACTAAAATTTGACTGCTGGTGGCAGAAGTTAAAAAGATGTTACATATTTTCTTTGATTGTCGTTATCTAGAAAAGTTATTTATTAGTTTCTAAATTCTTGTTTATTTCTTTTTGGATTTAAAAAATTTTTAACCCTTTTTTCTTAAGGGCTAAAACAGAGCTTAAGAGAACTAAACTTTCCGTGTCCCTAAAATTTTGCTTTAAAATTTTCTTTCCTCTTTTTTTTTGGGTTGGGTAAAACCTGAATGTCAATCTTTGAGAAAAAACCGAGTATCAAAATATGGACTGAATGCATGAAACCTGAGACAGCGTATCCTCTCACCAAAAAATAGGCATCTCACACTAAGCTAGAGCAAGAAGATGAATGTACACAATAACTGCCCTGACTACAAGGTTTTAATGTACAACAACTGCCTTGATTGCAAAAGGTTTAACCGAGTGGGATGGATGAAGTGGAGAAATGCATTTGGAATGTTATGCAATCATACATCCATCAAGTTTAAATGACAATTGAAAATTGATCTGAAATTATTTTTCTCAATATTCAGACTTTAGGTGCTTTCAGCAACTACTATATTCATTTATGCCTGAGATGAATATGTCAAGATGGATAAGTAGCAGCGAACTGAAATAATTGCATTTGTGAGCAATGGAGCTAGGCCAACTGTTGAGAAGAAAAGGAGAAGTCCTGCAGATAGTTTGTTGTGTGTAATGTGTGGACTATGGAGTAATATATAAACAAGTGTAGGGGTTTAATTTGAGCATGCCAAGAGGAATGCACAAACTAACATGTTACCTTTGAGTAAGAACATATTTGTCATGGACAAAATATCAGATATGAATCCTGGCCTAGTTTAATAACTCCATGTGGGTAGCTGTATAAAAAGCATGGGAAAGAGTTATGTTTGACAATAGAACTTATTGTTGCAAAAGTATGTTACATTTCTTTTTTTGATGAAAATAATGTTCTGCACACTATTTTACAGTAATAGTAGCATTAGTTTTATGCTGCAAACAAAACTTTTATTCCCTTGCATTGATGCCCACAGTTGCATTGAAATTTACTGGAAACTTTTTTCCTTATTTGGATGCAGCTTAAACTATCTAATATCTTTGAGAATGTGTCTTGTGCTTCTTTTTACAAGATTTTCATATTCTCGTAGAAGGTTTTTTCCCTTATGAAGTGATGGATTAAATTTTTTTGATAGACAGATTGATGTAAGATATTATTCATTATGACATTTTTTCTTATGTTAAGGCATTAAATGATTAGATTGAATAGAATGGAGAATAATCTCTATTCATGATTTCAAATGTCTTTCACTGGTATTACTCTATGTGCTAAAGATTGGATGGTATTGGGACTTCCCTTATATTTATTGCTGGACTTGTACAGTTAAAAATATTTTATTTCATTTTCAAGTTCTGACAGTTATCCTTTTCCTGTTCTTTTGCAGCTGAGTTCATTGGGCAAAGATAAATCTATCTCTTTTCAGATTCCCTATAACTCTGGAGCTGTTGTATGTTCTGGCATTACTATGTGATTGACTTTTTGTAGAAGGATTTCTTGAAGTTTTGATACTACAATTTCCTTTTTTAATTTTGAGTTTGTATATGTTTTTAATAATTTTTTTTATGATTTTATCCATATATTTCAATTATCAAAGAGTGTTTCCCTGCAAGTCCCAGTCATCATTTCTGCAGAGGAGGTCGGCGCGAAAGAGAGAACTCCTTACAATTCATACTCATACAGTGACGTTCCTACCTCTTCGTTGTTTCATGTTGTCCGGTAATGGTTTTTATTTTTCAATATCTTTTTCTTTTCAATATACATTTGACATACATTCATTTAATCAATGTTCTTGTTAGAGTGGCTGATTAGTTTGCTCAGTGCTTGTAAATAGTTATTGATGTCATTTCTGTTTATATTACTACGTGCCAATGTTTTTTTCAGTTTCTGTTTAAATAGTTTGTCTATCTAAAGTAATTTTACTGGAATATGTTTGAGCTAATGTTATAATAAATGCCTTTTCTTTGTTCAAGGTTGGGGTTTAGGTCCAATTTAATAATCTCTGTGAAAATCACTTTACTGTTTTCAAAACTCTAAAAAAACTATAAGGTTATGATATGAAAGCTTCCATGTCGAAAAGATGTATGTTGTTGGTTTGATATGTTGCTGCCTGCTGCTTCTGTTATTTTTTGGTCATTAGTTTGCTGATGGAACTCTTTTTGTTTTGTCTAGTTTGAGGACTGGAAATGTAATTTTCAACTACAGGTACTACAACAATAAATTGCAAAGGACTGAAGGTATTAGATTGTTTTTCTTCTTTCTGCTGGTTTCTATACGTTTTCCCTACATATTCAGTCAAAACTAGACGTGCAGAAAATGGCTTGCAGCTAGTGTTACATATGATGCTTGGATATTTACTTCTACGTTTGTAAATTGTGGTTTAGTCAGTGCCTAGATGTAAAAAATGTGCTCATATTACCTCCATAAACCTTTATATGAAGTCAAATTGTTAGATTTAGAAAGTATTTGATAATAGTTTCTCCACATTTTTTAAATTACTGGATTATTTATTTTTTTACTTTACTCACAATTATGATGTCATGCACTTCAATGAACCACAACAATAATCATATCACTATAAGATAGATGTAATTTTCAATTTTATTAAGTACACTTTGTGCCAGTTTGAATGACCCTACCCTTTAAATTGTTCTTGGAACGGGGTTTGGAAATAAACCAAAAAGTATACAAGTATTATGTTGTTGATATATTTATATTCTTATCATGTTATGTATTATATTATATTTTCAATTATATAAAAACATAACTTATATATGTAACACCCTAGTCCCGCATCGAAAGATATGAGAAAAATTTGTTTGTGTATAAGTAATTGAATTACTAACAATAGTACCTTCAAGTTATGATATTTTGAGTGAGTCTGTGGTGGGCTAAGATGACACAAGAAGATACTATTAGGCCAGTGGTTTAAGGTTTTATTTGGAAGAATTTGATTCGATTCAGACTTGAGATTTGACTCGAGATTTGTTTCGGACTAGGGATTCGACCCGGGTTGTTTCATATGGTATCAAAGCTGACTCTTGAAAGCTCGGGTCGGGTCGGGTCATCTGATCGGGTTGCCGAGGTGGAGACACGAAGCCAACCGGTATTATCCCACAATGGTTAAAGAGGCAAAGATCTGTGGACCGTGTGTGTGATCGATTCTGACGGGGATGTCAGAAATTTAAGTGGAGGAGTTTGTAACACCCCAGTCTCACATCGAAAGATATGGGAAAAATTTGTCTATGTATAAAGAATTAAATTACTAACAATAGTACCTTCAAGTCATGACATTTTGGGTGAGCCTGTGGTGGTTTAAGATGACCCAAAAAGATACTATTGAGTCAGTGGTTTAAGGCATTATTTGGATGAATTTGATTCGATTCGGACATGAGATTTGACCCGAGATTTGTTCCGGACTCGAGATTTGACTCGGGTTGTTTCAATATATGTGTTTTCATCACGTCTTTAAATCAGTAAAAAAAACCATGAAAAAGGGACACTTAAACTGGGACAAGGACTATTATTTTCTTTTATTTTATTTTTTGTGATAATGGGACAGGGACTAGACTACTAACTACTACTTAGGATAAAGAATTCATAATTTGAGCCTGACATCTTGTTTTTAGTGTGGTATATTGATTGACCAATTCTCCTAGCTGTTAAGCTACTTATATCAAAACGCAAGGTGGTAGATAAATTTCCCAACAATGTATATTATTTTCTAAAACGTTCTTTCATGAGCGTTCCAACTTGTAGTTAAGATAAACCAATAGTGTGGAAAGTAGAAAAGTTGCAGCCTAAGCACTATATAGTGAAGGATCAAACGTAATCGAGAAAATATGAATCCAAGATCTTGTGAAGGGAAGCTATGAAACCGTATTAAGTTTTATGGTGCTCCAAAAGCATACTCTTAAGAATGAAGCCAAGAATGTCATCATGCTTTAATTTGGCACTCTTGAGAATGGTGCTCCAAAAACATACTCTTAAGAATAAAGCCAAGAATGTCATCATGCTTTAATTTGGCACTCTTGAGAATGTTGTTGTTGCTTTAAATTTACTTGCTCACTTCACATACACATGTTGTTAGGCAGTTTATTTTACAAAAATTGTTTGGTAATCCCATTGTAATTTTGTCATCATGGATGTTAATGATTTTCAAAATTTCTAGTTAAATTTTGGGTGGGTTTATTTTATATATGAAGAAGAAAGAATAAGGAAATGAATGTTTCCAAAATATATATATTTTTTGTTGGAATGCTACATGTGCACTTTATTTATAGTGTTTGAATATGTGTCGTTTGGTAAGTTACAATTTTCTAAAATCAGGAAAAAAATTCCACTAACCGCTGCAGTTTTAGTTATTGTAGCGGTTAGAAACAGTTGAAACTTTTGGCCTGTAACCAACACCAACCGTTGTTCCAAAAAATAACTATCAGAGAGGGCAAGCACCAAATGCTTTTAGCAGACTTATAAAAGATAATATCTTTGGGATGTTAATTACGGGACATACTTGATAAGTCTGCCTAGTGAGTGTGAAGTGAGGCCACTTCTGTCAAGTTTAGGGCTTAAATCTAGAGCACTCATGACATAAGATACGAGACACAAGGCCATTAAATGTGTCATCAAACAATTGGACAATTCTATGAAGAGAAGTTCAATGTGTGATACAAGTCTAGTTAACTATATAGAATTTGTGGTTCAAAGTTTATACTACCACATTTTTTGTTTAACTTTGACTTGTTTTCACTAATTGAAGATTCAAGTCCAAACGACATCTTTATCTATGTATTGACTTCACTGGACTAGTTAAGATTTGAATTAATTTATTTCTTGAGTCAAAATATTTTGAAAATGGTGGGGGATTGTTAATGATTTTCAAAATTTCTAATTAAATTTTGGGTGGGTTTATTTTATATATAAAGTTGAAAAGAGAAAACGAAATACATATCAAGTGTTATAGAAATGACCTATATATTGTTGTAATAAATCAAAGACGTTGTTGTAATAATAGATACAACAACAATATTAGTTATTTTCTGGAATAACGGTTGGTGTTGGTTACAGGTCAGAAGTTACAACTGTTTGTAACCGCTACAATAACTAAACCTGTAGCGGTTATTGGAAGTTTTTTCCTTATTTTGGAAAATTGTAACTTATCAAATAACACCTATTTGAACACTATACATACGGGGCACATGTAACATTTCAGCAAATATATATTTTGGAAACATTCATTTCCTTCTTGAAAGGCGCTAGGCGGGAGACGGGAGGCGGGCGGTCAGGGGGGCCTAGCTCCTGGGGGGCCTAGGCGGAATTTTTTTTATTTAAGACAATTTTAATATTTTATCTTATATTATTCTAACAAAACAATAATATAAAGCAAAATAATCTATAATAAAAAAAATAATTAAATTATAGAATTAGTAGTACTTGCACTTAAGTAGTAAGATATATATCCATTGCTTGAAATAATTAAATTATAGAATTAGTGTTTCTAGTAAGTAGTAACTAGTAAGTAGTATCTTGATATCTTCATATATATAATTATATACGTACTTCTCTCTAAAAAATTTAAATAAATGTTATTTTTAATAATTAGTGTCAAGTTTATTGAATGAGACATTTGATATTAATTATGAAATTATTTTTATTTGTGTAATTTTTAAAATTGAGGACTTAAAGAAAATGATAAATACCATATACTAAATATGATTAACATATCTTTAACGTATTAGTTTTATTCATAAACAAAATTGGTATTAAATAATAAAATTTAAAATTTTAAGAATTCAATTCAATATTAAAACTTAAGAAACTAAACATAAATTTAAGAATTATATTGAATTAAACTAAATATTATAAATATATCATCATTTATATAATTTGAAGTTGGTACAAAAAATTACAACTATAATAAAATTATCCATTTTGACTTAATCTTGTTCACTTCTTGTTGTGATTTGATATGCTACAACTTGCATTAAGCATATGGTAAATCATTAGAAAAAATAAATATATCAAGATCTGATTTTGGTAGTAATTTTTTTTAAAAAATAATCTCCGCCTAGGCCCTGCCTAGCCCGCCTAGGCGCCGCCTAATTAGCTGGAGCGCTTTTTTTACTGATTTGACTTTAGAGCGCCAGGTCCCCGGCTAGCGCCTAGGCGTTGCCAAGGCCGATTTTTAGAACACTTCCTTCTTCTACATATCTTCTAACTTATTGTATTACTGCAGAATACAATACTTAGTAAGTAACAATCCAAAAATTTATAGTTGTTCGTAGGATATTCTTCAATAGTGCAAATTAAAGAATAGCACGGACTACATTGTATTTTAGAGGAAATTCACTAGAACCATTTTGCATCAATTAGTGGAGTGAATTAAGCCTTGAGAACAACAATTCCATAGAAATGACCTATATATTGTTGTAATAAGTAATTCTGCAATTAAGCACACTTAGAGGGGGGTGAATAGGTGTAAATATCCAAAGTGATCTACAGTGGTCAAATTTTAAAGTATACTATAGCAGGCTATAATCAGACGGTCTAACTCAGTCTATATTAGTTATGTTCTTCGTCTGTTATAAACGGACAGCTAATACATGTCCGTATTAGTATAAAATTTTTCGACGTAAACAAAATCTGCAGAACATTGAAGTTTAAAACAGAAACAAAAGAACAGTAAATCACATCAAGATTTTTTCGTAGTTCAACCCCTATCCTCTAGTCTAGTAGCCTAATCCACGTCCAATCCCAACTAGGATTGGAGACTCACTTTATTAAAATAATATTCAGTAATTACAAAGTAAATAGAACTCCCTGTTACAACGACGATCGATTGGACACCTCTGCTCCCTTTGCACCTCTGCTCCCTTTGCACCTCTGCAACACCTCTCACCTCTGAGACTTTGATATCTTCGTTGTACAGACTGAATATTACTAAAATAAAATCTCCAAGCCAATCTAGACTTGTACTAAATTTACAATAGATATTGAGAGAAGGAATACAAGAACAACACTGTAAATTGAGACTAAAAGAGTGATATTCTAATTTGTATGCATCTCAGATTAGCTTTCTTGATGAGTTTCTATTTTGCAGTCCTTGATTTTCCTTGTAGCCGAGCAACAGTATATATAAAGGAGTAGAGCAACAACTATGTCATGTAACGTTCCAATTCATCAAAGCAACGACTATTACTTTTTAATTAAAATAGAAGATAAACATTAGCCATTACAGTCAGTAGATATATATAAGAGATGAATTGCTATGAAGGAGTCAAATAAAATTCAAAGACTAGCTTAAAGAGTTCTACTAGCAATTAGCATGTTTCCTTCAAAATAGCAACTGCTGTTAGCATGTATCTTAAAAAAATAATAACTGCTCCATCAACTTTAAATAAGAATCCTTAATAAAATCAATTCCTAAAAAATCTCCAAGCCAAATATTCGAATTAATAACCATATATATGTACCAACAGATGTATTATACATATATATTAGAAAGATATAATAATAATATCCCAGACAAAAATAAAGGAGCTAAAAGATATGCATGATAAGGTAAAAGAGTCCATGAGATTTAATAGTCTGTTTCCTTAACAAACTTAATTCCATACGAATTTGAATTAGTCAAATACTTTCCATGATGGACTCTAACTATGACATAGTAGAGCCAAATAACATATCTTTAATTTTAAACCGAATATATTTAAAAGTCTGTTAGCAATAATAACACCAAATGGGATGATAATCAATTTTGGGCCATTCAAGAAATTAATATATAATAAATTAAATCAATCCAAACAATAAAAACCATTACACAAATCCAAATATATTGTCATTATTAAAATCACCAATAATCAAAACTAACATAATAAAGCAGTGAAATTGTTGTTGTAATAATAAATACAACAACAACAATGGTAGTTTTTTTCTGAAACAATGGTTGGTATTAGTTACAAGCCAATAGTTGCAATTGTTTGTAACCGCTACAATAACTAAACTTGCAGCAGTTAGTTTTCCCTGATTTTGGAAAGTTGTAACTTACCAAATGACATCTATTCAAACACTATAAATAAGGGGCACATGTAGCATTCCAACAATTTTTTTTTAGAAACATTCATTTCCTTATTTTTCTTCTTTTTCTTCTGCAGATCTTCTAATTTACTATATTACTGCAGAATACAATACTTAGTAAACAACAATCCAGAAATTCATAGAGTTGTTCATAGGATACTTTTTCAATAGTGCAAATTGAAGAATATTACAGATTTCATTGTATCTTAGAGGAAATTCACTGGAACCATTTTGTATCAATTAGTGGAGTGAATTAAGCCTTAAGGACAACGACCTGGTCGTGCCTTTACAGTTCTATCACTCATAAAAATATTTTATCTAACAATGGATGCCCTTTCAATGTTTAAGCTTGATTGGAGTTATTGATCTTCATTTTTACCCCTCAGAAAATCTTAGGTGTTTGATAAAGTTTCATGTTTAGATTGAGTTTTTTAGAACCCGCATTTGATTATGATTTCCTTTTCCTTTGAGTTGTATGGTGCATGTTGATGTCTTCCCCTGCCCTCCTCCCTCCCCTTCACACTCATGGTAGTCATACGGAATACCTATGTTCTGGGTAATGTACCTGATTCAAAACACGATTTTGCAGTGACGGAAGACTTTTCCTGTCCATTCTGCTTGGTCAAATGTGCAAGCTATAAGGTAGTCCTGAATCTAACTTCTGATGAATCTGCTGATATATATATATATATATATATATATATTAATTTTTCAAGTTTATGGGATGATTCTTACATATGGTCACCATTTTCTTTAGGGGCTGAGACTTCACTTGCCCTCATCTCATGATCTGTTCAACTTTGAATTTTGGGTTGGTAACTTCATGAATCTGTAATGGTTTTTGACCGGTTACATCTTTGAATCATGCACTTAGTTCTGTTCACATTGGGCAGGTAAATGAAGAGTATCAAGCCGTGAATGTATCTGTCAATACTGATCAATGGAGATCTGAGGTCAGAACACTATTTCAATCCAGAATTTTCCTATGAAGTATTGCTAGAATGCTAGTGGTAATTGATCAGTAATTGACTTATATTCATGGAAATTATTAGTGCATTTGCAGATATGAGTTTTAATACATACAATGTGGAATGATTTATGCAGGGATATGCATGTTTATCTATATATCCTAAATTATTCCCTGTTACTGAATCATTTTACAGTGGCTGCTTGGGTGATGGACAATGCCAATTATTTTCCCATTGCTCAACTGATATTTCGTGTCTATAACACTCACTTCTTACATTAATACGTGCATGTTCTTACCAGCTACATATATAAATTCTCTTCTGGTGGTTTGAAGTTGTTTGAAATTACTATGTTACTAAAACTTTACTATCTTAACTTGCAAATCAGATTGTTGCAGATGGTGTTGATCCTAAACTACAAACATTTTTGATTTGGTAAGAGTTGCATTTCTTTTGCTTCATTCGGCGTTTATTAGTTTTTGAAATATTATGTTGTCTAGTTAATGCGACTGTTGAATGAACTTAAATGGGTGAAAACAATTGGTTTAGTTCAAAGCCAGGTATGTGCAGGAATCCAAAGTGCTTAGCTCAAAATGCAAATGACATCCATCCTTTCGTCTTAGATTATGACTTGCCAGCAACAATCAATGAACATCGGGACAAGATTGATGGTATGATTTCTCTCCACGATGTCAGTGCCATATTTTTCTGCCAATCTTTTTGTTAATTATTTCTAAATTCGAAAATTTTGTTTTCATTGCTTATTTATTTTATTTTATTTGATTTGGTTATAACCGAATACCGAATTATCCAGAATTTTACTATTCGAACACTAACCGAATTTTGGAACTAACCGAATTACCGAATTGTACATTCGGGTATTCAGGTAATAACCGAAATGAAGGTTTCCATAATTAACATAACAACATTACAATTCACAACAATTAGTCAATCAACACTAAACAGCAGAATAAGCCCATGCCCAATATATGATTAAAGTTAACAAAATGAAACAGAGTATCAATAGCATAACCAATTCACAATCCATTGGAAATACACGAGAAATACAAATTCCCACAACAAATTAACAATTACCCACATCCACTTGTTCTAAAAAAATAATCAAATAAAGAAAAACCAACCCAATCCAAAGGGCAAAAAAATATTTTGTGCTTAAAAACCCCATGACCAGGGCAAACACTAGAAAAGAAGACCTCATTTGAATATTATTTACGTGAATTAAAAATAAATACTATAAAAAAATTGTGCTAAAAATAAATTCCCACAACAAATTAACAATTACCCACATCCACTTGTTCTAAAAAAATAATCAAATAAAGAAAAATTAACCAAAAACAGATTGAAATCACCCACCAAATCCCCTAAAAAGGAAGAGTAGGGGAACCCAAGAAGGACCTTTTTCCTCCGTACCCATTAATGACGGAACTTGATGGAACAGAGTAAAGCAAATAGTCCGTCGGAGGAGAGAGAAACTTCAATAAAATTGGAGAGTTGACGTCGTCGTCGGAGCGGAGGCACTATTTGGGGACTGGGTTTTGCCTTTGGGGTTAGGGTCTTAGGGCTCTAGGGCAGAGTGGGAGATGAGGGCTAAGGGTATACAGATCTGAGAGATGAGAGATTGATTTGGGTTTTAGCTTTTGAGTAGAGATTTGAGAGACATGAGACTTGAGAGATCGGAGATGATTTGGGTTGAGTAGTGAGAGTTGAGAGAGACACGGTTAGTAGAGATCAGATTAGAGAGAGTTGGATACTGAGATATGAGGTGAGATGAGAGGCTGAGAGTTGTTTTTATTTTTAAGCCTTCCTTTTTTTTATTTTTAATTCGGTTATTCGGATAACCGAATAACAAAAAATTGGAAACCAAACTCGAACCCAAAAATCGGAAATAAAATCTTATATAACCGAATTACAAAAAATACCCGAATAACCGAAAAAATTCGGTTAAAAAATTTCGGTTCGGTTCCGGTAATTCGATTTTATCCGTTTTTGCTCAGTCCTACCAGTACTCATGACATGCCCGCATTTGAGTGTTAATTTTTCCATAGTGCTCTTGCAGGTGCTGTTGCATGTTTGGAATACAATACATCCAACCCTATTGCAACAAGACGTTTGAGTGCCCAAGTTCACTCATATGCAGATCCAGATTGTCTTCAATCAGTTCCTGGAAACAACCTTGCACCTCCTGCCTTGCTACAATTTGCAAAGACAAGAAGGTTATCAGCTGAGCAATCTGACCCTAAAAAGTATGTTGGGAATTTTTTTTTCCTTAGGCATTTTAAAAATAATTCTGACAATTTATTGCTGGACTTATACAGTTCAAAATCCGTTCCAAAATATAGGATTGATCTTTTGAAGGCAATTTCAAATGTTTTCAAATTTAGAATTGATTTTAATTCTTATAGTTTTAGACAATACAATTATGAATATTGGAAACTAAGTAAAAAATACTACTAATTACAAGATTTCTTGCTTTCAAAAGTAAAATGAATCACATCAATTTTGAATTTGAAAATTAACATTGACTTTGAAAATTCAAACATGGTCTTATATTTTGGAACGGAGGGAGTACTATATTAAGTATTTAGTAGTCAGCAATAGTCAAACATTACCTGGTCTCCACATTATGTCCTCAATAGTTGCCACCTGACCAGCAGACTATCGAATGTTATGCAACTAATCGACTTAATCAATCATAACTACTTCAATTGGACATGGGTGTAAGGATAGTGTCTTTGGATCTATACAGTAATTTTTTCAACCCTGTTTTGGATAAGAGAAGTTTTATTTGAAAGAAGGTATAGTGGTATAGAGGAGAATAAGTCGTCTAACAAAACAAAAGAGGTAAAGATACAAAATCCTAATGCTCACCCAATCCTTGTGCAAAGTCCTAATGTCGAACTCTATTTTTCGAGGAAGAAAGGTTATGTGTCAAGGTTAGTTGGTTAGTGATGTGGTTATAATTGGATGCTGTGTGGTTCTACTTCTACATACAATTACAAGGACATGTATTTGGTTTGCATAACTTTAATTTGATTGGGATGTATTTATTTTTATTCTCAGTCGTACTCTGCTGCAGAAGAGACAGTTCTTTCACTCACACCGAGCTCAGGTGATGTGATACTACTAATCATTTAATTTGGTTTTCTTCCCATGTTGCATCTCTGTATTCAATATTCGTCATGGATAAGCCACTATGTAGTTCTTTTGAAGGGTTATAAGTTGGATTACAAATATGGAAAATGTTATTTAGTATCCTTTACTGTCCTATGGTTGGTAGAATTGTAACCTCCCATTTTTGTTTGTTTGTTTGTGTTGTTGATAAGGTACTAGGTAGTGTAGGGAATCCTAATCGTATTTCACATGGGAGAGGACTCGTCTTGTAATGATAAAACAAAATCTCACTTAATATATGGTTATGAGCTACTCCATCCATTGACATATGATCAGATGGTCTAAGATGATATTATATCTGAGTATTGGGAAGCACTGGTTCAAGTCTTTCAACTGTTTGTGTTGCTACATATGCATTTTCATTGCCCCTTCTTCGTACATCTGATGCACTCCATGTACTAGCTGGAAATTGTATTTTGAGATCTCTATAGCTTATCATTGCATTACACCTTAATACTAGCACCAATTGAGTAAAATATTTCTTGTGTAGCCTGTGCATGATCCTCTGTTTTGAACCACATGTAAGCAAATTGCAAATAGCAATATAGAGTTTGTGTTGACATATTTGAACTAGTCATGTTTCTTGTATTGGTTATAGGTTCTAAGTAATGGTCCCTATACTGTTGTTTTTGGCAAATAACATTTGAAGGAGCAATGTAAAGATTATGAATGCCTGGAATTATTTGGACACACCTAGAGTGCATCTGTCAAGTTCTAATCTTGCTCTTTGTTTAATTTGCATTGTTTCTGTTTCCATTTTTAATCTTGTTGGGATATTATGATATATGTCCGTCGTCTTTCTTTTGCTTACAGTATTATAGCATTAATAGGGCAATCCATTCCATGCATTGAAGTTTCTGACATTGGATCGCTCTTTATTACATGTGCAGCCAATGGCATTAGAGCAAGTCTTGTCAGATCGGGACAGTGAGGATGAAGTTGATGATGATGTGGCTGATTTGGAAGACCAAAGGGTATGTTAAGAACACTACTAAAGTATTTTGGGGTGTGCGCTTGTGTCTTTCTAATGTTTCCTAGTGGCTTAAAATTGTTTTGAGGTGTTCTCTGAAGATTCATTTTGGGCTAATACTTTTTTTGATATGGATTTAGTGTTGTTCAGAACTGCAAAATTGTTTGTATACTTTGAATTCAACCAATATCTAAAATCAAACATTATCTGAAATAGGTTGGAATCAAAACAAGTTATGAAGAATAATATCCAAACATCCCTTCAGGTCCAATGCCTTTTATAAACAAAGGACATCAAATAAATGATTCTTTGGATTGGCTAGCAACAGAGAACAAGGATAGAAAGGAAACTGGATAGAAGATCAAATGATTGTAATCCAAATTAATCATCAATAATACACAAAAAATTTAATGTAGACTGTTAAAGGAACTAAATCATATACTACTCCTAAAATTTAGGTTAGAGATATTCCTAAGATAGGAATAAAATTGTAGTAGTTCGTGTGAATGGATGTGTCTAGATTCATTTGTATATTATACTTATATATTGAGGACGTTTGTAACTACCCTTTTCCTACACCTTCACTAGAAGCCAGTCACCAATAGCTATTTCAAGGCCTCGTCTTTGAGAGCCATCTGCCTATATCCAAATAATCCATTTAAGCTTCCAATTCACTGACAATATTCTGCTAGGCTGCCACATAATTTAGAAAGCAGGAAATGCATATTTGGTTGTAAACCATAACAGTACCTTGTATTGTCCTCACAACAAGATTCTTGTTGTGATTTTGGTGATCCATGTTAATGTTAATGCACTAATATTTGGCAGATGCTTGATGATTTTGTGGATGTTACCAAAGATGAGAAGCAGATGATGCATCTCTGGAACTCGTTTGTTAGAAAGCAACGGTAATATCTGATTTAAATTTCATCTCGTATTTGATTCTTCTAAATGTTTCTCCCTATCCGTTGCACACTAACACAGAATATTCTTATTCACCTGGTTCTTGATGCACATGAAACAGTTTGATATATGACTTGCACTTGCAGCATTTCCCCTGCCTTTAATAATTAATATTTATAGATTTTGCTTGCTCTTTATTGTAGTTGACTATTGGGGTTTCTTTTGTAGTCTCCAGTCAACTGTTTCTTAAGTGGTTTTTAATTCAGAAAATTTGTCCTCTCTCTCTCCGTCTTTTTCTTTTCTTTTTTTCCCTTTTCTTTTTTATTTGCCTGCATAGAATAAGGTTTCACAATAGTTGTATTATTGAGGATGTGAGAATGCCTATAATGTTATGTATCTTGGTTCTTCTGGAATCTGGATGGATGCGTGATAGTTAACTATTATGTGATCATGCATGTGCATGGCATACATGCACAAGCAACACATAAATGCATACATATATGTGTATCCAATACTTCTAAGATACCTATAATGAGTATAGGCCGATAATACTTTTGTATATTTAACTTTACCCCTTTTCTCGATTGAGTACCTGTTGTGCTAAGTTTTGCAATCAATGTACTTGAATTTTTTTACCTTTATTTGAAGGGCCTATCTAGCTTATGTGGTCAAAATTAGTACAGGCAATGCATTTACTGTTACTTCTACTTGGCGTTATATCATTGTATATCTCCACAAAAGCAATAGTAACTATCATGAGCAATCAAATGTGTTGAATTTGGCTAAGTGAGTTACTTTGGTCCTAAATTTAAGAATTGAGAAATTGATTGCACAAAATTAAAATATGTCGTCAACAAGTTCAAGGTACCAAATTATAATTTGGTCAAAAATATATATTTAACATCATTTGATTATTATAATATCAGGGTTCTGGCAGATGGTCATATTCCTTGGGCATGCGAGGCATTTTCAAAATTGCATGGACAAGACCTTGTGCGGGCACCAGCTCTACTTTGGTAGCTTGCTTATCTTTCTGGCCTTAAGTTGTGCACTGCACATTTCCAATTCCTGCGTCTCTGCTTGTGCATAATTTTACCCGTCTTTGTATGAAGTTTAAAACTTTTAATCAGTGACACATTCTACTATCTATTTTATATTATCTTCATCCAACTCTCAAATTGAAATTTGAACCTTGACTAGGCTCTAGATTCGCAAGTTTGGCTGTGTTGCCATCCTCATTGGTACTTTGGTAGCATTTACCGAGTCCTGCGTAATCTTTTCTTGAAATTGGTGGGGTATATATAGTATACAAGTGGAACTGAGGGGGATGGGGGAGTAGACTTGATTAGCCAGAAATATGGGGTTAAACATGGCACCACTCAAGTCCAAGGACTGGTTCTGCTGGTTAATTCTGGACAATGTTGTTTATAGGTTATACAGATCTACTACATTGCATTTTATGACATGGTCAATTAACATGGCATTTGCAAGGTAATGAAGATCATATTGTTTTTCTTTGTACTACTAATGACATGATAGTGTCTTAAAAGTCTAAATTGATTCTCCATCGGTTTCACAAAAAAGAGTTACATTTGCAAAATAAAAAATAATAGATAATAATAATCAAAAATTGTTCCAGTTCTGATTTTTATTGATAGTAGTGTAAAATAGCACGATGTCCTTGAGTTGTCATCATAATTTAGTTGTCATGCTACCATCAGTCAACTAACAACTTATTTTAGGGGTAACCATGAAATAAAAGTATTTCTTAATATTTGCAAATTTTGGAAATGGGACTCTTTTTTGGAAAGGAAGAATTATTGTACTAATTCCATTCATTCCACGGATAATTGTCAACTTTAAGTGTTGCCTATCAGATCATTTAACAACATAACTTTTTATTTATTTCAAACTAGGTGAGGTCCATTGTGATATTGTGTTACAATTCACGATTGGCTTTGTAAAGTATGTTGGTTAGATAAATGAAGTACAGAAGCCAGCACCCCTTACCCTTAACCAATAATAATATCATTAGTATCATAATGATGTTGTTGGCAGGTGTTGGAGATTATTTATGATCAAACTGTGGAATCATGGCCTCCTGGATGCACGCACAATGAACAACTGTAATGTGATACTTCAACAGTTTCAAAGCCAAGACGTGGATCCTATGAGAAGCTAAAGAGGAGATGCTAAATTTCTGTCTAAAAAGCCATTGATGGGAAGAAGGACAAGCCTTGGTAATTTACTGATGAGCATTTTTAGCAGTTTGTTGTACCCAAACTCTGGCTGTTCAGCTTCCTTTAGGGCATAGTTATTTTGTTTTCATCTTTTTATAATATTTGCACATTTTTTGGTAGAAATATTTGCACCAAATGACATGTTGTATAAATATGTTGCTAATCAATTCTCTCTATTCTGTCGGTGAAAGATGTCTATAGAAGGGAATACTTTTACTATTGGTCAGTGTTTTTGCATATAATCAAATTTTCTGCCTTTCTTTTTTGGTCATTGACCATCAATATGTAATATGTATATTTTGATGATGTGTGCCATGAGCAACTATTAGATCGATTATAAGAAGTTTTCAACATCTGTATTCATGAGCGTCTATTCGATGGTCAATCGGTTATATAGAGTCTCGTTAGCAATTTAGTTTTTAGTATTTCATAGTTTAATATTACAGACGGGATAGATGTCTAAAATATTCTTTTTTGTACAAGTCTCGTCCGCAGTATTAAACTGCGAACGTTAGGTATAGTCAACTGAGAAAAGATATTTTTAAATAAGTTTGGTTTGTAATATTAAATTGCGGATGTCAAATTCAATGTCTTTTTAGTTTTTCGTAGTATTAAATTGCATATGCCAAATAATTGAGATGAATTTTCTTTAACATCTTTATATTATTAAGGGGTAAAATTCAAGTGTAATAATGGGAGAAGATCTAATTTCTGATGAGTCTATGATTCAAGTTTGTAACAAAAAAGAGACATTCTAAAATTCACCCTCAATATTTGGAGTTCTTTATTTGACTTTCATGGTCAGCAATAGGTTTTGGAATTAATAGATTCAACAACTAAGGAAATTGAATTTCAGTACAGGATTGAGAAAAATTATTAAAATAGTGATTATCAAGAAACCAATTTTTATCATGCCCCTCGTGGTTTAATGATAAAAAAATATATTCATAAGGCTTGGATGCATGGGTATTGGAATCTACTTTTGTCAAAGGTAAGAATGTTAAATTTCAGTCTAATATAGTTAAAAAAAAAAACCAATTTGAGTTTTGAATTTGATATTGTGGCTCAAGTTGAAACAATTTTATAGGGAACTAATTAAGTTTGCAGTGTTTGAATCCATAGAAATAGAATAGAAACTAAGGAGGTTTGCAGTGTTTGAATCCTTGGAAATAGAAGAGACTAAGAAACTAAAAATAAATAAATTGAATTTGACATCCTAAATTTGCTTACAGGACTTATTTAAAAATGACATCGTAGTTTAATACTGCGGATGGAAGACTCGTATAAGGAGGAGTATTTTGCACATCTGCCCCATCCACAATATTAAATTGTGAAATACTGGAAACTAAACTACGAACATGAATCTATTTAAACATTCAATCATCGAATAGATGCTCACGATTTGTTGTAAGGACAACTTTAATTTGATAACGTTAATTAGCTAGCATCAGTCTCCATATATATTTATTGAAATCACTATCGGTCAATTAATTTATAATATTGAGTAGTATAATTATTTCAAAAATAAAAATAATTTGATATTTTTGCACTATTTAATGAACATGTGAATTTTTCATCAAAATTTTAGTGATTGAAAATTCTTTTAAACTTTTAACGGTAAAAATACATTTATTGATTCTAATTTTTGATAAGATTGATCTTAATAACGTTAACTATTTATCAACATATTTTGATCATTACTAACAAACTTATTATGATCAAATAATTGGTATATTAGATAAATTAATTAAAAAGAAAAATATAATGTAGGAGTCAAATCTAGAGAAATGTATCATATATATATATATATATATATATATATATATATATATATATATATATAGTGTTTCAATCTATGGTAACCGGTTGCTGAAATCACAATTCTAGCAACCAATATGTCCGTCGTTGATCAATAACATGGAAGACTGAGATTTGTTAAGTATAGTACCCAGCCGCTACAACATGTACCGACTTCTATTATAATAATAGGGTCCCACCTGGTCAAACCTATGTAAATGGATCTCACTTTGTTACATTTTATTAAAAACAGGTTTTTTTTAAATATACTAATCGCTACAATATGTAGCAGCTTGACCTTAATTTTTATTTATTTTTTAAACTCCAACCACCACAGCATATAGCGACTAACCTATTAATTACGAGGAAAGATGCATTCAATGAGAAAAGCCTTCATATTTTCAAATGAGGAAAGATGTATTAGGAAATTATTCATATGGACCGCTACATCTTGTAGCAGTTGAGTACTATTTATTTATTCATTTTTTTAAAAACTCTTCCATAATAAAATAATAATAATAAATAACATGAACAACAACAACAATAATAATAATTAATATTTTTATTATATATTACTAATTAATAATAATAATAATAATTTTTTTGTTATATACCAACCGCTACTAGCAATAGCGGCTTGGTCTTTATTTTTTTTAAAATTTTTTACATGTCTTCTGTTATACACCAAAAAACTAATATTATTATTATTATTATTATTATTTTATTTTTATTATTATATGTCCCACTTGTCAAATTTAAAAAAATACCAACCGCTACATGTTGTAGCGACTTGGCCTTTAAATTTATTTTATTTTTGGAACAAATCCATTATACACTTTGTCACACTAGTATAAATTTTTTACATGGATATTGTTATTATTATTAACCAAACCCTTTTTTCTATTTTTTTAAACTCAAATTATAAATTTATAAACTAATAAAAAATGGTACATGATTTAACATTAAAAAAGGGTTTGGTTAATAATAATAATAATATCCATGTAAAAAATTTATACTAGTGTGACAAAGAGTACAACGGAAATGTTTCAAAAAAAAATTAAATTAAAGGCCAAGCCGCTACCTACAACATGTAGCGGTTGATATTTTTTTTATAAAAAAATTTCCTTTCTTTTAAATCTGACAAGTGGGACATATAATAATAATAATAAAATAATAATAATAATATGATTAATAATAAATAATAATATTAATTTTTTGGTGTATAACGGAAGGCATGTAAAAAAATAAAAAAAGGCCAAGCCACTATAGCTAGTAACGGTTGGTATATAACAAAAAAATTATTAATTATTATTATTATTATTATTATTATAATTTTCATAATAATAATAATATATAATAAAAATATTAATATAATTTTCATAATAATAATAATATGTAATAACAATATTAATTATTATTATTATTGTTGTTGTTGTTGTTGTTGTTATTTTTTAATAATATTAGTAATATTAATATAATAATAACAATATTAATTATTATTATTATTGTTGTTGTTGTTATTATTATTATTATTATTATTTTTATTATTTTATTATAGAGGAATTTAAAAAAATGAATAAATAAATAGTACCCAGAAGCTACAAGATGTAGCGGCCCATATGAATAATTTCCTAATATATCTTTTCTCATTTGAAAACATGAATACTTTCTTCATTGAATACACATGAATGCTTTCCTCATTGAATACATCTTTCCTCATAATTAATAAAAATAGCCGCTACAGATTGTGGCGGTCGGAGTTTAAAAAATAAAAATAATTAATTAAGGTCAAGCTGATACATATTATAGCAATTGTTATATTTAAAAAAAAATATTTTTTAATAAAATTTGACAAAATGGGACCAATTTACAAAAATTTGACCAGGTGGAGCCCTATTATTATAATAGAAGCATGTACATGTTGTAGCGGTTGAGTACTATACTTAACAAATTTCAGTCTTCCATGTTATTGATCAACGACGAACATATTAATTGTTAGAATAATAACTTCAGCAACCGGTTATATATCATGGATTGAAACTCATATATATATATATATATATATATATATATATATATATATATATAGGTCCGCATCCATGACAACCGGTGGTACAACAGCTTGTAGCAGTTGGGACATGTCCCATTTTAATTGTCCCAGCCGCTATAAGCTGTAGTGGTTTGTTACTATTCATATTAATATTTTGTAATATTAATATTTATATTTATAATATTAATAATAATATTTTGTAATATTAGTATTAATAATATTAATATTAATAACTAATATGAATATTAATACTAATATTATTATTATTCTTATTAATATAAATATTAATATTATTAACTAATATTTCATTGTAATTTAAGCTTTTAATTTTTGTCCAGCTTAATTTGAAACTCATCCAAGATTCATATGAATAGATCGACTATGAAAAAAAAATAAGCAGAGCAGAATTGAATCCAAAGAATTTTTAAGAATAATATAAATTAGTTAGTAATATAAATAATATTAATATTATTAATACTAATATTACAAAATATTAATATAAGTATTAATAATATTACAAAATATTAATATATATATAAGTATTAATAATATTACAAAATATTATTATAAATAATAATATTACAAAATATTAATATAATAATATTAATAATATTACAAACTATTAATATGAATAGTAACAAGCTGCTACAGCTTGTAGCAGTTGGGACAATTAAAATGGGACATGTCCCTTTTTAATTGTCACAGTCACTACAAGCGGTTGTGCTATGACTTTTTTGGTTGTTCTTAGCAACCGGTTGTCATGGATGCAGACCCATATATATACGATCAGGCCCTCAAGCGAATCATAAAAAGCGAACTAAAAACGAACCGGTTATAACAACGGTTTTTTCCGTCGCGACGACATAAAAAATCGACTTTCTATGCTATAGCGACAGAAGTGTTCTTGACTTTCTTTTTCTTCTTTTTTATCATTTTAATTTGTTAGCACAAAGGGATGTCTGCGACCCTTCATTACACTTTTTTACCTAATTTCTCCTAATATTTAGTTAAAAAAAAATTACATTAGTAACTATACATTTGTATTGACTGATAATTGTGGTGTTGCTAGAAACATTTTTTTTAGCTAAAAAACAGTATCAAGGAAAGTGCATGAAAAATGTTGTGTGGAGACTAAACTCGTTGGTTTAGAAAAGTGTAATGGAGAGGAAGATTAATCCACATTTCCTGAAAACAAACAAACAGACAAAAAAACTATCTGAAGTAGGGGTGCTCATCGGTAAAAAACCGTACCGGTATCGAAAAAATTGAACCGGTTCCGAACCGCAATAACTGAAAAAATAAGAACCGGAACCGGAACCGGTACCGAATTACCGGTTTCGGTACAAAAGTGGTACCGATTTTTTCGGTTCGATTTTCGGTTATACCGCATGCATGGTAATATTTATAATTATTAATAAATAATAATAATTAAATAATTTTTTTTTAATATATTATCAAAAAAATTTTAAAACTAAAAAATCATCTACAATTATTTATCAATTGAAGGCAACTAAAGCTACTTTGGGCAATGTCATTATTCGATTAGATCATTTTGGTGCTCTACTGCTCTCTGTGTTGATTATTATGCACTAATATTAAAATGTCATTTGTAAAAAGGGTATAATGCAATGATTTCAAATCTGTGTTCAAATAAGAAAATTGACACATCCCTTCATCATGTGTATTAACTGATACAAATCTGTCATTTGTAAAAACGGTGGAATAGCCCATGGGGCTATATACACTGATACACATCATGTGTGTATTAACTTGTCTTCATCATGTGTTTGGTTTTATACACGGATACAATTCGGTTTTTTTTTTCGGTTTTTCGGTTTTATCGAATTCAAAATTTTTATTATCGCTACCGGTACCGAAAAATATAAAAAAAGCGAAAAAAATTGGTACCGTCGATACCGGTTTCAACCGATTCGATAAAAAAACCGAAAAATCGAATTTTTTGAACACTTTTAATTAGAAGTGTAGAAAAACTGTGACTTGTCCCAGTTACGCAAAATGCGTAAAGGTTAAAACAATTAATATATATATAGAGAGAGAGAGAGAGAGTATACCGTACACATCGATGGAACCATGCATAACGCAGTGTCTCTCTATCTCATCAAAAAATTTCCCACAAACTGATGACTGTTGATGGCATATCATCATGAGTTAATTATCATGTTTTGAAAACCTTCCTTGATGAAATGCCATAAACATCACCGGATTATAGCAATTTTTGTACAGCCAGGGGATCATCGATTTCATACTCGATATATAAAACTAGTACTAGCTAGCTAGCTCATATATATATGAATTTATATATATATATATATATATATATATATATATATATATATATATATATATCCTCATGACTTGAAAGAGGGGAAAAATATATCTGGTCAAAATTATTAATCTGACTTTAAGTATGGAATTTATTGTAAGAGTAGGTGAGAAAAAAACGTTTATCTAATTTATATCTATTGCAGGAAACTGTTGTCATCTACTGCATGAATTTCTGTAGCCAGACACGTGCATTTAGTTAAAGTTTATCTAAACGTTCAAAACCTTCCTATTAATATTAAGGATATAAATGAATCGAGTCAAACCGATTATTGAATTATTCAAATTTGTTTCGCAAAATTTTTGAGTATAAAATAAAATTTGATTGAGGTTCGTTTAGCTAACAAGTCGAGAACGATCTTGAATCGTGCCCGAGCAGTTTGAATTTTTCGAACGAATATAATCCGACTATCAATAGAAAATTACAATTTAAGGATGTTCAAGTAATTTATCGAACTTTAAAATTTGTTCATATTTGAATCATTTATATTTCGAATCGAACTCGAATCAAACTATTAATTAATCGAACGAGTACGAATCGAGTCCGAACTATTTGTTTATTTTACTACCTTAATTAACATGCAACATCAAAACTTATTCATTCCATAAAAAGCAAAGCACATATATCAAGTAATTAAGGAGTGCAAATTACAGAGGACAAAATGAGGAAATATTTTATCTGACGTTCCATATATATAGAAGTATCATTTTGACTTTACAGTTAAAGATTATTTATTATAAAATCTTAAAATTTGAAATTGATATATTTTCATTTTCATTTTAAAAATAACAAAATTTATTATAATTTTATAATTGTGTTGTCTAAGATTAAAATCATATTGATTTTGAATATGAAAACATCTCAATTTGACTTTAAAAAGTTTGGAATTGCGAAAGTATATTTTTATTTTCAGATAATAATTTTCTTAACTAAATATTTAGTATTAGAATTTTAATTATAACACATCGAAGTTAGTTCTTTGAATAATTATTAAGTAAATATAAGATTTCCTTATTAAAAGTTAGATTTATCGGTTCATAATAAGCTCAAAGGTTATTTATTGCACGTGTATAAAACCTTCTTATCATCATATCATCTGTGATACCAATACATGCAAAATTATTACATATTATAGAGATTATACATTATATATATTTTCTCTCTAGTAATAAACGTCCGAATGAGTTTAACTTTAATAGTCAAATTGACAAAAAATTAAATTAATAAATAAAAAATATTTATATAAAATTAATTTTAAATTACGAAAACTTGACATTAGTAGTAAATGCTTCGTAATTTATTATCTCTCCACATATATCTTGATAATATTTAAGATTTATTAATTTTAAAAATGATCAATTTAATTAACTAAGACGCTTATTATGGGGGCAGAGGGAGTATTTGTTTAGTCATGTAAATACCATCCATCGTACCATGTATATGCTTTAATTTTCAATGGTATTTTCGTATCACCACCGGCTAATTAATTACCTTGCCAAATGCAAACCATAGGAGTCGTGGATTTGTAAATTAAATGAATAAAAATCAAGCAATAAATTTATTAATAGATGATTAGAAGAAACAAGGTGCAATAAACAGAGGCTATGAAGAAAAGAAGCTGCAGTTTCCCTCTCTTATACAACATGCTTATTGATAATTAAAAGGACGCAATAACAACGCACAGATTGCGTAAAACGTGTAGTTTTTAACACACACAGTCACACACACACACAAACATATATATATATATATATATATATATATATATATATATATATATATATATATATATATATATGGGATTCAATCCATGGTAATCGGTTGTCATTGTCACTATTTCAGCAACCAACATCCGAGCAGTAAATCAATTAAATAGAAGACTGAGATCGCTTTAGAAAAGTACCCAGCCGCTACATGTTGTAGGGGCCGAATAACAATTTTATTTTAATAATAGGACCCCACCTGGTCAAGCCTTGCTTAAATGGGTCCCACCCAAATTTTATTAAAAAAGTGGATTTTTTTTTAAATATACCAACCGCTGCAACATGTAGCAGTTTGGTCTTAATTTTTTTTTTTAAAACTCCCACCAGCACAACCTGTAGCGGCTAACCAATATATATTAATTTATTATTAAGCAAGATATATTCAATAGGTGTTCATGTATTCAATGACGAAGCCACTACATCTTGTAGCGGCTGTACATTTATCCCTCCGAATTGATATATTTTCTTTTTAAAATGTTCCCATAATAATAATAATAATTATTATTAATATTGTTATTATTATATTAATATTACTAATATTATTAAAAAAATAACAACAACAACAATAATAATAATTATTATTATAATTAATATTGTTATTATAATAATTAACTTACTTATATAACAATATTAATTAGTAATATATAATAACAATAGTAATTATAATAATAATAATAATAATAATAATAATAATTATTATTGTTGTTGTTGTTGTTATTTTTTTAATAATATTAGTAATATTAATATAATAATAACAATATTTATTATTATTATTATTTTGAGATAATTTTTAAAAATATATATATCAATTGGGGGATAAATGTACAACCACTACAAGATGTAGCGGCATTGAATACATGAAGGTTCAGCTATTGAATACACTAAGCATGGATGTTCACCTATTGAATACATCTTGCTTAATAATAAATTAATATAGATTGGTTAGCCGCTACAGGTTGTGGCGGTAGGAGTTTAAAATAAAATAAAATTAAGATCAAGCAGTTACATTTTGTAGCGGTTAATATATTTTAAAAAAATCCATTTTTTTAATAAAATTTGACAGAGTGGAACCCATTTAAGCAAGGTTTGACCAGGTAGGGTCCTATTATTAAAATAAAATTGTTATTCAGGCCGCTACAACATGTAGCTAGGGGTGTTCAAATGAACCGGTTTTTTCAGTTCTTCGGTTTTTCGGACTAGTCCGAACCGGTCGGTTCGGTATAAAAAAGAATCGGTCCGGTACAAAAAAACCAGTATATACAGATTTTACGGTACCAGTTTCGGTCTTGCGATTTTATGGTTCGGTTTTACCGAATCGGACCGGTATATACCGATTTTTTAATTTTTTTTTTATTATTAATAATTTAATAATAATAATAATTATTATAAAATAATAATAATAAAAATAATAAAAATAATAAAATAAAAATAAAAATAATAATTATATTAATTTTCGATAAAAATACCGATCCAATCGGTACCGGTATCGGTATTAAGATTTGACCGATTTCGGTATCGGTTCGGTACCGGTATGGTTCGGTCCGGTTTTTACCGGTTGAACACCCCTACATGTCGCGGCTGGATACTTTTCTAAATCGATCTCAACCTTTTATTTAATTGATCTACGACTCGGATGTTTGTTGCTGGAATAGTGACAATGACAACCGGTTGCCATAAATTGAATCCATATATATATGGATGAAAAATGAACAAATAACATCTCTATCTTACGTTACAATTACGTTATAATGGGGAATGAATTTAAAATTTTGAGGGTATCATCCACTAGCCCTTCTAGCGGATTTGATCAATATTCAAACTTCGTAGCAATTGGATTAATCATTCTAACTTATTTCCCAAGTATTTTATTTGATTTGAAATGATTCGCTGGCTGGGCCGGATTAAATGCTAGCTTGTGCAAAGTTAAATGCAGAATTTCCGTTCATGCTAAGAAAAGACGTAAAAGATAGGAAGTTTGTGCTAATTTTTGGCATATGGAGTACTGTATTGTGTAGCTACTATATATATCATGTGTATATATATTGTGTAGCTACTATATATATCATGTGTATCGGGGTACGAATTTGGGAAAATTGAGATAATATTTGAATAGAGTAACCGAGATCTATTAATTAATTACCGCTCACACACAAAATACCATCTCCATTAGAAGTACAATTGGCAAAACCAACTTTATTAACACAAAGTACAACAACAAAATATTGAAATGAATTCGACAGACAACCATGCAAGAACGAAAACCTCCACGGTGACAAGAAGAAGAAAATACAGCAGTAATATTAACCAACTAAAATACACATAATTCAATGGACCCTAGCTACTACCTAGCTAGCTCGATCGATCTCAAATGTAAATATTATATTAATATTAATCGATCGACCTAGCTTGCTGGTAGTGGTAGTAGGTAGGCAGGCCTTTAAGAAGTTTGACTCAAGTGCTGGTCAGCCTTGTCCTTCATCTCCCGAGCCTTACTCGCCAGCTTCATCCTTGCCTGTTCCACCTCATCCATTGGCTGCCTTCCTGTCACATACCTACATTTACCAGTATCCCATAAATATTAATTAATTAATAATTATACTTATACTAATTGTAATTAATGTTTGTTGTTTTAATTAATTAATTTTGAGTTCTAAAATTTTACAAATTAACCTTGTATTTCTAATTAATCAAGTCACAATATATGTATGTACAATTTTTTTTTGGATCCCCTGCATACAAAAACAAAATAGTACATACTTGTAGATCCATGAGAGCACAGACACCGCGGCCACACCGAATCCTCCGGAAGCCAAGAAGCCAGAGAAAAGTAAGAAGACGGTTATCGCGGAGGGGACCAGAATCGGACTGAAAATGACCAGTACAGGAGTGGCTAGAGTCAGCGCAATCACCGTTCCGGCGAGCGTCAGGCCGGAGAGGACCAGAAGGGACCCACCAGCCGTGACTGCAGTCGCTGCCTTCACCACCTGCTGGGACTTGGGTTCCTGCTGGTGTTGCTGTTGCGGCTGGGGCCGGGAAATATAGAACTCGGCCATTGATGATGAATTAATCCAACGGTGGATAATGAATTAATTGGGTGACGTATATATATATATATGAGATAATAACGTAGAGGAGATGATTTGATTTGATTGTGAGGGTTTATAATTTATATAGATAGATGATATATGATAGATGAAGGAAGGGGTTGCAGATGTTGAAGAGAAATGTGTAACGTGTTCAAAGGTTTGCATGCATAGGTTGCATGTAAGCAAGGGCCTTTTTTCTCCTGCACGTGGATTCCGACCCTACCTAGCTGTTCACCATTTCATCATCACCAAATTTATATTTTCTCTAGTATTATTAGAATTTATAAAATTCTCAAGTTTTATAATTTTAGTTAAGTAGTATAAATTATTATATTGAAAATTAAAAATAAATTAACATCCCAAATAATTTGAGTTTTATAAGTTGGCAAATTAATATCTAGAATCAAAGTTAAATACTAATTAAAACATTGAAACGGCTCTAGCTAGCTAGTTAGTAATAGATTGGACTCGGTGGTACACAATTTCTTCCTTCTTTTTTTTTTCCCTCTTGCATAGTTTTATTCAACAGTGACATAATATATATATATATATATATATATATATATATATATATATATATATATATCATTTGATCAAAACATATACTTAATTAAGTCACCTAGCGCTAGATCAAATTAATTAAGGTTGTTTAGTGGTAAGGTTTTATTTTTTAATTTCCATGCATGCATCACAAGTTCAAATCAAATAACAAAAGTAAGTTTTCGAAAAGTTTAAATGTAGAAGAAATGAAGGTTATTTATTAAATATAAATTGCATTCTTCTCTTCTGCTGGGCCAAACTCAGTTACGCAGTACAAATATTGACTTCTTCTGCTAGCCCCGGGTCAGTTGAGTAGTATAAATGGATATACAAGTAAATTAAATTACTTTCCCATCACTTTCTTGTTGGCGCATGCGGTGTATGACATAAAATATTTTAGGCCGAATATTATATAGCTCTTACCCGGACAATATTTTTTTGTTGCTAGATATTTTTTTTGTTGCTAGTTTGGGGTTTAAGGGCTAGACATACCAACTGAGCGCCGGACAATATTGATAGAGTAATGTTTCAGATCGGTTGATGTGGCATATTTTTCTTCAGTATATTGATCAATAAATTATTTTAATGTAGTTTTCAGTTTTACAAAATATGCTGAGATTGATTAACAAACTGTTTCAATGTAGTCTTCAGTCCCACAAAATATACTGAGATAGAGTATGCCACATTAACAGTTTATAAAATATTTGTATAATAATTTGTGTCTGTAGTATTTTTCATATTGATATTAGTATAACTATGAGGCACGTTTTTGTTATTAAACTCCTACTTCAAATATGGTCTCCAGCAACCTCATACAAATCTCAGAAAAGATTATTAGTCTTTATTATTAATGATTTCATATGGCTTTAACACACCACATGAAAAAAATTTATTTTTAATGGAATTTTTTGTTGAAAATAAGTAAATTTTGTCGAAATTAACTTATTTTAAATGAAAATATTTATAAAAAATTCAGTTAAAAATATACGGGTAGAAAATAAGTCGATCGAGAATTCTGCCGAAAATAACCTCACACAAAGACTTGGGCTACTGTCACAGCACAGCACTCTCACGAGTTGTTGACTAACAACATTCAAAGTCTTCGTTCTTGCCCCATTTGGACCTTTATTTCCAAACATACAATTAATACTGTGTGCTTGAAGTTAAGGTGCTCTACAAAACTATTCTTTTTCATATCTGTGTGTCATGGGAATTATAAGTCTCACGACCAAGTATTCCCTCAGTCCAGTAATAAACGTAACAGTTTGACTTTCATATTTAAATTGATTATTTTTAAATTTAATAAATTTTAAAAATTATCAAGATATTTGTCAAAAGACTATGATTATAATAAACTACGACGCATTTACTACGTACTAATGTCAAGTTTCGTAATTTAAAAATTTTATATAAAAATTTTTATTTATTAATATTAAAAATAGTCAATTTAATTTGATCATTAAAATCAAACTAGGACGTTTATTACGGAACGGAAGAAGTATATATTTTTCTGTAATAAAAATTTTCTGTGATATCTCATATTGCATTTTAAACATAATTATGCGTCATAGAAAAATTTAGACCTCTTATTCTATAAATTATAATGTCAATCAAATTCTTAAAAGAAAATAATTTTCTTTATTTTTTTTCCTTGACTTTCCTTTACTTTAATTTTCCTAAAGAGTTTCAAGATTTTTGACATCCAAACAAAGATTTGGTGAACTTGCGGTTTAGAGAGAATGTATTGCAGGGCTCATATCGATGCATATATAACAAAGGTTTAAATATAAATTATTATTTTAAATTATTAATATTTTTCTACTTCAATGATTGACCTTTCAATTTTTTTAATAAGGTCATTAAATTATATATATTTTCACTTATATCCAATTGAAATGCCACATCAGAAATTGATGATATGGCCATTCATACATGGCAAATATAATACTTATGTGTAAAAAAAATCTACATGGCATTTAAATGTTATCAAAAATAAATAAATTTAAATAATAAATTATCATTTTAGTAATGCCTAAGGGTAAAAAGGTAATATGATAAAAATAAATTAAAGAAAAAAATAAATTCCTTCTAATTTCAACCAGAATCATCTGAAAAAAAACTAAATTTCTTCGACATGATGAGATGAAACCTAAAAACTTATAAATCAACCTCTAGCAAATTCATGTCGAACCTCGAATCTCCGCGACCTCCACCATCATCGTCCGTGGCCTTCATAATAGTTATGAGTTATCACTGTAGCTATTTTCGTTTAAAAAATTAAACAAGCCAAAAATTACAATAAATAAACTAGTCGCGACCATGCCTTTATAGGCAAGATTATTGCACTTTTTGGGGGGTTTTTTGTGGGTAATTTAGGTATATTTCACTTGAAAATTGTTAAGAAACAATGTCCAGTAGTTTTCAAATCTAAATTGGTAGATTTGGGTGTGTTTAAATTAGTTTTTCTAGGGTTTTGGCCACTATGACAAATTTTTGAAAATTTATGACTACTGAGGTTGATTTGGAGACAATTCCATTCCTTTTATGATAAAAAATTGTTAGAGTACAAAGTCCAATAATTTTTGGATTCAACCAATGTGATTTAGGGGTGTTAAAATTAACTTTTCCCATATTTTTCTCACTATCTTGATAGAGTGATACTTTCCAATTTTTGTTGAGATTTGAGTTTATTTTGATTTAAATGGTTAATTTTGGTTTGAAATTGAATGTATAGAAAAGTCCCAGAAAACTTATTACTCAACTGGAGTGATATTTCACAATAAAAATATCGTTATAGATCTTATAGTAACAATTTTTACCATCGCTATATATCTAGAGCGACACTTTTATTATAAAAATAATAAAAAAATGTTATAAATTTAACAATTCTCTTTTTTAAAGACTTCTTATACTTTTGACTATTTAATTTGTCCTACGCAAATTTATTTATGTTCGTAATGCTGGATTGAGGTTGACCCATAATGGTTTTGCTCGTTTTGGATGAAGGAAAAAGAATGATGACGAATGCGGTTGGTAATATTTTATGGGCGGTGATCTTGGTGAGAAACTTATGTTTATATATATATATATATATATATATATATATATATATATATATATATATATAGCCAGCCGATCAAGTCCGGGAGTCCGGATTTTTTTAAAATCCGGACCTTTTTTTTTTTTTTTTTTGCTTTTTTTTTTTAAATAATTAAAAAAAATATTTAATATTTTATAGAACTGAAATTTTTCCATAATACAATGTTTTGGATGTGTTTTGAATACCTATACCAAAAAGTGGTGGTACAGTCTGCACAGACAGTACCACCATGTTTTGTTATACGTACCCAAATCACTGTATTATGAAAAAATTTCAATTCCATAAATTTTTTTTTTTTTTAGTTGTTTCAAAAAAAAAAAGCAAAAAAAAAAAAAAAAATAGTCCGTATTTTATAGAGTCCGGGATCCCGGACTGGATCCGGACTCTATATATATATATATATATATATATATATATATATATTATAACATTGAAATGATAGGTAGATTTTTTTTTGCACATAAGCATTTTATTTGCCATGTATAGAGGGATATATCATCAATTTTTGATGTGGTATTTTAATTGGATATTAGTGGGAAAAATTGATAGCTTAATAACTTGATTGAAAAAATTAAAAGATCAATCACCGAAATAAAAAAAGATCAATAATTAAGGGTATTAATTTATATTTAAGGCTATAAGAAAAGTAGATTTTATGAGGTTGTTTAATGTTACGCATTTTTAAGGCTTTATTTATTGTAAGCTCTGTATTACTACAAAGTTAAATTAATATATATCAATTGTGTGAGTTTATATTTTCTTCTTGTTATCATGATTTATTTATTTATTTTGAAGTTTGTATTGCTAGAAGTGAAATTTATTAATATTGTAATTGAGAAATTCTTAATATTAATGGAATGTATAATTCGTCTGTACTTGTATTAATATCATTCTAAATGAAGATGTCTCTCTCATAATATATAACGCTTTAGGGTTGTGAATAAGAATTAGAAAAATTATTGTATAATATTAAATATAATAATAATAATTATTTATAATATTCTTGAATTTTCATAATTATCATATTTATCTCATATTCTCTCATCTGTAATATTTTCTCATAAAAAATAATTTAAAAAAAATTATAATTAATTATTCTAAATTATATAAAACGATAAATAATTTAACTTTATATATTATTGAATCGGAGGGAGTATATACTAACCTATTCCCCGATATAAGAATATTCTATAATCACTATACAATTAATGCCTTGAAGATTTAGGTAAAATAATAATGATGTTAACGCTAAGATTTTTTGTCACGTCCCAATCACGTAAGACGTCCTGATCCTGCACAGTCAACACAGTCAGCACCAAAAGCTTGACGGCTGGACCGTCGGGGGATAGCTCAGGCGTGAGAGTCAGTATCGGTGTTCACAAGGTTAACAATGGAGAATAAAATATCTAGTGTATTGAGAGAGATAAAATTATCAGTTGTGTGTCTCCGTGAGCGTACCTGTTTATGAAGACTTAGCTGATAGGTTATACCCTTTTGCCCGATTTACCGTGCCACCCACTACCGTCTGACACAACCTCCTACTTCCCCTTGATCTCAGCCGGGCCATGCAGGTTGTCACCTTTTTTCTCCACTGTACACCCCGCGGGCCGGATATAATTCCATCCACATTAATGATTTTCAGACTTTTGGTCAATAGCCACCCCTTTTCATCATTACAAGTCAAAGACTTAGATATTAAAAGATCTAATGGACCAACTCATTGACCCAGTCCAATATTAAGGAGATATAATGTGAGAATTAGGCCCAATAACTTCAAGACCCAATAGGGGAGACCCAATAGACTAATTGAATAATTAAGCCCAATCCATAAGGCCCAATATGAGAAATATCATGACCCAACATTGCCCCCTAATTTTTTATTAAACAGAATTTTTTAATAGAAAACTATAAATGGTCCTTGATAAGGAGTAACTAAGACATACCCGATTTGGTCCATAAGATAAAACAGAGGATGGCCGGATGTCCAACGTAAAAGGCCCAAACAGTTAAGGATTAAATTTGAAAAAGATGAGCTGAAAATCGGAAGTCCAAACGAGAGGCCCAATCCGATAAAATATCAAAGGATTGACCGGACGCTCCCCATTCGAATTCTTATCATTGCCATAAATTAAATGTGCCGCCTTCGTAATTCGTGTAACCGTCAGTATAAAAAGTAAACTTTACTAAATTTGACAGTTTCATCAACTAATTTGAATTTCGGACCTTTGAACTTTCTTCTCCTCTCCAGAACTTTTCTTCCCCTCCCTGCAAAATACGATCAATGGCAGTCTCTGACACCAACCAAAATTCTCCAATTCGAGCGACCCCCTCACTACAGTCTTATCTAACCCTGGCATCCATGAGGGAGCTTTGAGTTCTAATCCTCCAGTCAAGAAACCCAGCACAGACCCGCCTCCAAAAGTCCCTCTTACTCCCTCCGAGTATTTCGTAAGTAAGGAACGTTTTTCGCATGCCAACACACCATCTGCTGTCACCGAAATAGAGCTGAGGAAGATTCGGACCCGTTGTCACATCCCAGACACTTATTTGGTGAGAGCTCCTAAGTTTGAAGAGAGGATGTACCAACGACCTGAAGGGTGGACAGCAGTTCCCGTGACCATTCTCGAGAAAGGAGTTAGGTTCCCCCTCCATAGGTTTCTAGTGACCCTCTTGGGTTTTATTGGCGTTGGGTTCGCTCAATTAGTGCCGAACTCATATATTCATATCTTAGCTTTTATAGCTTTTTGCCACAAGGTGGGAGTCGAGCCTACTCTCGATTTTTTCTTCACTGTATACAAGATCGGTCAATCCCGAGAGAAGGGATTCAAAGCTATAAGCAAGCAAGCACCGAAGACAGGAGAGAAATTCGAAAGAAGCTCGCTGGTAAACACTCCTTCGAGCAATAGGGGATGGCACGAGAAGTGGTTTTTAGTCAAAGGACCAGAGATCGCCACTTTGCCGAATTGGACTACTGACGAGAAGGTTTCTGTTGACTTCGGAGATGTTTCTGAAGAATGCATTGTGGAAATGGTAGGGCTCTTTAATAATTTCCTGAGGGAAGAATGGAATTACGGGCTTCTTTCTAAGCAGGCGTGGCTATACGACCATAAATTTAAGTATTAATTTATCTTACGAATACTTGAAAACTGATGTGACATGGGTTTTGATGTGAAGCTGTGAATTTTTTGCAGAAACTTTGATCAAACCGTTATCTTCGGAGGTAAAGGAGTTGGAATATTTTATGTCTGGAAAGTCTGCAGAAACTGTGGCCGAGCCTCCACGACAGGAATCCCCATCTGAAGGCAACCCACCCCCTGAAACACAAGCCACCGAAATACACACTGCCGAACCTCAGACCCATGACCCAGATGACGACGAACCCCTTCTCCCGGAAGAAGTCCTCCGGCCTCGCCGAAAGATGAGAGCCGTCCGAAGACCTCGACCAATTATCATCCCGTCAGACTCTGAGGCCCTTTTTGAAATAGAACCAATTATCAACCCAATACCCCCTACCACTGATCCAATACCGCCAACTGTTGACCCAATACCACCGGTCGTCGACTCAACCCCACCAGTCGTCAATCCAAAACCACCTCGAGGAAGCTTATTAGATTTACCCGCAAATGCTTGGAATCAGCTTCTTCGAGCGAAGAAGTTAAGAACGAAGATTACCCCTCTGACTCCCGATGAGCTAAGGGTGCTCTCTTCGAGTGTTCTCCCCTCAGTAACCCCAGTGGAGATTCAGACAATCAATGAAGAAGAGCGAACTGAACCCGCTGCAACACCATCTCGAAAGAGAAAACAACCTTCTGATAGTGGCCCGTCTCCAGCTCGATCCCCCTCTCCTGAAAATATATACATGGATCCTTCCCCCATTCGCGACCCGCCTATGCCTTCCCCTCCGAGGCCTTCATCACAAAATTTCCATCATGAAGGCACCAGAGCACCGACCTTGTGGCCTCGGTTCAATGCCAATTTTCCCTTCTAGCTCTTCGATGCCTTTGTTCAGGAAACCGATGACCGTCAATTTGACAACCATACAAACGGGAATTTTCTGGACGAAGGCATGAGCTATTTGGCGAAAGTAAGTGATAGCTTTCTTGGATACATATTTTGTGACGCCCCCATAATAGGTATACAACACCCATTCTGAGTCACCAAATACATGGTACAGAAAGCAAACTACAACTTTAATAATACAATTATCGCGCAAAATACGACAACACATACTGTGAGTTTAAAAACAAATATTATCTTCTAGACAATATCCACACTCAAATAAGTCCTCATTACAATTATTCAAACGCTATTTTACAGAAATAGTGAGGACTGTTAAAACATCTTTCTAGAACCATCACTCCATACCCCGACTAGATCCTGCTATGTTCTCACCTCCTGAGAAGAAAAATAGAACAAAAAGGAAAAGGGTGAGCTCAACTAGCCCAGTAAAGAATATTATGACTAAGATAATATACAACAAATTATCGTTAGTCTTCAACAGGAAAAAATCTGATAGAATATAATCGACAACAAGTTTTAGATCAACAACTGCAGCGAAAACAGCAAACCATTAGAAGAGTCAAGTAGAGAAAGAATTCTACTATCTTCTAAGATTTAAAAGTCCATCATCAATATTTTATCCCTGTAACATCGATTAATAATCATCTTTAACCAAATATTCATCTTTGCACTACAGGCCAAAGATATTCATTTGTATCACCAGTCGGTCATGTTCATCTCAACACCTGTTTATCTTTGCACTACAGGCCAAAGATATTCATCAAGTAATCATACATCTTTGCACTACAGGCTACATCTTTGCACTACAGGCCAAAGATATTCAGTAATATCATCATTTAGGACTGAGGATGATGAAAAATATCTTAAAGAAAACGAATCCAGTGAGACAGAAGGACAAATAGTAGGGATTCGTATAACAGTTTACCCAAGATCAATAATACTTCATAATAATCAATTGTGAAGCAGAATTCAAAAATAAAGATCAAAACATGGATACAATCAAGATAGTAACCATAATTGACATCTTGGACAAAAAGAAAAAATTTTATTTTTCGATGAATAGTACCGTATACGTGAATAGTAAACCCGACACAAAAAAGTTTTAAATTTGATAAAAACTCATATCAATATTTCAGCATAATGATATTGAAGAAAATAATATCATTAAGAAGAAAATAATATCCCTTACCTCAAAATATCAGTACTTCTGGTCGGAATACCGGTATAAGGCTGAAAGAAACTTGCTCTGATGAATAGAAACTCTCAAAGTATCTAAATACTCACAAAATACACTCAATAATCTAGAAAGAGAAAGAGAGAAAACTTGTTTCTGGTGTGATTTTCAATTCTAACTTAGCCCTCTATTTATAGGAAAATTTTAGTAGGCTTGACCTGCAACCTGATGGCTTTACCTGCTACTATTCCCACCCACCACATTTAAAATATAATTCAGCACATTTCTTCACCAACCAAGAGTGGGGCCCACCAATTCTAGAATTTTCTATCAAAATGATAAACTCTGAAAATTCAACAATTTCTGAACCAGTCATCTCGTAAAATTCATAATAAATCATACGTTAATTTTTAACGGTTCAAAATTTGTGGACATATACTCAACTTATATATGTATAACATATCCAAAAATTACCACGATCCAACGGTCGGATTAAAAATTATAACCCCCGCAAAATATCTCAAAAACCCTAATTTTTAATACCTCAATTCCGACAAAAATACTGATAAAAACCTCAACATTAACTCCTTCATTTTTAACCACAAAAATATATCCCTCATTTATATCCACATAAAATAAATATTTCCTTATCATATGAATCAATAATTAATTATTCACAAATAATATTACAGAATCACATTTATGACAACCAGGCCGTTCCCAGGAAAGAGGGGGCTTTCCAATAAGGATTTCTCCTTACTGACGCGTAATTAGATGACCAAACCTCTCCTTAGACAGAACTTTCTAGACATTACCAATAATGTTATCTAATAATATTATTCAAATAATATGAATTATTGATCTGATAATAGAAAATACTGTGCAGCAGCAATTATTGAAACAACAATAATAATAAATATCAACGCAATAATTATTGAATCAATAAAATAAAATATTGAACAATAACTATTGTAACAATTATTGAGTAGTGCCTTCTTACGTAAGAATCAATAATTGGTGCAATACCGTGTGCTACTGTATTTTAACCACCGGGTATTCCAACAGTATTAACGGTAACAACTACGCCGTTATTTATAAACAACTTATACTTGTCGTTTTCTTCATCCAATCGCTTTCCGTTATGGGGCCCACACAAGGCTGCGCCGTCGTACGAATATTTCCCGACAGCAAGAATATTCCACGACCAAACGAATATTCCCCGACAAAATGAATATTTTATAACCACTTGCTTATTTTGCAAAATTTGCACATTTCACCTATAACCAAAGTATTATATCAAATTAACCCCTTATTATTCACAATAATACTTAGAGAAAATTTGATTTTATTCATTAATAAGTTGGGGTCTTACATATTTCTTTTCTCGTTTCAAGTGTTTAAAATTGACTGGATACTGTTGAATATGCAAGCAAATGCAGTCTTCGGGCGCTTACGTCCCAGACACATAAACGCCGAATCCGACGAGGAGACTCTGAGAAGGGAGAACAACATGTTGAGGGCTTCATTGGCTAGGGAAAGGGATGAACACGCAGTTGTCCTACATGCCAATGAAGGTCTTCAGCGGGAACTGGCTCAGACCAAGGAGGATATGAAGGGAACCCATGACGTGTTGGTCTCGGTCAGAGAAGAGTTGAGGATGTCAAAGACTAGCGAACGAAAGTTGGCTGATATGAACGTCAAATTCGTTGCGGAGACCGAAGTTTTAAAGGCTACCAATGAGGGGCTTGTTGCAGCTAATCAAGGTTTGACAATACGAGTCGACGGTCTTCAGGTGCAGATTCGAGAGGAAAAAGAAAAACACTCTTCTAAACGTCGAAAGCTTCGTCGTAAGCTGAAGGCTTTAAGGGGACAAAGTCCTCCCTTAACTGATGAGTTGCGCAAACAAATTCAGACTGAATACCGGGCGTCCGAGGAGTTGAATACAGAAATACTTCTGGTATATTCAGATGGATACGAATTTTGCCGAAGTCGGGGCAAGGAGAAATTGGTTGCAGCCCAATTGGATCCGACCTTGCTTGACTCCGAAGATGAAGGTGCAACCTGAGTTTAGCGTTGCTTTATTCTAGTCTTCAACTTTTGTGGAATTATTTTTAGAAAATTTGTCGTAAAGAATTTTTATTTCTGTTTAGATAAACTTGTTTAAATATTAATGAAATTTTAATTTTCTTTATCATGACTTCAGTGCAATTACTTCTTATCAGCGTTTAAATGTCAATCAATTTTGAAAAATGTACAAGCTCTTTACAAGTTGTGAATCAGATAAGGCATATAATAGTTGAGTTAAGAGACGAAATGAATTGAATGAACTGAACTCAACACTTGAACAAAATAAAGTAGTGTATACTTATCGTTTCCGAAGTGTAAGATGGATCATGTATGAGGTGAATTCGACTGATCCTCCTTGCACCATCAAGATCTTGTTTACCACTCGGGGTAGAATAAGTATATAGGGACATTTTGCTTACCACTCGGGGTAGAGCAATTTGAAAAGGACCATAGGATTTGTCTACCACACGGGGTAACAAATAAATAGGCTGTCATCAAATGGCCAGCGAGTCCGACCATACCCCCTTACTTCGGTGCCCATTGATTTACTACTCTTGGTAAAAACAATATTAAAAGGACCATAGGATTCGACTACCACACGGGGTAACGAATAAATAGGCTGTCATCGAATGACCAGCGAGTCCGACCATACCTCCTTACTTCGGTGCCCATTGATTTACCACCCTTGGTAAAAACAATATTAAAAGGACCATAGGATTCGACTACCACACCGGGTAACGAATAAATAGGCTGTCATCGAATGACCAGCGAGTCCGACCATACCTCCTTACTTCGGTGCCCATTGACTTACCACCCTTGGTAAAAACAATATTAAAAGGACCATAGGATTCGACTACCACACGGGGTAACGAATAAATAGGCTGCCATCGAATGGCCAGCGAGTCCGACCATACCTCCTTACTTCGGTGCCCATTGATTTACTACCCTTGGTAAAAATAATATTACAAGGATAATAGGATTCGACTACCACACGGGGTAACGAATAAATAGGCTGCCATCGAATGGCCAGCGAGTCCGACCATACCTCCTTACTTCATTGTGAACTTAGTGCCAAATAGGAAGAATATCAGTCGTGAAAAAGTGAATTTTTATTGATTCTAAACAATCATATACAGACTTCTGGCAAACTGACTCGATCTCTACTGGAAATATTTCTGAAGCCTTCCAGTATGCCAAGTGTTCTTGATTTCGGACCCATCTAATGCCTTTAATCAATAAGTTCCTGGCTTTGGTATGTCGACCACCTCATACGGCCCTTCCTAGTTCGGCATCAGCTTTCCCGTTTTCTGAGGCGTAGATGTTTCGGCTTCTTTGAGGGCGAAGTCCCCTACTTCAAATCTACGAAGCTTGACTCCCTTGTTGTAATGCTTAGCTACTCTTCGTTGATAAGCTGCCAGTTTGACCAAAGCCACTTCTCTGACTTCTTCTAACAGATCCAGGTTGGCCTTCAGTCCTTCGTCGTTGTAGATTTCTTTGAATTGACTGACCCGAAGACTTGGAGATCCAATTTCGACTGGGACTAAGGCATCAGTACCATAGGCCAATAGAAAGGGTGAATCCCCTGTGGTAGTCCTCGGTGTGGTCCGATACGCCCATAGCACACTGAGCAGCTCCTCTGGCCATCTTCCTTTAGCTTCGTCCAGTCTGCGCTTGATCCCGTTCAACAGTGTTCTGTTTGTCACCTCAACTTGCCCATTCGACTGTGGATGAGCCACTGAAGTCTTCCTGTACTGAATCCCCAATTCTTTCAGAAATCCTTCAAACTTTGATCCCACGAACTGGCGTCCATTGTCCGATATCACTACTTTAGGAATTCCAAAACGAAATACTACGGACTCCTTTATGAACTTCAAGCACTCTTGTTCCGTTATCAACGGAAGTGACTTTGCCTCTACCCATTTGGTCATGTAATCGATAGTCACTATAACAAAACTGACCTGACCTTTGGCTTTCGGCAACGAACCCAATATATCTATCCCCCAGACAACAAAGGGTATAGGAGATAAAATCGAGTATAGCTCTTCTGGTGGCTGATGTGGGATCGGCCTGTTGAGTTGACACTTTTCACACTTCTTCACGTACTCTGTAGCATCCTTGAAGATCGTAGGCCAGTAGTATCCTTGTCGAAGTACCTTATAGGCCAAAGATTTAGCTGCCATGTGATCATCGCAAATTCCTTCGTGGACTTCCCGAAGAGCATACTCAGCTTCAGACGGGACCAGACACTTCAATAATGGTGATGAAAATGTCAATCGATAAAGGTTCCCATCAATAAGAACGAAATTGGCACTCTTATACTTGATCTTCTTCGCCAGCATTTGATCCGAAGGGAGGACGCCATCTGCCAGATATTCAATATAGGGAGTCATCCAGCAGTTAGACCGCTCGATACACATTACCGCTTCGTGTTCAATACTCGGCTGCTGCAAAACCTCTAAGTAAACTGATCCATTGAAAACGACAACATCCGTAGTGGCCAACTTTGATAATGCATCGACAATGGAATTGTCGTTGCGTTCTATGCCCTGAAACTCATAAGAGACGAAATACTGAAGCCGATCCTTCAATTCTGCAAAATACTCGATCATCCTTGTTCCACGAGCTTCATAATCTCCTGATAGTTGCTTGACGACCAACTGAGAGTCACTATAAATGATTAGCTTCTGGACTTCTAGACTCTTCGCCAGTCGAACTCTTGCTAGCACTGCTTCATACTCGGCCTCGTTGTTCGTTGCTCTGAACCCAAATCTGATGGCCTGCTGTACTTTGAATCCCTTCAGACTCGTCAAAATAATCCCTGCCCACTGACATCCACAGTAGAAGATCCATCTGCATACAACGTCCAAGCATTCTGGCCATGCTAAAGAACAGCAACTGCTCAATCGGACGTCTCAGCCCCTGGTAGCCCAATATCTGCTTTGGGGAACGAACATTCCACCATGAAATTGGCCAAGGCTTGACCTTTGATGGCAGTTCGGGGATGATATTCAATGAAAAATTAGGACAATTCCATAGTCCATGCTGCTAATCTCCCCGAAACCTCTGGCTTGCTCATCACCTTCTTCAGTGGTTGATCCGTGTAGACAACTAGGAGTCGACCTTGAAAATATTGCCAAAGCTTTCGACTAGCAATTATTAAAGCGAAGACAAATTTTTCAATATTTGGATACCTGGTTTCAGCATCACTCAGGACGTGACTGACATAATAAACTGGATGCTGCTTCCCACTAACCTCCCGAACCATCACCGCTCCAACTGCCAACGAACTAGCCGCCAGATATAAATACAAAGTCTCTGCTGGGGCAGGCTTCACCAGTAGAGGAGCTGAAGACAGATATGTCTTTATGCCTTGGAAGGCGTCTTCACACTTCGAAGTCCATTGGAATGTCTTCGCATTTTTCGGTCCCTTCAGTGTTTTGAAGAATGGTAAACATTTCTCTGCAGATTTGGACATGAACCTTCTTAAAGCTGCAATCCTACCGGTCAGACGTTGAACGTCTTTGAATGACTAAGGAGTCTTCATATCTAGAATGGCCTGGATCTTCTCCGGGTTGGCTTCAATGCCCCTCTGACTGACCAGATAACCCAGGAACTTCCCTGCACCGAGTCCAAAGGTACACTTTGTAGGATTGAGCCTCAACTTGTGATGGCGGACTGTCTGAAAGCATTCCTCCAGATCATCTAAATACTTCTAAGTCGTCGTGCTCTTCTCGATCATATCATCTACATACACCTCCATGTTCTTTCCCAGCTGCTTCTGGAAGACAAAATTCATCATTCTCTGATAGGTGGCTCCAGCATTAATCAGGCCGAAGGTCATCTTCTTATAGGCGTACACCGAACGGTGTGTGATGAATGTTGTCTTTGGAATGCCCTCCTCGCACATAGAAATTTGGTGATAACCTGAAAAAACATCCATAAAACTTAGTAGTGCATACCCCGAAGTCGCGTCAATAAGTTGGTCAATATGGGGTAAAGGATAGAAGTCCTTCGGACAAGCTTTATTCAGGTCGATGCAAACCCGCCATTTTCCATTCTGCTTCTGTACCAACACTACATTTGTCATCCACTCCGGATAGTCTATCTTGAAGATGAAGTCAGCAGCTATCAGCTTCGCGATCTCTTCATCAATGATCCTTTGTCGTTCAGGTGCAAAGATCCGCCTTTTTTGCCGAACTGGCTTCTTTGACGGATCCACATCCTGCCGATGCTCGACAATATTTCGACTGATCTCGGGCATGTCCTGTGGCTCCCATGCAAAGATATCCGCATAACAGCGAAGAAGTTTCATAAGATTTGTCCGAAGAGGTTCCGGCAAACCTGAACCAATCTTCACTGTCTTGCCTTTCTTTCCAAGGACCAGCTCGATCTCTTCTGTCTCTCCTGTGGGAATAACCAATGGCTCCGAACTGCTTTCAGTAAAGGGCTCGATCTCAATTGCCATGATTTACTTCTGCTTGCTGACCCCTACTCCTGAGGAAATGACAGCATTCCGATAACAGCGTCGGGCCAGATCCAAATCCCCTGCTACCTCTCCCACTCCATGTGTCGTAGGGAACTTGATTTTAAAATAAGAGATGGAAGTCACTGCTTGGAGAGCCATCAAGGTAGGTCTTCCCAGTATGATGTTGTAAGCCGAATCTACATGCACAACATAAAATTTACATGTTATTTCTACCTGCTGAGGAGCTGTGCCGAAGACCACTGGGAGTTCAATAGTGCCTGCAACTTTGACTGGATCGTTGCTAAAACCGTACAAAGGAGCCTCCTGCCCGACCTCCATCTTTCGCCCATCGAGATGCATCCTATGATAAGCATGGGCATACAGAATATCCACAGAAGACCCGTTGTCTATCATCATTCGTTTCACATCCATCGAACCCACTTGTGCCGTGATCACCAACGCTCCTTCATGGGGTTCGATGGGCTCCAAAGGATAATCCTCATCAGTGAAGGATATGACTGTTCCCGAAAATGGTCTGTCGGCCTTCGAGGGTGCACCCGCCACGGACATGACTGAATCTAAATATCCTCTCCTCTTCTTCCCTACTACTTTCCCTGCTGTCCCACCGGTTATTAAATCAACGACGTGCCTTGGCGGTGGTATTGGAGCATTTTGGACGGGTGGAACCATTTGAACCGTTTGAACAGTACGGTCCACATTCTGCTGATCTTGTTGGTCCCTCCCGGCCACATACTGAACCAGTAAACCGCTTTGAATCTTCTTCTCGACAAAATCTTTCAGATTGCAACACTTATTAGTATCATGGCCTGCGGCTTGATGATAGCCACAATATTTTCGAGAGTTGCCCTGCCCTGACCTATAATTATCACGAGGTGGCTCAAAGAATGGCTGGTTCCTGATCTGGTCCAAAATTACCGACTTATCCGTATTCAGTTTGGTGTAAACCTTATTCACCTTAGGGGCAGACGCAGGTGGACGACTACTCCCCTGTCGCCATGAGTTGTTGTACTTCTTCTAACTGCCCTCTGGCCGATCATTATACCCCCCATCTTCCTCTGATCGCCCTCAGTCTTAGGAATATCTGCCTCTTTCATTTGGTCCAAAGAAGGATGCTTCAGGCTATTCATGGCCTCTTCCACAACAATATAACCTTCTGCCTTGTCGAAAGCCTCTGCCAGGCTCTTCGGATGATGGAACATCAATTTCTTCACTAGCTTTTCAGACTTCACCAGATCTAACTCATTCTGAAACAACCCTACCGCCTGGAGATCATTTAAGTCGGACACCTGACCAACTACTTCTCTGAACCTCTTCACATATTGGCCTAAAGATTCATTGGTGAACTGTCTGACCTATGCTAAAGAACCTGTAGGTTTCCCTCTTCTTCGGTTGCTCCCAAATCGGGCATGGAACTTGTCACAGAGCTCGGTCCAAGAGAAAATTGAATCTGACGGTAAAGTTCCCATCCATTGCCTCGCATTTTTTCTTAGTGTTCTGACAAACGTGTGACACTTGGCAGCATTGGTAAAGTCATAATAATCTATCAGCCGGTCGAACGCCTGGCTATGGTCATAAGGATCCCCAGATCCGTCGTAACTCTCCATCTGTGGCAGCTTCTTAGTGATGTCTGCCTTTTCCTTAAAAATGTTCGAGGAAAATGAGATGTCTTCTTCCCCGGGGTGTCCTTCGCTTGTTGGACCTCTGCTAACTGCTTTCTAAGCTCTTTCAATTCTTTCGCCAGAAAATCTACACCTTCTGGCTGCGAGGAGACTTCTATCTCCTGGACAAACTTCTGCTCCCGAACAGACTGACCTCTTCTACCTGACCCTGCTGCCTTTGTTGGACTCCTGGATCTACTCCGGTGTACAACTCTATTCTCATGACGAGAATACTCACGCTGGTGCCTTATCCGAGGCCACGGGAGTTCTGCTCCTCGACCTCCTTCTGTCGCGAGAACGATCCCTAGATATGTGTATAGAATGCTCCGACTCTTTCCCCTCTCGCCGTTGCATCTCCTTATGCCTACTCCGTCTTTCGGACTGTACATGACTGGATGTTTCGTCCCTCAATTCAGCCACCCAAAGCATTTGTTCGGCTATATCTTCTTTTTGTTTTAAAAGGACTTCTAAGACCCTATCCGCTTCGTCTGCCATCCTCGCCAACTTGGCAACTCTGTCCTCCTGACCACTTCGGCGACGAGACTTGGTCGGTGAACCTTCTGATCGCCCTCGACTATGATCTCGCTCTTTATCTGTATCAAAGACCAGCCTCCGTCTGGCTTTACCATGAATCTTCGGACGAAGATATCCCGAATCGTACTTGGAGGCCGTACTATCGTGAGCACTTTTAGAAGGACCCAGACGATCCTTAACCGAAATACGGGACAACGACGAGCTCACAGCCATCGCCTGCCCTTCGGGTGTTGGCGTTCTACTCTTCCCCATGAACACTGACGTAGAACGACCACAATGTATGATTGAAAAATACTCAAGACACTAGAACTCAGCCCTCCTTCTAGCGCCAATGTTAACGCCAAGATCTTTTGTCACGTCCCAATCACGTAAGACGTCCTGATCCTGCACAGTCAGCACCAAAAGCTTGACGGCTGGACCGTCGGGGGATAGCTCAGGCGTGAGAGTCAGTATCGGTGTTCACAAGGTTAACAATTGAGGATAAAATATCTAGTGTATTGAGAGAGATAAAATTATCAGTTGTGTGTCTCCGTGAGCGTACCTGTTTATGAAGACTTAGTTGATAGGTTATACCCTTTTGCCCGGTTTACCGTGCCACCCACTACCGTCTGATACAACCCCCTACTTCCCCTTGATCTCAACCGGGCCATGCAGGTTGTCACTTTTTTTCTCCACTGTACACCCCGCCGGCCGGATATAATCACATCCATATTAATGATTTTCAGACTTTTGGTCAATAGCCACCCCTTTTCATCATTACAAGTCAAAGACTTAGATATTAAAAGATCTAATGGACCAACCCATTGATCCGGTCCAATATTAAGGAGATATAATGTGAGAATTAAGCCCAATAACTTCAAGACCCAATAGTGGAGACCCAATAGACTAATTGAATAATTAAGCCCAATCTATAAGGCCCAATATGAGAAATATCATGACCTAACAAATAACAAGAATAATTAATACTTTAATTATTTTTTACATTTTTTATTTCTTGATTGAACTAAATGTTTTAGTTCGTCATTGTAGCTTTACCTTTCCTAATACTAAACCCACTTTTTATTTTACTTTTCCCTTCTTTTTTTTTTATAAAAATAATAATAATAATAATAATAATAACAATAATCAGGCAAATGACCTCATTCATTATCCATAATAATTCAGCACGATACGTATGTTCACACACTGCTGCTCTGTTAAGCTAAATCTTAAATTTCTTAAAAACCCATAAAATTTAATCTAAGGATTGGACATTATCTAGTAATGGCATTGACGTCACTGCTGATCTATCAAAGGAGGAAATTGTTTCCTTAGACAGGTCACAGTACAGTAGTAGTAGCACTTTAGGCACCAAACGCTTTAATGGCAAGTGATTGTCAAAACAAATTAAATTAATTGCACATTCATTTGCATATACACAACCAAACACGCCATATATATTCTCATTACAATAATCTACACGTCATTTAACTGACCAATAAATGCTCGCCAATTGGCATTTGTCTTATCTGGCACTCAATTGTGCACATATTAGATCGGCTCTCAACTTCCAACTCGGCTTGATCAGCCGGTAATCCTTTCTTCCTCCGCTTTGGGGACCCACTCTCCGAACCCGAAACAGACGGCTCGGGGGAAGACCTCCTCTTAGCCGTCACTCTAACAGGATTCGGCTCATTCAAGCCAGCTTTATGGGGAAAATTCAACAAAGCCTTGGAGCCACGCATCCTGTAAGCCGCTAGGTCATAAGCCAGCGCAGCTTCCTCAGCCGTCTCATACGTCCCCAGCCAAACTCTTGCGCCGTTCTTAGCCGGATCTCTTATCTCCGCCGCAAACTTGCCCCACGGCCGTTGTCTCACACCCCTGTAATGCCTTGCCTTTGCCGGGGGAGAAGCCGCCGTCTCCGGTGGAGACACTGATTTCACGGTTGCCGGAGTCGATGTAGTAGCAGTAGGAGTAGAGGGGTCAATTTCATCGACCGGCTCCGACTTGACGTCGTTAGCTGCGAAGGTAAACGGCGTCCAGCCAGCACTAACGGCGTCACGTAAAAAGCCATAAATGACCATATCTTCAGAATCATCCACTTTGAGCGGCAAGTCACCCCACGTATCTGATGACAAGCATGTGATGAGACAAGTGAAACTAGAGCTTCGTTGATACGGCGGCAAGGAAATGAACTCCGACATGTCCTAATTAAGTTTTGGGATGTCTGATTCTTTCTGAAAGTGGGATGACTGGAGAGAGAGAGAGAGAGAGAGAGAAAAGCAGTTTTTGGTATATGGAAATTTGGGGTGATTTGGGTGTGGAAGGGCCTTTATAGTGGATGATACAAAAAGAGATTCATGAACCTGAGTTGGCACGTGGAAATTATTTAGTCTTATTTTATTAAAAATTATATTTTGGGCTTCGATGAAACTTCTTGCTGAACTAGTGGGCAAGTGGAAAACATTGCTTTTACTCACGTGGACGTGATAGAGCTGCTAATGTCATTATTTGACGTCAGCATCATTTTGAAGACAAAAAAATATATAAAAAAATGCCTCGGTACATTAAATTATATTACATGTGTCATAAAAGTGAAAAAATAATAATAAAATGCAAGATAGAAATTTTAAGATTTTCTTTTTGATATATCTTCTTTCATTTGATAAGTTATTTTTTATAGATAAAGAAGTAGAATATAAATTCAACAAGGATCATCAAATTATGGACTAGAATAATGGTAATAAATAGTAAAAAAGTTTTCACCAAATCTTGTAAGATAAATGGCGATAGGTGGTACCACTATAAATAATAAAATTTTAAATTAAAGAACAAAATATGAATATAATTTGACAGTTAAATAATATAATCGACGACAAAGCCAAGTTATAAAACTTAATCATAAGATTTTAAAGTTTTCCGTCTCAGTTGGTCAGTGTTTCGTATTGATAACGTGTTATAAAATAGAAGAAATATCAAAAGATGCCAAGGTTACGTGTGTGAGTTTCAATTTCAGTCTAATATAACAAAAATAAATACATGATAGAAATTTAAGAATTTCTCCTTATTGTATCTTCTTTCATTTGATAAATTGTACTATTTTATAGACAAAAAAATGAAACACAAATCTAATAAAAATTATCAAATCATGAATTAGACCAATAACCTAATTTATAATCATTGACTTGATTTGAGATTATTAAAAAATCATATAATATTATAGCAACATGTGAATTTGATTAGCGTGTGGATAAAAAATAGGAGCACCTTACTACCAAAATATTATTAGGATTATTATCAATAGTCTATTACTTTTTCGATAAACATGTGATGGATTAATGAAAATTTTTAAGTGGATTTAGTATCATTTTGAACTTAATGAGCCGGATGGTTACAAATGATATTAAAGCCAACCACCTACACCTCATGTCTTATCATCCAATCAAATATAAATACAAATACACTTAATATTATCTCCCAAAATATCTTAGATCTTATAATAAAAGAAATTTTAACTGGTTGTGAGCAACTGGATTGAATTTGACAGAACGTTAGATAATGTCTAACTTTTTGACGACCACAGTAGTATATTTTAATAGGAAAATAATATTTTCACATAATTTTTTGATATTTTTATATAAAAAATATTATTATAGATGTATAGTGATAATAAAAATAATCGCTCTAGTATCTACAACGATAATTTTTATGTAAAAATATCAAAAAATTATATAAAAATATTAATTTTTATTTTAATAATCTTTCTATTCCACAAAAAAAAAACTACTGAATTTTTTTACAAATTTTAGGATGCATTGTACAATTCATGTTTACTTTAAATTGATTAAGAGCTTAATTTAGTACGAAAGCATAAGAATATTTTTGTGATGACGAATTTATAAAATTTTTTCATTTTGTTTATTTCAACAACAAAAATATATATTTTTTTTGTGAAACATAGAGACCAACACGTAGTGGTTGGCAATAAGGCTAAGTAAAGAATTAAATTGAAATAGCACAAATCGCACTAATTAAAACTGCACTAACGGTTTCGACGTATGTGACGGTTTTAAGTGGTTCCGACGTTTGGGTTATTAATCAAAATCGCACGCATAAAACAGAAACCGCACCATGTGTATGTATATATGTGAGGCCCCCAAAATTAGGTATACATCACCCATCTTGGGTCGTCAGATACATGGTACAGAATACAAATATAACTTACTAATACAACTGTCGTGTACAATACGACAAAACATAAACTGTGAGTTTAAATACAATTATTGTCGACTAGAGACTATACAAACTCAAAAGAAGTCCTCATTACAATTATTGTCACACTATTTAATAGAATAGTGATGACTACTAATACTGTCATATGGTCCATCACTCCGTTTCCCGACTCGTCCCAGCTATATTCTCATTTCCTGAAGAGAACAGTGAAAGAAAGGGTGAGCTCAACTAGCCCAGTAAAAAATATTATGACTAAGATAATGCAGAATAAATTATCATTAGCCTTCAACAGTGTTACACTGATAAAATATAATAGACATCAAGTTTAACTGCAGCGGAACAAGCAATCCATTAAAAGAGTCAAGTAGAAAATAAACTCTACTATCTTTTATGATTTAAAAGGTTTTTCAACACTGTTATCGCTGGGACTCAGCTTAATAAAATAATTCAAATCATCGAATCACCCCTGCACTACGGCCAAAGATATTCGTGTATTCATTAATGGTCATGATCATGCCAACAGCTGTCCATCAATGCACTACAGGCCAATGAGGACTTTTACCACATTATTTGTAACATTACGGTCATGATTATACCGAATAATCCCTGGTCATAATCATACCAAGTCCATCTATGCACTATAGGCCACAGATGACTTTCAACATTTTATAAACATGAGGAGGATGACAATGATATAAGAATTCAATAAAACAAGTTCAAGAATTAATTTATTCAAGAATTAACAACATCCAAATTGTCAACATGATACTGCTTTGTGGAGTAAATTCAAGAATGCTTAGAATAGTATTTTCATGAAAAGATATTAGATGAAACGCAATTATCAATGATATTCCACTAATTTCATGGAGTATAGAAGTTAAAACTTAACCAACTGAGTATAATAAAGAATGGAATAACAAAAGAAATCACCCGGCATGCGATAGACCGCACAGACAGGTTATTCTAACAGAATAATAAATAATAGAATCAGGTCCAGCGTAAACGCACAGACAGGATATTCTGACAGAATAATAAATAATAGAATCAGGTCTGGCGTAAACGCACATACAGGATATTCCGACAGAATAATAAATAATGGAACCAGGTTCGGTGTAAAACACACAGACAGGATGTTCCAACAGAATAATAACAAGACAGAACCAGGTTCGGTGTAAAACACACAGACATGATGTTCCAACAGAATAATAATAAAAACGGAACCAGATCCGGTGTAAAACACACAGACAGGATGTTCTAACAGAATAATAGAAGAATGCCACCAAGTATAGGGTAGACCGCGTATACAGGTTATTCCAACAGAATAATAATAAGAAATGGAATAACAACAGTTCTCTTCATGAATAAGAAAGAATAACACCCCTTACCGTTTTAAAGAAGAACTGAAATAAGGAAGTAGTTAAGTAGTGTAAGACCCCGAATTTTATGAAATAAAAGTATTCAATTTTCTTATAATTACTATTCAGTAAATGGTTAAATTGATAAAAGTTTAAATTTATGGGTGAAATATGAAATTTTTTTCAAAATAAGCAAGTGGTTATAAAATAATAATTGTTGTCGGAGAATATTCGTTTGGTCGTGGAATATTCTTTCTGTTGGAGAATATTCGTACGACGGCGCAGCTATTTGTGGGCCCCATAACGAATAACTGTCGGGTGAAGGAAAACGACAAATTTGAGTTTTTACAAATAACGACGTAGTTGTTACCGTTAACACTGTTGGAATACCCGGTGGTTAAGATACAGTAATACGCGTTATTGCACAGTAGCACACGGTATTGCATAGTATTTTTGAAATTATTGATTCTTACGTAAGAAGGCACTACTCAATAATTGTTACAGTAATTACTGTTCAATATTTTATTTTATTGATTCAATAATTGCTGCGTTGATATTTTATATTATTGTTGTTTCAATAATTGTTGCTGCACAGTATTTTCCTTTATCAGATCAATAATTCATATTATTTGAATAATATTATTAGATAACATTATTGTCAATGTCTAGAAAGTTCTGTCTAAGGAGAGGTTTGGTCATCTAATTGCGCGCCAGTAAGGAGAAATTCTTATTGGAAAGCCCCCTCTTTCCTGGGAACGGCCTGGTTGTCATAAATGTGATTCTGTAATATTATTTGTGAATAATTAATTATTGATTTATATGATAAGAAAATATTTATTTTATGTGGATATAAATGAGGGATATATTTTTGTGGTTAAAAATGAAGGAGTTAATGTTGAGGTTTTTATCAGTATTTTTGTCGGAATGGAGGTATTAAAAATCAGGATTTTTGAGATATTTTGCGGGGGTTATAATTTTTATTCCGACCGTTGGATCGTGGTAATTTTTAGATATGTTATACATATATAAGTTGAGTATATGTCCATAAATTTTGAACCGTTAAAAATGAACGTATGATTTGTTATGAATTTTAAGAGGTGGCTGATTCGGAAATCAGGTTATAAATCATTTTTGGTAGAAAATTCTAGAATTGGTGGGCCCCACTTGTGGTTGGTGAAGAAATGTGCTGAATTATATTTCAAATGTGGTGGGTGGAAATAGTAGCAGGTAAAGCCATCAGGTTGCAGGTCAAACCTACCAAAATTTTCCTATAAATAGAGGGCTAAGTTAGAATTGAAAAATACACCAAAAATATAAGCTTTCTCTCTTTCTCTCTCTATATTATGAAGCATATTTTGTGAGTATTTAGATACTTTGAGAGTTGCTATTCAGTGCAAGTTTCCTTCGGCTTTACATTCCGGTCAGAAGTACTGCTGTTTTGAGGTAAGGGATTGTAAGGGATAGTAATGGATTTTAAGGGTTGTTATGATTTTCAGTTTCGTAATTTTTCTGATCTTCAAAAATTCTGGAAAAATTTGAAATGATATTTTGATGAGTTTTATTGATTGTGTCCAAAAATGGTGATTTTTGGATGTATAGATTGAGAGTTATGAATTTTATGAGAAAAGACTATTTTAAAAGTAACTGCTTATAATTCCTTGTGGTTAACTCCAAAATTGATGAAACTTTTATTGGGAGTACATATATATGATAGAAGTATACTCTGTAAATTTCAGAATTTTTAGACAAAAATACAATTTTTGATAAATGTCTAAATATTCGGCTGTTTTGGCCATATGAAAAATAGTAAATGACCTTTAAAAATTTTAAGAAAAATATATGTTCACTATGGGACTATATTATGCTAAATCCCAGAAAAGAAATATTTTTGGAACTGATTTGGTATTTTTCATGAAAATGGTCTAGTTATGAGTAAATGAATTAAATATGTTTTGTGAAGAAAGAAAATTGGAAAATATGATTTTATGGCTTGAGAATCCTATATGAGGTATATGCAGATTTTTGATGAGGGTTTTGGTTATTGATGATGAAATTGTAAGAGTTGACATTTTATGATGATTAAATGCATTAATTAGTAAAGTGTAAACAATTAAAATAAATTGTTTATAAATTTAAGTAATGTTATTCTTTCAATATCATTATACCGAAATATTGGTATGAATTTTATTGTAGAATTTCTATCTTTTGTGTCGGGGTTACTATTCATGAGTTACGAATATTACTCTTGAGATTAAAACTATATGTTGATCATATTATTTTTATCATCATATATAACATTTTTATAACCCTGATATTGAAATTCTCTTTCACTGGAGTGTAAAGATGGGTAGATTATTGGTATGATCATGACTAGGGTTCTCTTTGGCCTGTAGTGCAAAGTTGAATTGTGACTGGTATGATCATGACCATTGAATTTATAATTGAATATCTTAAGCTTAAGTGCAAAGGTGAATTGATCAACATGGTTATAATTATTGTTTATATAAATTCTGAAATGATTATATATTTCTTTGAGATATGAATATATTTGGCCTGTAGTGCAAATATGAATTGTTGATGAATATCTTTGGCATGTAAGTGCAAAGATGGCTTGTTGATGAATATCTTTGGCCTGTAGTGCAAAGATGAACTGTTGTTGAATATCTTTGGTCCGTAGTGCAAAGATGGTTTGTTGATGAATATCTTTGGCCTGTAGTGCAAAGATGAACTGTTGTTGAATATCTTTGGCCCGTAGTGCAAAGATGGTTTGTTGATGAATATCTTTGGCCCGTAGTGCAAAGATGGATTTGTTAGTATGATTATAAACAGGAACTGTGATTTGGTATAACCATGATCTTTGATGTTTCAGGTAAAGACAGGTGATGAAAATATTCTTCGTCCTGGGTGCGAAGAAAAATTTATAGTCACAATTATGATTATGAGTTATTCATATGATTGTGGAAAGGAACTGTTGAGTGATGTTACATGGATAAAATATTGTTGATGGATTTTTAACATGGAGAAGATAATAGACTTTATAGTCTATTTGACTCTTCTAATGGATTGCTCGTTCCGCTGCAACTATGGTTGAAATTTTTATCATTTACCATATGTTCTAAATCTCTGATTTATTATTGATGAAGGCTATTGATAATTTAATTATCTTTAGTCATGATATTCTTTACTGAGCTAGTTGTGCTCACCCTTTTGCTTCACAATTCCTTTCAGGTAATAAGAGTGTAGCTGGGTCGAGCGAGGGTAACGGGGAAATAGAACGGTGGTCTCTAGCTGTGGATGTTCTCCCGAAGCAATATAGAAAAGTTCATTTAGTAGTTATATTTGGTGAATCCAATAGGGTAAGGTGTACCCAACGTTGGAAGGGTGGTTTGCCACTATCATACAAGATGTCTAACGACATACAACCTCGTGTCATCATAAGACAGGGATGTGCTCATCCACTTGCTGAGTATATATACGAGCACTACCTATATAATCTTGGTGTTTGTTTGAAGTATAATTCTCAATTAGAGACAGTAGAGATAATGATAAGTCAAGAGAAGACTCACCATTGGGAAGAATATGATAGTAATCTTCTCGTTTTTCTTTGGGGTCTATTGGGTCAACCAAGGATAATTCTGTGGCCATATGATATCTATCATAACCTAGAAGCATGGGCTCCCATGTACGAAGGTTTCCTTGAGCACTTCCCAAAGATTCTAATTTCTAAAACAGTTTTTGACTATACCTTTATGTAAGGTATCATTGTGAGGTGCTGTCCACGATTAGGACATGAGTCACATTTGGTATATATTTGTATCCAAACTCACAGCATATGTGTTGTTGTATTTTGCACGACAATTGTTGTAATAAAGTTGTAGTTATTTTCTGTACCATGTAATTGGCGACTCAGAATAGGTTGGATGGAATGGACCTATTTTGGGGTCGTTATAGGTGGTATCAGAGCTTAGGGATATGATCTCTGGCGGAGATCGGGGAATATAACTAGGAGGGGAGAGATGAGTAAATCCTTCGCTAGTGTGTCCTACCTAAGCTTATTTGTTGGTCAGTCATAATATCGGGATATTATGTGATATGTTAATTTGTTCAATTAACCCTTGTTTTGAAGCTGTATTCTAGAATGATATCTGAAATACAGGAGATGAGCAATGGAGAAATCATGATGACAGGGAAGATGGAATCTGAAATGAAAGCAAGGTATTCTCAACTCTTTGAAATACCAGGTACGTAAATTTCGGGGACGAAATTTCATAAGGAGGGGAGATTGTAAGACCCCGAATTTTATGAAATAAAAGTATTCAATTTTCTTATAATTACTATTCAGTAAATGGTTAAATTGATAAAAGTTTAAAGTTATGGGTGAAATATGAAATTTTTTTCAAAATAAGCAAGTGGTTATAAAATAATCATTGTTGTCGGGGAATATTCGTTTGGTCGTGGAATATTCTTTCTGTCGGAGAATATTCGTACGACGGCGCAGCTATTTGTGGGCCCCATAACGAATAACTGTCGGGTGAAGGAAAACGACAAATTTGAGTTTTTACAAATAACGACGTAGTTGTTACCGTTAACACTGTTGGAATACCCGGTGGTTAAAATACAGTAATACGCGTTATTGCACAGTAGCACACGGTATTGCATAGTATTTTTGAAATTATTGATTCTTACGTAAGAAGGCACTACTCAATAATTGTTACAGTAATTACTGTTCAATATTTTATTTTATTGATTCAATAATTGCTGCGTTGATATTTTATATTATTGTTGTTTCAATAATTGTTGCTGCACAGTATTTTCCTTTATCAGATCAATAATTCATATTATTTGAATAATATTATTAGATAACATTATTGTCAATGTCTAGAAAGTTCTGTCTAAGGAGAGGTTTGGTCATCTAATTGCGCGCCAGTAAGGAGAAATTCTTATTGGAAAGCCCCCTCTTTCCTGGGAACGGCCTGGTTGTCATAAATGTGATTCTGTAATATTATTTGTGAATAATTAATTATTGATTTATATGATAAGAAAATATTTATTTTATGTGGATATAAATGAGGGATATATTTTTGTGGTTAAAAATGAAGGAGTTAATGTTGAGATTTTTATCAGTATTTTTGTCGGAATGGAGGTATTAAAAATCAGGATTTTTGAGATATTTTGCGGGGGTTATAATTTTTAATCCGACCGTTGGATCGTGGTAATTTTTGGATATGTTATACATATATAAGTTGAGTATATGTCCACAAATTTTGAACCGTTAAAAATGAACGTATGATTTGTTATGAATTTTAAGAGGTGGCTGATTCGGAAATCAGGTTATAAATCATTTTTGGTAGAAAATTCTAGAATTGGTGGGCCCCACTTGTGGTTGGTGAAGAAATGTGCTGAATTATATTTCAAATGTGGTGGGTGGGAATAGTAGCAGGTAAAGCCATCAGGTTGCAGGTCAAACCTACCAAAATTTTCCTATAAATAGAGGGCTAAGTTAGAATTGAAAAATACACCAAAAACATAAGCTTTCTCTCTTTCTCTCTCTATATTATGAAGCATATTTTGTGAGTATTTAGATACTTTGAGAGTTGCTATTCAGTGCAAGTTTCCTTCGGCTTTACATTCCGGTCAGAAGTACTGCTCTTTTGAGGTAAGGGATTGTAAGGGATAGTAATGGATTTTAAGGGTTGTTATGATTTTCAGTTTCGTAATTTTTCTGATCTTCAAAAATTCTGGAAAAATTTGAAATGATATTTTGATGAGTTTTATTGATTGTGTCCAAAAATGGTGATTTTTGGATGTATAGATTGAGAGTTATGAATTTTATGAGAAAAGACTATTTTAAAAGTAACTGCTTATAATTCCTTGTGGTTAACTCCAAAATTGATGAAATTTTTATTGGGAGTACATGTATATGATAGAAGTATACTCTGTAAATTTCAGAATTTTTAGACAAAAGTACAATTTTTGATAAATGTCTAAATATTCGGCTATTTTGGCCATATGAAAAATAGTAAATGACTTTTAAAAATTCTGAGAAAAATTTATGTTCACTATGGGACTATATTATGCTAAATCCCAGAAAAGAAATATTTTTGGAACTGATTTGGTATTTTTCATGAAAATGGTCTAGTTATGAGTAAATGAATTAAATATGTTTTGTGAAGAAAGAAAATTGGAAAATAGGATTTTATGGCTTGAGAATCCTATATGAGGTATATGCAGATTTTTGATGAGGGTTTTGGTTATTGATGATGAAATTGTAAGAGTTGGCATTTTATGATGATTAAATGCATTAATTAGTAAAGTGTAAACAATTAAAATAAATTGTTTATAAATTTAAGTAATGTTATTCTTTCAATATCATTATACCGAAATATTGGTATGAATTTTATTGTAGAATTTCTATCTTTTGTGTCGGGGTTACTATTCATGAGTTACGAATATTACTCTTGAGATTAAAACTATATGTTGATCATATTATTTTTATCATCATATATAACATTTTTATAACCCTGATATTGAAATTCTCTTTCACTGGAGTGTAAAGATGAGTAGATTATTGGTATGATCATGACTAGGGTTCTCTTTGGCCTGTAGTGCAAAGTTGAATTGTGACTGGTATGATCATGACCATTGAATTTATAATTGAATATCTTAAGCTTAAGTGCAAAGGTGAATTGATCAACATGGTTATAATTATTGTTTATATAAATTCTGAAATGATTATATATTTCTTTGAGATATGAATATATTTGGCCTGTAGTGCAAATATGAATTGTTGATGAATATCTTTGGCATGTAGTGCAAAGATGGCCTGTTGATGAATATCTTTGGCCTGTAGTGCAAAGATGAACTGTTGTTGAATATCTTTGGTCCGTAGTGCAAAGATGGTTTGTTGATGAATATCTTTGGCCTGTAGTGCAAAGATGAACTGTTGTTGAATATCTTTGGCCCGTAGTGCAAAGATGGTTTGTTGATGAATATCTTTGGCCCGTAGTGCAAAGATGGATTTGTTAGTATGATTATAAACAGGAACTGTGATTTGGTATAACCATGATCTTTGATGTTTCAGGTAAAGACAGGTGATGAAAATATTCTTCGTCCTGGGTGCGAAGAAAAATTTATAGTCACAATTATGATTATGAGTTATTCATATGATTGTGGAAAGGAACTGTTGAGTGAGGTTACATGGATAAAATATTGTTGATGGATTTTTAACATGGAGAAGATAATAGACTTTATAGTCTATTTGACTCTTCTAATGGATTGCTCGTTCCGCTGCAACTATGGTTGAAATTTTTATCATTTACCATATGTTCTAAATCTCTGATTTATTATTGATGAAGGCTATTGATAATTTAATTATCTTTAGTCATGATATTCTTTACTGAGCTAGTTGTGCTCACCCTTTTGCTTCACAATTCCTTTCAGGTAATAAGAGTGTAGCTGGGTCGAGCGAGGGTAACGGGGAAATAGAACGGTGGTCTCTAGCTGTGGATGTTCTCCCGAAGCAATATAGAAAAGTTCATTTAGTAGTTATATTTGGTGAATCCAATAGGGTAAGGTGTACCCAACGTTGGAAGGGTGGTTTGCCACTATCCTACAAGATGTCTAACGACATACAACCTCGTGTCATCATAAGACAGGGATGTGCTCATCCACTTGCTGAGTATATATACGAGCACTACCTATATAATCTTGGTGTTTGTTTGAAGTATAATTCTCAATTAGAGATAGTAGAGATAATGATAAGTCAAGAGAAGACTCACCATTGGGAAGAATATGATAGTAACCTTCTCATTTTTCTTTGGGGTCTATTGGGTCAACCAAGGATAATTCTGTGGCCATATGATATCTATCATAACCTAGAAGCATGGGCTCCCATGTACGAAGGTTTCCTTGAGCACTTCCCAAAGATTCTAATTTCTAAAATAGTTTTTGACTATACCTTTATGTAAGGTATCATTGTGAGGTGCTGTCCACGATTGGGACATGAGTCACATTTGGTATATATTTGTATCCAAACTCACAGCATATGTGTTGTTGTATTTTGCACGACAATTGTTGTAATAAAGTTGTAGTTATTTTCTGTACCATGTATTTGGCGACTCAGAATAGGTTGGATGGAATGGACCTATTTTGGGGTCGTTACAAGTAGCATAATACTTTTTCTTCTCTATCTCTATAGTTTCTCTCTCTAGAGTTCAGTGAATTCGTAAGAAATAATGAAGGAATGAGCTGCTATTTATAAAAAAATAGAATGCATAGTATGTAAGACCCCAACTTTTATAAATAAAGATGAATTTTCTATAAATATCATTTTTGAATATTATGGAGTTAATTTGATATAATGTTATAGTTGTGGGTAATATTTATAAATTTTACAAAGTACGCAAGTTGTTATATAATATTCGATTGGTCGGGGAATATTCGTTTTAACAGGGAATATTTGTACAACGACACAATCATTGGTGGACCCCAAAATAAAATTATTGTCGGATTGAGAAAACGACAAAAATATTTTATTAAAAATAACGGCGAAAGTTTTACCATTGATACTGTTGAACTACTCGGTAGTAAAAATGCAGTAATACGTGTGGTTGCATAGTAGCACACGGTATTGATTATTAATACTTATGTAAGGAGTCACTCGGTTTGATTCAATTATTGCCAGTTAATAATATGAATTATTTAGCGATAATGACGTTTTGTTTTATTCGTATTATTAACGTAATAAAACATAAACATCTTTTTATATAAAACAAAATACTTTATTAAAGTTATTCTATAAATAGAATATATTATATTTTATTTAAAAGATTTTTCTTTAAATATGGACCGTCAGATTAAAGTAATCAATCTGGACCGTTCATGGATTAGTTACTATGCATTCTATTTTTCTATAAATAGCAGCTCATTCCTTCATTATTTCTTACGAATTCACTGAACTCTAGATAGAGAAACTATAGAAAGAAACTATAGAGAGAGAGAAGAAGAGTATTCTACTACTTAACTACTTCCTTATTTCAGCTCTTCTTTAAAACGGTAAGGGGTGTTATTCTTTCTTATTCATGAAGAGAACTGTTGTTATTCCATTTCTTATTATTCTGTTGGAATAACCTGTATACGCGGTCTACCCTATACTTGGTGATATTCTTCTATTATTCTGTTGGAACATCCTGTCTGTGTGTTTTACACCGGACCTGGTTCCATTTTTATTATTATTCTGTTGAAACATCCTGTCTGTGTGTTTTACACTGGACCTGGTTCCATTATTTATTATTCTGTCGGAATATCCTGTCTGTGTGTTTTACACCGGACCTGGTTCCGTTTTTATTATTATTCTGTTGGAACATCCTGTCTGTGTGTTTTACACCGGACCTGGTTCCGTCTTGTTATTATTCTGTTGGAACATCCTGTCTGTTGGAATAACCTGTCTGTGCGGTCTATCGCATGCCGGGTGATTTCTTTTGTTATACCATTTTTTATTATACTCAGTTGGTTAAGTTTTGACTTCTATACTCCATGAAATTAGTGGAATATCCTTGATAATTACGGTTCATCCAGTATCTTTTCATGATAATATTCTTCTAAGTATTCTTGAATTTTACTCCACAAAGCAGTATCATGTTGACAATTTGGACGTTGTTAATTCTTGGATAAATTAATTCTTGAACTTGTTTTATTGAATTCTTATATCATTGTCATCATCCTCATGTTTATATTCTGTTGAAAGTCATCTGTGGCCTGTAGTGCATAGATGGACTTGGTATGATTATGACCAGGGATTATTCGGTGTAATCATGACCGTAATGTTACGAATGATGTGGTAAAAGTCCTCATTGGCCCGTAGTGCATTGATGGACAGTTGTTGGCATGATCATGACCATTAATGAATATACGAATATCCTTGGCCGTAGTGCAGGGGTGATTCGATGATGTGGATTATTTTATGAAGCTGAGTCTCAGCGATCAAAGTGTTGGAAAATCTTTTAAATCATAAAAGATAGTAGAGTTTATTTTCTACTTGACTCTTTTAATGGATTGCTTATTCCGCTACAGTTAAACTTGATGTCTATTATATTTTATCAGTTTAACATTGTTGAAGGCTAATGATAATTTATTCTGCATTATCTTAGTCATAATATTTCTTACTGGGCTAGTTGAGCTCACCCTTTCTTTCACTGTTCTCTTCAGGAAATGAGAACGTAGCTGGGGCAAGTCGGGGAACGGAGTGATGGTCCGAATGATAGTATTAGTTAGTAGTCCTCACTATTCTATGTAATAGTGTGTTAATAAATGTAATGAGGACTCCTTTTGAGTATGAATACTCTCTAGAAGATAATATTTGTATTCAAACTCACAGTTTGTGTTTTGTCGTATTGTACACGACAGTTGTATTAGTAAGTTGTATTTGTATTCTATACTATGTATCTGACGACCCAAGATGGGTGATGTATACCTAATTTTAGGGGCGTCACAGTTGGTATCAGAGCTTAGGGACATGATCCCTAGCTAAGATGTGAGAATAGAACTAGGAGGAGAGAGACAAAAAATTCCTTCGCTAGTATGACCTACCTAAGTTTATTTGCATGGTATTTAATTGGTCGGTCATAATATAAGGATAATATATGACAAATCAATTAACTTTTATTTTGTGGTAGTATCTGAAAATGGCATTTGAGAATGTTGAGAATAGCAATGGAGCACAGGCGACTATTGATTCACCACATATCAATAATCAGGATAATGTGCATCAGGAAGGTGACAATCCTCATGCAAACAACAACACTGACCAGATGATGAATGATGGAATGTTCAGAAACTTTATGGAGTTCATGTGACAACCCCAAAATAGGTCCATTCCACCCAACCCATTTTGAGTCGCCAAATGCATGGTACAGAAAAAAACTACAACTTTATTACAACAATTATCGTGCAAAATACAACAACACATATGCTGTGAGTTTGGATACAAATATATACCAAATGTGACTCATGTTCCAACCGTGGACATCACCTCACAATAACACCTTACATAAAGGTATAGTCAAAAACTGTTTTAGAAATTAGAATCTTTGGGAAGTGCTCAAGGAAACCTTCGTACATTGGAGGCCACGCATCTAGGTTATGATAGATATCATATGGCCACAGATTTATCCTTGGTTGACCCAATAGACCCCAAAGAAAAATGAGAAGATTACTATCATATTCTTCCCAATGGTGAGTCTTCTCTTGACTTATCATTATCTCCACTGTCTCAAATTGAGAATTATACTTCAAACAAACACCAAGATTATATAGGTAGTGCCCATAGATATACTCAGCAAGTGGATGAGCACAACCCTGTCCTATGATGACACGAGGTTGTATGTCATTAGACATCTTGTATGATAGTGACAAAACACCCTTCCAACGTTGGGTTCGCCTCACCCTATTTTCTTCACCAAATATAACTACTAAATGATGACCACCGTTCTATTCCCGTGTTACCCCCGCTCGACCCAGCTACACTCTTATTACCTGAAAGGAATTGTGAAGCAAAAGGGTGAGCACAACTAGCTCAGTAAAGAATATCATGACTAAAGATAATTCAATTATCAATAGCCTTCATCAACAATAAATCAGAGATTTAGAACATATGGTAAATGATAAAAATTTCAACCATAGTTGCAGCGGAACGAGCAATCCATTAGAAGAGTCAAATAGACTATAAAGTCTATTATCTTCTCCATGTTAAAAATCCACCAACAATATTTTATCCATGTAACATCACTCAACAGTTCCTTTCCACAATCATATGAATAACTCATAATCATAATTGTGACTATAAATTTTTCTTCGCACCCAGGACGAAGAATATTTTTATCACCTGTCTTTACCTGAAACATCAAAGATCATGGTTATACCAAATCACAGTTCCTGTTTATAATCATACTAACAAATCCATCTTTGCACTACGGGCCAAAGATATTCATCAACAAACCATCTTTGCACTACGGGCCAAAGATATTCAACAACAGTTCATCTTTGCACTACAGGCCAAAGATATTCATCAACAGGCCATCTTTGCACTACATGCCAAAGATATTCATCAACAATTCATATTTACACTACAGGCCAAATATATTCATATCTCAAAGAAATATATAATCATTTCAGAATTTATATAAATAATAATTATAACCATGTTGATCAATTCACCATTGCACTTAAGCTTAAGATATTCAATTATAAATTCAATGGTCATGATCATACCAGTCACAATTCAACTTTGCACTACAGGCCAAAGAGAACCCTACTCATGATCATACCAATAATCTATCCATCTTTACACTCCAGTGAAAGAGAATTTCAACATCAGGGTTATAAAAATGTTATATATGATGATAAAAATAATATGATTAACATATTGTTTTAACCTCAAGAGTAATATTCGTAACTCATGAATAGTAAATCGTGAATAGTAACTCATGAATAGTAACCCCGACACAAAAGATAAAAATTCCACAATAAAATCCATTACTATCCCTTACTATCCCTCACAATCCCATACAATCCCTTACTATCCCTTACTATCCCTTACTATCCCTTACAATCCCTTACTATCCCTTACAATCCCTTACCTCAAAACAGCAGTACTTCTGACCGGAATGTAAAGCCGAAGGAAACTTGCACTGAATAGCAACTCTCAAAGTATCTAAATACTCACAAAATATGCTTCATAATATAGAGAGAGAAAGAGAGAAAGCTTATGTTTTTGGTGTGATTTTCAATTCTAACTTAGCCCTCTATTTATAGGAAAATTTTGGTAGGTTTGACCTGCAACCTGATGGCTTTACCTGCTAATATTTCCACCCACCACATTTGAAATATGATTCAGCACATTTCTTCACCAACCACAAGTGGGGCCCACCAATTCTAGAATTTTCTACCAAAATGATAAACTCCGAAAATTCAACAATTTCTGAACCAGTCATCTCGTAAAATTCATAATAAATCATACGTTCATTTTTAACGGTTCAAAATTTGTGGACATATACTCAACTTATATATGTATAACATATCCAAAAATTATCACGATCCAACGGTCGGATTAAAAATTATAACCCCCGCAAAATATCTCAAAAACCCTAATTTTTAATACCTCCATTCCGACAAAAATACGGATAAAAATCTCAACATTAACTCCTTCATTTTTTAACCACAAAAATATATCCCTCATTTATATCCACATAAAATAAATATTTTCTTATCATATGAATCAATAATTAATTATTCACAAATAATATTACAGAATCACATTTATGACAACCAGGCCGTTCCCAGGAAAGAGGGGGCTTTCCAATAAGAATTTCTCCTTACTGGCGCGCAATTAGATGACCAAACCTCTCCTTAGACAGAACTTTCTAGACATTGCCAATAATGCTATCTAATAATACTATTCAAATAATATGAATTATTGATCTGATAAAGGAAAATACTGTGCAGCAACAATTATTGAAACAACAATAATATAAAATATCAACGCAACAATTATTGAATCAATAAAATAAAATATTGAACAGTAACTACTGTAACAATTATTGAGTAGTGCCTTCTTACGTAAGAATCAATAATTTCAAAAATACTATGCAATACCGTGTGCTACTGTGCAATAACGCGTATTACTGTATTTTAACCACCGGGTATTCCAACAGTGTTAACGGTAACAACTACGTCGTTATTTATAAAAACTCAAATTTGTCATTTTCTTCACCCGACAGTTATTCGTTATGGGGCCCACAAATAGCTGCGCCGTCGTACGAATATTCCCCGACAGAAAGAATATTCCACGACTAAACGAATATTCTCCGACAACAATGATTATTTTATAACCACTTGCGTAGTTTGAAAAAATTTCATATATCACCCTTAACTTTAACTTTTATCAATTTAACCATTTACTGAATAGTAACTACAAAAAAAATTGAATACTTTTATTTCATAAAATTCGGGGTCTTACAGTTCATGCAACAACAGGCGAGAGCGGCTCCTATCCAAAATATAGGTGGAAACACTGAAAACTCTCGGACGGTCACCGCTAAACAGTTCAAGGAGCTGGGACCACCAGAGTTTAAGGGAGAGCCAAAACCACTTATAGCGGAAATATGGATAAAGCAGATTACCAAGATATTTGATATCTTGGGATGCTCCGAGGAGCAAAAGGTTCCCTTTGCCGCCTTTATGTTGCGAGGAGAGGCATATTACTGGTGGGAATCGATTAAGCGTACTCAACCTGTGACGCCCCCAAAATAGGTATACAACACCCATTCTGAGTCGCTAAATACATGGTACAGAAAGCAAACTACAACTTTAATAATACAATTGCCGTGCAAAATACGACAACACATACTGTGAGTTTAAATACAAATATTGTCTTCTATACAATATCCACACTCAAATAAGTCCTCATTACAATTATTCAAACACTATTTTACAGAAATGGTGAGGACTGTTAAAACATCTTTCTAGAACTAACACTCCATACCCCGACTAGATCCTGCTATGTTCTCACCTCCTAAGAAAAAAAATGGAACAAAAAGAAAAAGGGTGAGCTCAACTAGCCCAGTAAAGAATATTATGACTAATATAATATACAACAAATTATCGTTAGTCTTCAACAGGGAAAAATCTGATAGAATATAATCGACAACAAGTTTTAGATCAACAACTGCAGCGGAAACAACAAACCATTAGAAGAGTCAAGTAGAGAAAGAATTCTACTATCTTCTAAGATTTAAAAGTCCATCATCAATATTTTATCCCTGTAACATCAATTAATAAACATCTTTATCCAAATATTCATCTTTGCACTACAGGCCAAAGATATTCATTTGTATCACCTGTCAGTCATGTTCATTTCAACACCTGTTCATCTTTGCACTACAGGCCAAAGATATTCAGTAATATCATCATTTAGGACTGAGGATGATGAAAAATATCTTAAAAAAAATGAATCCAGTGAGACGGAAGGACAAATATTAGGGATTCGTATAACAGTTTATCCAAGATCAATAATACTTCATAATAATCAATTGTGAAGCAGAATTCAAAAAATAAAGATCAAAACATGGATACAATCAAAGATAGTAACCATAATAGACATCTTGGACAAAAAGGGAAAATTTTATTTTTCGGTGAATAGTGCCGTATTCGTGAATAGTACCGTATACGTGAATAGTGCCGTATACGTAAATAGTAACCCCGACACAAAAAGTTCTAAATTTGATAAAAACTCATATCAATATTTCAGCATAATGATATTGAAGAAAATAATATCATTTAAGAAGAAAATAATATCCCTTACCTCAAGATATCAGTACTTCTGGCCGGAATACCGGTATAAGGCTGAAAGAAACTTGCTCTGATGAATAAAAACTCTCAAAGTATCTAAATACTCACAAAATACACTCAATAATCTAGAGAGAGAAAGAGAGAAAACTTGTTTCTGGTGTGATTTTCAATTCTAACTTAGCCCTCTATTTATAGGAAAATTTTAGTATGCTTGACCTGCAACCTGATGACTTTACCTGCTACTATTCCCACCCACCATATTTGAAATATAATTCAGCACATTTCTTCACCAACCAAGAGTGGGGCCCACCAATTCTAGAATTTTTTATCAAAATGATAAACTCCGAAAATTCAATAATTTCTGAACCAGTCATCTTGTAAAATTCATAATAAATCATACATTCGTTTTTAACGGTTCAAAATTTGTGGACATATACTCAACTTATATATGTATAACATATCCAAAAATTACCACGATCCAACGGTCGGATTAAAAATTATAACCCCCGCAAAATATCTCAAAAATCCTGATTTTTAATACCTCCATTACGACAAAAATACGGATAAAAACCTCAACATTAACTCCTTCATTTTTAACCACAAAAATATATCCCTCATTTATATCCACATAAAATAAATATTTCCTTATCATATGAATCAATAATTAATTATTCACAAATAATATTACAGAATCACATTTATGACAACCAGGCCGTTCCCAGGAAAGAGGGGGCTTTCCAATAAGGATTTCTCCTTACTGGCGCACAATTAGATGACCAAACCTCTCCTTAGACAGAACTTTTTAGACATTGTCAATAATGTTATCTAATAATATTATTCAAATAATATGAATTATTGATCTGATAATGGAAAATACTGTGCAGCAACAATTATTGAAACAACAATTATAAAATATTAACACAATAATTATTGAATCAATAAAATAAAATATTGAATAATAACTACTGTAACAATTATTGAGTAGTGCCTTCTTACGTAAGAATCAATAATTGGTGCAATACCGTGTGTTACTGTATTTTAACCACCGGGTATTCTAACAGTATTAACGGTAACAATTACGCCGTTATTTATAAACAACTTATACTTGTCGTTTTCTTCATCCAATCGCTTTCCGTTATGGGGCCCACACAAGGCTGCGCCGTCGTACGAATATTCCCCGCCAGCAAGAATATTCCACGACCAAACGAATATTTCCCGACAAAATGAATATTTTATAACCACTTGCTTATTTTGTAAAATTTACACATTTCACCCATAACCAAAGTATTATATCAAATTAACCCCTTATTATTCACAATAATATTTAGAGAAAATTTGATTTTATTCATTAATAAGTTGGGGTCTTACAACCTCCCCTCCTTATGAAATTTCGTCCTCGAAATTGACGTACGTACCTGATATTTCGAAAAGGTGAGGATACCTCGCTTTCATTTCTGATTCTAACTCCCAGGTCATTTCTTCAATAGCATGGTTTCTCCACAAAACCTTAACTTGTGGTATAACCTTCGTGCGTAGGACATGCTCTTTCCTATCCAAGATCTTAACAGGTACCTCCTCGTACGTTAAATCTTCAGCTATCTCGTCTGGTTCTAACTCAATAATGTGGTTCGGGTCTTTAACATATTTACGAAGCATAGATATGTGAAAAATATTATGAACACGAGACATGCTTGGAGGTAATGCGAGTCTATATGCCACATTTCCTATTCGCTCAAGAATCTCAAATGGACCAACAAATCTTGGATTGAGCTTTCCTCTCTTCCCAAATCTTGTAACTCCCTTCCATGGTGCAACACGTAATAATACATGATCCCCAATATTAAATTCCACGTCCTTTCGATGAAGATCCGCATAACTCTTTTGTCGATCCTGTGCCGTTTGTATACGTTGTCGAATCGTTTGGATCTTCTCTGTAGTAATGCGTACCAACTCTGGTCCCAACAATGTTGCTTCACCCACCTCGTCCCAACATACTGGAGAACGACATTTTCTTCCATACAACGCCTCGAATGGAGCCACACCTATGCTCGCCTGATAACTGTTGTTGTAGGAGAATTCCACCAATGGTAGGTACTTATCCCAACTCCCTTTGAGATCTAGGACACAAAGTCTTAATAGATCTTCAAGAGTTTGAATAGTCCTCTCTGATTGTCCGTCCGTTTGAGGATGGTATGCCGAACTGAATCGTAAATCTGTGCCCATAGCTTTCTGCAAGCTAACCCAAAATCGTGAAGTGAATCTTGGGTCACGATCCGAAACTATGGATACTGGCATGCCATGCAATCTCACAATCTCGTTCACGTACATACTAGCAAGACGTTCAAGGGAATAAGTCTCACGTATCGGCAAGAAATGAGCGGACTTGGTTAATCTATCAACAATAACCCAAATCGCATCTAAGCCTTGAGAAACCTTGGGAAGAACCGTAACAAAATCCATAGTAATGTGTTCCCACTTCCATTTCGGAATCTCAAGTGGTTGCAATGGACCCTTTGGTACTTGATGCTCCGCTTTTACACGTTGACAAGTTAAACATCTCGAGATAAACTCCGCGATCTCTCTTTTCATATTGCTCCACCAAAATGTATGTCGAAGATCGTGATACATTTTGGTACTCCCAGGATGGATTGCAAACGGTGTGTTGTGTGCCTCCATCATTATTCTATGCTTCAAGTCAAAATCGTTAGGAACACAAAGTCTGGAGTTGACTCGAAGTATTCCTTCTTCATCGATTCTTGCTTCTGGAATAGCACCTTCTTGCACTTTCTTCTTCATACGCATCAGCTCTATGTCCGTAGCTTGAGCAGCTTTAACTTTATCGATTAAAGTCGGTTCTACTCGTATATTTGATATTATCATGTGGGTACTTGGAGCCTTCATCTCTATCTCCATCCTCTGCAAGTCATACAAAATGGGCCTTTGTGTTAACAACATTGTACTCGTACCCGCATATGATCTTCTACTCAATGCGTCAGCTACTACGTTTACTTTTCCAGGATAGTATTGGATGGTATGATCGTAATCTTTCAACAGCTCAAGCCAACGTCATTGCCGCATGTTGAGTTCCTTTTGGGTGAAGAAATATTTGAGGCTTTTATGATCCGTATAGATCTCCACTTTCTCCCCATACAGGTAGTGTCTCCAGATCTTCAACGCGAAAACGACTGCTGCCAACTCCAAATCATGAATAGGATAATTCCTCTCATATTCTTTGAGTTGTCGCGAGGCATAGGCTATGACTTTCCCATGTTGTATGAGAACACATCCTAACCCTTTGCCTGAAGCATCACTGTAGATAACAAATCCATCCGAACCAGATGGTATTGTCAGAACAAGTGCCGAAATGAGTCTCCTCTTGAGTTCTTGGAAACTCTTCTCGCATTCCTCACTCCATACGAATTTTATATCTTTCCGAGTCGGCTGAGTTAACGGAGTAGCTATTCGAGAAAATCCTTCCACAAATCTCCGATAATAACCAGCTAAGCCCAGAAAGCTACGTACTTCGATTACTGACTTAGGTTGCTCTCAACTGTGACTCATATCCCAATCTTGGATAGTACGTCACAATGACACTTATCAGTTTACAACCGCACGAATATGACGTCCCCTACGGAGAGTTTGGCTTCAGTGCATTTCGCAAAGGAAGTCACCAGATAGAGGCTCGGGTACCAACTTTTATAGTTGAGTTTTTAATTCCTGAAGTTCAATAGGAGCTATTCAATATGAGATTTTAGAAATGAGTTTTGTATCGGGTTGAAGATCAATACAAAAATTCAATATCACGCTCTGGGTTACGTCAGGAATTTCACTAACAACAGAAATATCATTCAAATCTGACGTATTTTTGTTCAAGTCCATGACATGGGCTAAGAAAGATTGACATCCGTTTTTCAATAAACGAATGACTTTATGGCTTGGTATGACAGCGATTGATTTTAGTGGTTTGGTTGCTTGAATTCGCATAACAGGTTAGTTAGGAATATGAAAACTAACAACCTTACGAAAACAATCAATTTTGGCATGATGAGTGGTTAACCAATCAATTCCTAAAATCACATCAAAAGCAAGTATCTTTAAAGAGATAAGATCAACAGGTAATGTGATAGTGCCAACTTGGATCATGCAAGATTTATAAACTGTAGATGTAACGAAGGTTTCACCCAACGGAGTTTCAACAGATAAGTTAAAGTCCAATTTCTCCGGAGTCAAGTTTAAACGTTGAGCACAAGCAGGAGAGATAAAAGAATGGGTAGAACCGGTATCTAGTAAAGTATAAACTTCGCAAGAATTCAAGATTAGCTTACCCGTGATCACCTCGTTCGGATTTCTCGCATTTTGGCCAGTCACGACAAACGCCCTTCCAGGAACCGCTGATTTCGATTTATCTGGGATAACTTTTGGAGTCACCATCCCCGCTGAACTTAGTTTTGCTACAGAACACTCTCGAGCTATATGACCCTCCTTTCCACAGTTATAACATACCTTGGATTGTTGTGGGCAGTTTGGGCTGATATGTCCCTCTTTCCCACATTTGTAACATACGACCGGTGGTCGTTTTCCTCCCCTAGAAACAGTTGATGTTTGTGCTGACGTCTTCACGTTATCATTGTTGCACCTTCTCTTCTTGAAATCTCCTCCCGACTCGCTCCTTCTATTATCACGACCACGATTACCACCAGAGTGGTTACCGCTTTTGTCCGAATGTTTTCCTCCCTGCTGATTTTCATTGCTTCGATGACTGCCACCACCGGTATGACCCTGGTTGTGGTCCCTCGGTTGCACATACTCATTATCTCGCTCTAATAATTGAGCCCTGTTTACAACATCTGAATATAAAGAAAATTTATGAGAGATAAGATATTGCCGAATCTCAGGTTTTAGACCTCTCAGAAACATCCTTGTCATTCGTTCCTCATTTTCGACCAAATGAGGTGCAAACCTGGATAACTCTGCAAACTTCGCCTCGTACTGGGACACCGTCATGTTGTTTTGTTCCAGTCTGATAAATCCACCTCCTTCATATGACGAATACTTTCAGGAAAGTACTTGTCATTGAACAGTTTCTAAAACGTTTCCCAGGACATGTTGAGTGCGTCAGGCTGGGTACGCTTCACAGACTCTCACCAGTAGTTTACCTCACCGCGGAACATAAAGGTGGCGAATGGAACCTTCTGTTCCTCCGTGCATCCCAAGACATCGAATATCTTGGTAATTTGCTTGACCCACGTTTCCACCATGATCGGATCCGGCTTTCCGTTAAATTCTGGTGGTCCCAATTCTTTGAACTGCTTAGCTGAGACAAACCGCGCGTTGTTATCATTTCTACCCGTATTCTGCACACGAGTCTCCCTCGTCTGATTTTGCATGAACTGTAAAAAGCTCCTAAATATTCCATCATTCATCGTTTGCTCGGTAACGTTGTTTACAGGAGGAATATTGCCTTCCTGTTGGACGTTCCCCTGGGTGGTGATCAAAGGTGTCTCCACGGTCTGATTTACTCCATTATTAACGTTCTCAGCTGCCATTCTTAAATACTGCCATAAAACAAGGGTTAATAGTCATGTCATATATTATCCCTATACTCTGACCGACCAAATAAATACCAAATAGACTTAGTCAGGTCATACTAGCGAAGGAATTCCCCGTCTCTCCCCTACTGGTTCTTGTCTCACATCTCAGCCAGGGATTATATCCCTAAGCTCTGATACCAACTGTGACGCCCCCAAAATAGGTATACAACACCCATTCTGAGTCGCCAAATACATGGTACAGAAAGCAAACTACAACTTTAATAATACAATTGTCGTGCAAAATACGACAACACATACTATGAGTTTAAATACAAATATTGTCTTCTAAACAATATCCACACTCAAATAAGTTCTCATTACAATTATTCAAACACTATTTTACAGAAATAGTGAGGACTGTTAAAACATCTTTCTAGAACCATCACTCCATACCCCGACTAGATCCTGCTATGTTCTCACCTCCTGAGAAGAAAAATAGAACAAAAAGGAAAATGGTGAGCTCAATTAGCCCAGTAAAGAATATTATGACTAAGATAATATACAACAAATTATCGTTAGTCTTCAACAGGAAAAAATCTGATAGAATATAATCAACAACAAGTTTTAGATCAACAACTGCAGCGAAAACAGCAAACCATTAGAAGAGTCAAGTAGAGAAAGAATTCTACTATCTTCTAAGATTTAAAAGTCCATCATCAATATTTTATCCCTGTAACATCGATTAATAATCATCTTTAACCAAATATTCATCTTTGCACTACAGGCCAAAGATATTCATTTGTATCACCAGTCGGTCATGTTCATCTCAACACCTGTTCATCTTTGCACTACAGGCCAAAGATAATCATCAAGTAATCATACATCTTTGCACTACAGGCCAAAGATATTCAGTAATATCATCATTTAGGACTGATGATGATGAAAAATATCTTAAAGAAAATGAATCCAGTGAGACAGAAGGACAAATAGTAGGGATTCGTATAACAGTTTACCCAAGATCAATAATACTTCATAATAATCAATTGTGAAGCAGAATTCAAAAATAAAGATCAAAACATGGATACAATCAAGATAGTAACCATAATTGACATCTTGGACAAAAAGGAAAAATTTTATTTTTCGGTGAATAGTGCCGTATTCGTGAATAGTACCGCATACGTGAATAGTACCGTATACGTGAATAGTAACCCCGACACAAAAAAATTTCAAATTTGATAAAAACTCATATCAATATTTCAGCATAATGATATTGAAGAAAATAATATCATTAAGAAGAAAATAATATCTCTTACCTCAAAATATCAGTACTTCTGGTCGGAATACCGGTATAAGGCTGAAAGAAACTTGCTCTGATGAATAGAAACTCTCAAAGTATCTAAATACTCGCAAAATACACTCAATAATCTAGAGAGAGAAAACTTATTTCTGGTGTGATTTTCAATTCTAACTTAGCCCTCTATTTATAGGAAAATTTTAGTAGGCTTGACCTGCAACCTGATGGCTTTACCTGCTACTATTTCCACCCACCACATTTAAAATATAATTCAACACATTTCTTCACCAACCAAGAGTGGGGCCCACCAATTCTATAATTTTCCATCAAAATGATAAACTCCGAAAATTCAACAATTTCTGAACCAGTCATCTCGTAAAATTCATAATAAATCATACGCTCATTTTTAATGGTTCAAAATTTGTGGACATATACTCAACTTATATATGTATAACATATCTAAAAATTACCACGATCCAACGGTCGGATTAAAAATTATAACCCCCGCAAAATATCTCAAAAATCCTGATTTTTAATACCTCCATTCCGACAAAAATACTGATAAAAACCTCAACATTAACTCCTTCATTTTTAACCACAAAAATATATCCCTCATTTATATCCACATAAAATAAATATTTCCTTATCATATGAATCAATAATTAATTATTCACAAATAATATTACAGAATCACATTTATGACAACCAGGCCGTTCCCAAGAAAGAGGGGGCTTTCCAATAAGGATTTCTCCTTACTGACGCGCAATTAGATGATCAAACCTCTCCTTAGACAGAACTTTCTAGACATTGCCAATAATGTTATCTAATAATATTTTTCAAATAATATGAATTATTGATCTGATAATAGAAAATACTGTGCAGCAGCAATTATTGAAACAACAATAATAATAAATATCAACGCAGCAATTATTGAATCAATAAAATAAAATATTGAACAATAACTATTGTAACAATTATTGAGTAGTGTCTTCTTACGTAAGAATCAATAATTGGTGCAATACCGTGTGCTACTGTATTTTAACCACCGGGTATTCCAACAGTATTAACGGTAACAACTACGCCGTTATTTATAAACAACTTATACTTGTCGTTTTCTTCATCCAATCGCTTTCCGTTATGGGGCCCACACAAGGCTGCGCCGTCGTACGAATATTCCCTGACAGCAAGAATATTCCACGACCAAACGAATATTCCCCGACAAAATGAATATTTTATAACCACTTGCTTATTTTACAAAATTTGCACATTTCACCTATAACCAAAGTGTTATATCAAATTAACCCCTTATTATTCACAATAATATTTAGAGAAAATTTGATTTTATTCATTAATAAGTTGAGGTCTTACAGTAGAGATAAGTGTTATATGGGAGCCTATTATGTAGACAATATATTGTCCCCCTTTGGATAGAAAAAATAAAAATCTCGGTTGACTTTTTGGGGATACTCAGATGCATGATTTTGATGTTTCTGAATGTATGACTTAATGAAGTCAAGCATGTTAAAAATTATTGATCGCACAATTAAAGATTCCAAATGATTGTTCAATTGATTAGGGTGGAAAAAAATTATATTAAAGACTTATACCTTATTGAAAAAATAACATATTCAAGTCACTACTAGTTGGATTGAAAGGAAGGTTTGCAAGTATTGGATGACCATAGAGTTGGTCTAAGAAATAATTACACTAGAAGTTCGCACCAAAGAAATAATGGAAGTGGTTAGCATGAAGTTTATTTTTGGGTAAGTTAGTCAATTGGCCAATAGAATGCTGACACGCAGACGAGACTCAATGTGTGTCAATATTCTATTGGTCAATTGACCAACTTACAAAAAAATAAACTTCACGCTAATTAAATCCAGAAATAACCAGCTCAAAAGATAAATATTTTTCAAATATGGTCACAAAATTAGAGTATTGATGTTAAATTGCATAAATTTTATTGTTTCAATTTGATTTGTAATTGAAACCGTGCTAAATAAAACTGCACCACAAAATTTAAAATCACACCGCACCTAAACGATTTCGAATGTGATTTCATCAGGGTGTGAATATTATTAAAAACTAAAAGAAAAAAAAAACAAAACAAAAGGAAAAATGATGTGTATTGTGACTTTATATGTTAATTTTTTTATTACTAGTTATGTAGATAAATATAAAATTAGTAATTTTTACGATGTATTTGATACAGTGGATCAATTTTATAATCATATCTAATCCAATATATTGATATATGTTGCAATCGTAATTCGACAAAAAAAATTCGCAACATATACCAGAGGTAAACAAAATTAAGAAAAGAATTCTTGAGATTCGACGGAAAGAACCAGTAATTTCAACGTTTATCTAGTATGGAAAGGATCAAGGGTGCAAATGGAAAATTTAAAATATGTCAAGTTAATTTTAAAAAATCAATAAAAATTTTATAATTTAGAACGGAGTTAATATAAAATTAACTTAAAATCAATTATATTCTATAACAATATTTTTGACGTATTCCAGACATTGGAATGAAAATTTATTTTGAGCACGAGATTATGTGTCTGTTCCTCTGAAAGGTGTAATGTGGTAAAAAAAGAATAAACTTTTTATAAAAGTGTTTAGCTTAGAAAGTTAAAGTAGTGTTTGATTAAGCGGTTATAAAAAGTATTTAAAACATATAACAGTAAAAGTTAAAATTATACAAAAGTGTGTTGTATTAAATTTTATTTTTAAAAAAATTAACAACAACTTTGTACATTTTAATTGGACCAAAGTGATTTCATGACAAGAATAAAAATGTCTGCCCTTTTAACTCAATAGAAACACGTTGAGGGTCGATAAAAAACTGAAATATTTTCAAAGTTTATTTAAAAACTCTTTTACTCTGCAGCATCCTCCTGTCAAATAAGTTCTGTATATAATTATATCAGTCCGGTTGGGGTTGAGGGAGGGCGAGGGGGAGGGGGGCCGGTTTTGGGCACTCGACCGGCCAATTTATTATTATTTTTTGATTCCCAAATAATTTAGAATACTTATTCCCAAATAATAGGTGAAAGGATTTAACAGTTGTGACTCTAAAGTTAACAGAATAGTCTAATTTAAAAATAATAATTAATTTAATAAAATAATTTAAAAAATTATAAATTCAATAATATATTAAATAAAATATGCCAGCTACAATAACTAATCATTAATTAGTTTTTCCCACAAAACTTTTTACACCTGTTTTTTTCCCACTACTTTCTACACCTACTATACGAATCTCCTTGAGAATGTAATGAATTTTATATATGGATTTTTATATATTTTCATTTGTCTTTTTCATCATTATATTAAAACAAGTGGTCACTAATTTTCATGTAAATAAATCTGAAACTTATTAAATTAGATATTGCGTTGGTTGTTGCCCATTAAATTATCAAGTAGCTGACAAAAAAGATAGCACAACATGCTGCGAGAGACTTTACTTTTATTTATCCACACACACACACACACACACACACACACACACACACACACACACACACACAACACACATATATATATATATATATATATATATATATATATATATATATATATATATATATATATACAGAAATGATCAAGAGTAAAACTCCTAAATAATAGAACTCCTTTAAATTACGGTCATGATTATGCCGAATAATTCTTAATCATAATCATACCAAGTCCATCTATGAACTACAGGCCACAAATGACTTTCAACATTTTATAAACATGAGGATGATGACAATGATATAAGAATTCAATAAAACAAGTTCAAGAATTAATTTATCCAAGAATTAACAACGTTCAAATTGTCAACATGATACTGCTTTGTGGAGTAAAATTCAAGAATACTTAGAAGAATATTTTCATGAAAAGATACTGGATGAAACACAATTATCAAGGATATTCCACAAATTTCATGGAGTATAGAAGTCAAAACTTAACCAACTGAGTATAATAAAGAACAGAATAACAAAAGAAATCACCATGCATGCGATAGACCGCACAGACAGGTTATTCCAATAGAATAATAAATAATGGAACCAGGTCCGGCGTAAAACGCACAGACAAGATATTCCAACAGAATAATAATAAAGGCGGAACCAGGTCCGGTGTAAAACACACAGACATGATGTTCCAACAGAATAATAATAAAGACGGAACCAGGTCCGGTGTAAAACACACAGACAGGATGTTCCAACAGAATAATAATAAAAACGGAACCAGGTCCGGCGTAAAACGCACAGACATGATGTTCCAACAGAATAATAGAAGAATGCCACCAAGTATAGGGTAGACCGCGTATACAGGTTATTCCAACAGAATAATAAGAAATGGAATAACAACAGTTCTCTTCATGAATAAGAAAGAATACCACCCCTTACCGTTTTAAAGAAGAACTAAAATAAGGAAGTAGTTAAGTATCAGAATACTTTTCTTCTCTCTCTCTATAGTTTCTCTCTATAGTTTCTCTCTCTAGAGTTCAGTGAATTCGTAAGAAATAATGAAGGAATGAGCTGCTATTTATAGAAAAATGGAATGCATAGTAACTAATCCACGAACGGTCCAGATTGATTACTTTAATCTGACGGTCCATATTTAAAGAAAAATCTTTTAAATAAAATATAATATATTCTATTTATAGAATAACTTTAATAAAGTATTCTGTTTTATATAAAAAGATGTTTCTGTTTTATTACGTTAATAATACGAATAAAACAAAACTTCATTATCGCTAAATAATTCATATTATTAACTGACAATAACTGAATCAAACTGAGTGACTTCTCACATAAGCATTAATAATCAATACCATGTGCTACTATGCAACCACACGTATTACTGTACTTTTACTACCGAGTAGTTCAACAGTATTAATGGTAAAACTTCCGCCGTTATTTTTAATAAAATATTTTTGTCATTTTCTCAATCCGACAATAATTCCGTTGTGGGGTCCACCAATGATTGTGCCGTTGTACGAATATTCTCTGTTAAAACGAATATTCTCCGACCAATCGAATATTATATAACAACTTGCGTACTTTATAAAATTTATAAATATTACCCACAACTATAACATTATATCAAATTAACTCCATAATATTCAAAAATGATATTTATAGAAAATTCATCTTTATTTATAAAAGTTGGGGTCTTACAACCTCCCCTTCTTATGAAATTTCGCCCTCGAAATTAGGGTACGTACCTGGTATGTCGAAGAGGTAAGGATACCTTGATTTCATTTCAGATTCTAACTCCCAAGTCATTTCCTCAACATCGTGGTTTCTCCACAAAACTTTGACTTGAGGTATAACCTTGGAGCGTAGAATATGTTCCTTCTTATCCAAGATTTGAACATGAACTTCTTCATACGTCAAATCCTTCGCTATTTCGTCGGTTCTAACTCAATAATGTGGTTCGGGTCTTTCACATATTTGCGTAACATGGATATGTGAAAAACGTTATGAACACGAGACATACTTGGCGGTAAAGCGAGTCTATAAGCCACAGTTCCTACTCGATCGAGGATTAAAAATGGACCGATGAATCGAGGATTGAGCTTTCCTCTCTTCCAAATCTCGTAACTCCTTTCCATGGAGCAACACGTAAGAACACATGATCTCCTATATCAAATTCCACGTCCTTTCGATGAAGATCATCATAACTCTTTTGTCGATCTTGTGAGGTTTTTATACGTTGTCGGATCGTTTGAATCTTTTCTGTAGTCATACGTACCAACTCCGGTCCCAACAACGTTGCTTCACCCACCTCATCCCAGCATACTGGAGAACGACATTTTCTTCCATACAATGCTTCGAATGGAGCCATGCCAATACTTGCTTGATAACTGTTGTTGTAGGAAAACTCCACCAATGGTAAGAACTTGTCCCAACTTCCCTTGAAGTCAAGGACACAGAGTCTTAATAAATCTTCTAGAGTTTGAATAGTCCTCTCTGATTGTCCGTCCGTCTGAGGATGATATGCCGAACTAAATCGTAAATCTGTGCCCATAGCTTTTTGTAAACTAACCCAAAATCGTGAAGTGAATCTTGGGTCTCGATCAGAAACTATGGATACTGGCATACCATGCAGTCTTACAATCTCGTTTATGTACATACGAGCAAGACGTTCAAGTGTATAAGTTTTTCGTATCGGTAAGAAATGAGCAGACTTGGTCAATCTATCAACAATGACCCAAATCGCATCTATACCTTGAGAAACCTTAGGAAGACCGGTAACGAAATCCATGGTAATGTGCTCCCACTTCCATTCTGGAATTTCAAGTGGTTGCAATGGACCTTTTGGTACTTGATGCTCCGCTTTGACTCGTTGACAAGTTATACACCTTGAGATAAACAACGCTATCTCTCTCTTCATATTGCTCCACCAAAATGTATGACGAAGATCATGATACATTTTGGTACTTCCAGATGGATTGCAAACGGTGTGTTGTGCGCCTCCATCATGATTTCATACTTTAAATCAGGGTTGTTAGGAACACAAAGTCTGGAGTTGACTCGAAGTATTCCTTCTTCATCGATTCTTGCTTCCGGCATAGCACCTTCTTGCACTTTCTTCCTCATACGCATCAGCTCCAGGTCTGTAGCTTGAGCAGCTTTAACTTTATCGATTAAAGTTGGTTCTACTCGTATATTCGCCATCATCACATGGGTCCCTGGAGTCTTTAACTCTATCTCCATCCTTTGCAAGTCACACAAATGGGCCTTTGTGTTGACAATATTGCACTCGTACTTGCATATGATCTTCTACTCAATGCGTCAGCTACCACGTTCGCTTTTCCAGGATGGTATTGAATGGTATGATCATAATCTTTCAACAGTTCAAGCCAACGTCGTTGTCGCATGTTGAGTTCCTTTTGAGTGAAGAAATATTTAAGGCTTTTATGATCCGTAAAGATCTCCACCTTCTCCCCATACAAGTAATGCCTCCAAATTTTAAGTGCAAAGACAACAGCTGCCAACTCTAGATCATGAGTAGGATAATTCCTCTCATATTCCTTGAGTTGTCTTGATGCATAGGCTATGACTTTTTCATGTTGCATGAGAACGCATCCCAACCCTTTGCTCGAAGCATCACTGTAGATGACAAATCCCTCCGAGCCAGATGGTATTGTTAGAACAGGTGCTGAAATGAGTCTCCTCTTGAGTTCTTGAAAACTCTGCTCACATTCTTCGCTCCAACCAAACTTTGTATCTTTCTGAGTCAGCTGAGTTAATGGAGTAGCGATTCGAGAAAATCCTTCCACGAATCTCCGATAATAACCAGCTAAACCAAGAAAGCTACGTACTTCGGTCACTGATTTAGGTTGCTCCCAGCTTTGAATAGCTTCAATCTTTGCCGGGTCAACCGATATTCCACGACTTGATACTACGTGCCCAAGGAATGCTACCTCCTCCAGCCAGAACTCGCATTTCTTCAACTTGGCATAAAGCTTGTATTCACGAAGTTTTTGGAGCAATAGCCTCAAGTGTTGCTCATGATCTTCACGGCTTTTGGAATAAATAAGGATGTCATCAATAAAGACGACCACAAAGTGATCCAAATATTCCTTGAATACCCGGTTCATCATATCCATGAAGGCAACAGGAGCATTAGTCAATCCAAAGACATGACTAGAAATTCATAATGTCCCGTACCGAGTTCTGAAAGCCGTCTTTGGAATATCTTCAGTTCTAACCTTCAGCTGATGATATCCAGAACGAAGATCGATCTTTGAATAGAATTGTGCTCCTTGTAACTGGTCAAACAGGTCATCAATACGTGGCAATGGGTACCTATTTTTGATGGTGACATGATTCAACTCCCGATAATCAATACAAAGTCGCATACTTCCATCTTTCTTCTTCACGAATAGCACATGAGCACCCCAACGAGAAGTACTAGGACGAATAAAGCCAATGTCTAACAATTCCTGCAGTTGGATCTTTAACTCCTGAAGTTCAATAGGAGCCATTCGATATGGGACTTTGGAAATGGGTTTTGTACCGGGTTCAAGGTCGATACAAAATTCAATTTCACGCTCTGGGGGTAGGCCAGGAAGTTCTTCAGGGAATACGTCAGGGAATTTATTAACAATAGAAATATCATTCAAAACTGACGTATTTTTGTTTAGATCCGTGACATGAGCTAAGAAAGCTTGACATCCGTTTTTCAATAAACGAATAGTTTTATGGCTTGAGATGACAGCGATTGATTTTAATGGTTTGGTTGCTTGAATTCGCATAATAGGTCGATTAGGAATATGAAAGCTAACAACCTTACGAAAACAATCAATTTTTGTATGATGAGTAGTTAACCAATCAATCCCTAGAATCACGTCAAATGCAAGTATTTTTAATGAAATCAGATCGACAGGTAATGTGTGGGTACCAACTTGAACCAAACAAGACTTATAAACCGTGGATGTAATGAAGGTTTCTCCCAATGGAGTTTCAACAGATAAATCAAAGTCTAATTTCTCCGGAGTCAAATTTAATCGATGAGCGCAAGTAGGAGAAATAAAAGAATGGGTAGAACCGGTATCAAATAAAGTATAGACTTCGTTAGAGTTTATGATAAGCTTACCCGTGATGACCTCATTCGGGTTCCTTGCTTTCTGGGAGGTCACAACAAACGCTCTCCCTTGCACTACCGGTTTTGACTTTTCTGCGACGGCCTTTGGTGTCTCCATCTTGGCTGAACTTATTTTTGGTAAACGACAAAATCGAGCTAAATGACCTTCTCTTCCACAATTATAACATGCTTTAGACGGCATCACGCAGTTTGGACTGATGTGCCCCTCCCCTCCGCATTTAAAACATATGATAGGTGGTCGTTCTCCTTCCTTAACAACGGGTGTTGGTGCTGACGTCTTTCCATCATTGTTGAATCTCCTCTTCTTGCAATGACCATTCTTATTGTTTTGGCCCTGATTACCATCGAAGTGGTTACCATTTCTGGCATGTTGATTCCCTCCATGCTTGTTGTCACCGCTTCAATGACTGCTCTCACTGGTATTATCATTTTGCCGACTGCCCTCTTTTAGTTGCGTTGACTCGTTATCGCGCTCCACCAACTGAGCCCTATTCACAACATTTGAATACAAACATAGTTTATGAGAAATAAGATGTTGACGTATCTCAGGTTTCAAGCCTCGCAAAAACATTCGCGTCATTCGCTCTTCATTATACACCAAGTGGGACGCAAACCGGGACAACTCAGCAAATTTAGCCTCATACTGCGACACAGTCATATTATTCTGCTCCAATATGATGAACTCCACCTCCTTCATGTGACGAACACTTTCGGGAAAGTATTTGTCATTGAACAGCTCTTGGAACTTCTCCCAAGACATCTTCAGTGCGGCAGATTTAGTACGCTTAATCGATTCCCACCTGTAATCTGCCTCTCTTCGCAACATTAAGGCGGCAAAGGGAACCTTTTGCTCCTCGGAGCATCACAAGACATCAAATATCTTGGTAATCTGCTTTATCCATGTTTTTGCTATAAGTGGTTTTGGCTCTCCCTTAAACTCTGGTGGTCCCAGCTCCTTGAACTGTTTAGCGGTGACTGTCCGAGAGTTTTCAGTGTTTTCACCTATATTTTGGACAGGAGCTGCTCTCGCCTGCTGTTGCATGAACTGCATAATGTTTCTGAACATTCCATCATTCATCATCTGGTCAGTGTTGTTGTTTGCATGAGGATTGTCACCTTCCTGATGCACATTATCCTGATTATTGATATGTGGTGAATCAACAGTCGCCTGTGCTCCATTGCTATTTTCAACATTCTCAGATGCCATTTTCAGATACTGCCACAAAATAAAAGTTAATTGATATGTCATATATTATCCTTATATTATGACCGACCAATTAAATTTCATGCAAAAAAACTTAGGTAGGTCATACTAGCGAAGGAATTCCCCGTCTCTCCCCTCCTAGTTCTATTCTCACATCTTAGCCAGGGATCATATCCCTAAGCTCTGATACCAACTGTGATGCCCCTAAAATTAGGTATACATCACCCATCTTAGGTCGCCAGATACATGGTACTGAATACAAATACAACTTACTAATACAACTGTCGTGTACAATACGACAAAACATAAACTGTGAGTTTGAATACAAATATTATCTTCTAGAGAGTATTCATACTCAAAAGGAGTCCTCATTACATTTATTACCACATTATTACACAGAATAGTGAGGACTACTAACTAATACTATCATTCGGACCATCACTCCGTACCCCGACTTGTCCCAGCTACGTTCTCATTTCCTGAAGAGAACAGTGAAAGAAAGGGTGAGCTCAACTAGCCCAGTAAGAAATATTATGACTAAGATAATGCAGAATAAATTATCATTAGCCTTCAACAATGTTAAACTGATAAAATATAACGAACATCAAGTTTAACTGCAGCGGAACAAGTAATCTATTAAAAGAGTCAAGTATAAAATAAAATCTACTATCTTCTATGATTTAAAAAGTTTTTCAACACTGTTATCGCTGGGACTCAGCTTAATAAAATAATCCATATCATCGAATCACCCCTGCACTACGGCCAAGGATATTCGTGTATTCATTAATGGTCATGATCATGCCAACAAATGTCCATCAATGCACTACGAGCCAATGAGGACTTTTACCACATCATTTGTAACATTACGATCATGATTATACCGAATAATCCCTGGTCATAATCATACCAAGTCCATCTATGCACTACAGGCCACAGATGACTTTCAACATTTTATAAACATGAGGATGATGACAATGATATAAGAATTCAATAAAACATGTTCAAGAATTAATTTATCCAAGAATTAACAACGTCCAAATTGTCAACATGATACTGCTTTGTGGAGTAAAATTCAAGAATACTTAGAAGAATATTTTCATGAAAAGATACTGGATGAAACACAATTATCAAGGATATTCCACAAATTTCATGGAGTATAGAAGTCAAAACTTAACCAACTGAGTATAATAAAGAATGAAATAAGAAAAGAAATCACCATGCATGCGATAGACCGCACAGACAGGTTATTCCAATAGAATAATAAATAATGGAACCAGGTCCGACGTAAAACGCACAGACAAGATATTCCAACAGAATAATAATAAAGGCGGAACCAGGTCCGGTGTAAAACACACAGACATGATGTTCCAACAGAATAATAATAAAGACGGAACCAGGTCCGGTGTAAAACACACAGACAAGATGTTCCAACAGAATAATAATAAAAATGGAACCAGGTCCGGCGTAAAACGCACAGACAGGATGTTCCAACAGAATAATAGAAGAATGTCACCAAGTATAGGGTAGACTGCGTATACATGTTATTCCAACAAAATAATACGAAATTGAATAACAACAGTTCTCTTCATGAATAAGAAAGAATAACACCCCTTACCGTTTTAAAGAAGAACTAAAATAAGGAAGTAGTTAAGTATCAGAATACTTTTTTTTTCTCTCTCTATAGTTTCTCTCTCTAGAGTTCAGTGAATTCGTAAGAAATAATGAAGGAATGAGCTGCTATTTATAGAAAAATAGAATGCATAGTAACTAATCCACGAACGGTCCAGATTGATTACTTTAATCTGACGGTCCATATTTAAAGAAAAATCTTTTAAATAAAATATAATATATTCTATTTATAGAATAACTTTAATAAAGTATTCTGTTTTATTACGTTAATAATACGAATAAAACAAAACTTCATTATCGCTAAATAATTCATATTATTAACTGACAATAACTGAATCAAACTGAGTGACTTCTCACATAAGTATTAATAATCAATACCATGTGCTACTATGCAACCACACGTGTTACTGTACTTTTACTACCGAGTAGTTCAACAGTATTAATGGTAAAACTTCCGCCGTTATTTTTAATAAAATATTTTTGTCATTTTCTCAATCCGATAATAATTCCGTTGTGGGGTCCACCAATGATTGTGCCGTTGTACGAATATTCTCTGTTAAAACGAATATTCTCCGACCAATCGAATATTATATAACAACTTGCGTACTTTGTAAAATTTATAAATATTACCCACAACTATAACATTATATCAAATTAACTCCATAATATTTAAAAATGATATTTATAGAAAATTCATCTTTATTTATAAAAGTTGGGGTCTTACAGTAACCATTTAAAACTGTTGCTTCGGCCTTCAGAAGTTTAAGATCCAAACATGCTAATTCTTTGTGAGGAGTGTATATGATCCAAACATTCTTTGTGAGAAGTTTAAGATCCAAACATGCTAAAAACTGTTGCTAATTCTTTGTAACCATTAAAAACTGTTACTTATATTGGTATAATATGACATGTTAACAGTAGTGTATATGTTTTTTGTGAGGAGTTTGCCAATTCTTTTTATATGTGTGATACTACTAGGATGGACATCATAATTGTTATATCAGTCATTATATGCTTCTCAAGTTGGGTAATCATAATAGCTATACTTAACAGAGGAAAAAGGAAATAACCCAAGAGTCTGTTTCTTTAACTGCGAAAGTTATAATTGTTACTTGTAATTTTTTTTATCAGGATAACTTAGCTCACAAATTTTATGAGGAAAGTTGTTTCTATAAATAAAAATAAGACTGGATGAAGTCATAGCTCACAAATAATGACATTGATTGAATAAAACACTCTCTGTAAAGCACTGAAATAAATACATGGTTTTAGGATCAAGCAAACTTCCAACTAAATAACTGCTGACTCATTTGGTATCTGTCAGTTTCGAATCTTTAAAATACACGTGTCACTTTGCTATAATTGTTAGTTTTTGTGACTTTTGTATTAACTTCATAGATTAATTGTCAGTTTAGAATTATTGTTGATCTTTTTTATGGCTGTTTACTGATAGAAAAGATGTCATCAAATTCGTCTACTGCTACATCCGTATGGCCTCCGTTCATATGTCGTTGGGGTACGGGCCCTTGTATAGTAAAACTTTCAATGTCGAAAAAGAATCCGAATAGACACTATTATTCTTGCCCAAGAATGGTATGTATTTATTTATTATAACTTTTGTATATTTATTCCTTGTACAAAACTGAATAAATTTATTGTGTCCCAAAATATGTAGCAATGTAACAAATATCAGCTGGTGTGACGAATATGTTCAAGTGTTGCATAATCAAGGGAGGTTACAAATAGACACATCCGAGCGTTTAAATGTAACAACTCATCCAACGAATACTAACAACTCCAATGAATTAGCGATGGTGAAGATTGAAATGCGTCAATTGCAACTAGCTCAACGGTTTGTCATAATTTTTAATGTTATGTATGCGGTGTTATTGTTAATGTTATTAATTCGATTGTAATTTTGATAATTTTCATTATTTAACCAACACATTATGTATGAGATTGGTGGATTTATAGGTATTGAATGAGATTTCCTACTATGTTGGTTTTACAGTAGTAGTACTTTAAATTAAGGAACTTTGCTTCAAATACAACTGTTATGTAAGGCCCCAACTTTTATGAATAAATATTATTTTTCTCGAAATATATTTTTGAATATTATGGTGTGGAGTTTGATATAATGTTATAGTTGTGGGTAATATTTATAAATTTTACAAAGTATGCAAGTTGTTATAAAATATTCTTTTGGTAGGGGAATATTCGTACGATGGCATAATTATTGGTGGACTCCACAACAGAATTATTGTCGGAGTTAGAAAACGACAAAAATATCTTTTATAAAAATAACGGGAAAAATTTTACCGTTAACTGTTGAAATACCCGGTGGTAAAAATACAGTAATACGCGTGGTTGCATAGTAGCACACGGTATTTGTTGGGTAAAATCTAATTACGCACAACACGCAAGTATACGTGGTCAACAAGTAATATAATAGTAAGTAAAGTATCGTTCCCTCAGAGACTTAGCAAGAAATTAACCTCGCAACTACCAATCTTCTATTAATCCTAATTTTATTAAACTAATCAATTTCCAGTTTATAATGAAAATATTAACATTAATAAAAATCAACTAAATACCAGCAAACCCTAAAACTGAATTTTCAAATAAATATTAGAGAATTAGGCTTGCAACTTCACTCTAAGCACCCCTCTGATTATTATCCACTTATTCCAGTTAATTCACTATCTCAGTTTATTAATCAAGAACACATAATTAGTATTAATCACCTCTCGATGCATTAACACCGTATTAACTCAAATTCACAATTAAGATAAAATTAAGTTAAACACCTTAATCAATCAACTCACTATATCTCTATGTGAATTCTAATTAAATAAGGTTTAAGTCCAAGTTCTCTTCATGATTACATGCGATGTCAAGCATATCTCTACCTTAATATACATCAAGATTCTGTTCATTCACAGAAATCAAAAACACATGCTATATTAATTAAGTTTAGATTTATATTTCATCTCTCGAATTCATACAAATCCACATAAAATTATTGATCAAGCAATTTATAAATTCAAGCTCAAATTAATATAGATAAACTGCATAATAGCTTTATTAAACTGAAAACCCAGGTTACATAATCATTGTTCCACTTAAAGATCCATTATAAGCCTAATAAGCAATTTAGTTCATAGCTAACGAATTAAATACCGAACAAATAAAAGAAAACATCATCCCAATTACAGAATGTTGAAATTAGAAGAGAATAGTAATACACCACCCTTCTCGCCCTTCATATCTGAAATCTTCGTGAAATTCATCTTCTTCTTAGTTCCTTCAAAGTGTGTCCAGCCCCCTCATTATTCCCCACTTAGCATACAAATAGTCTCAATTCAGCTCCATACCTCAATCCTAATCCAACTCTAACTCTCCTCATAAGAAATCTGGTGGAGAAAATGAATCCTTTTCAAAATCAACAACTCAATAGTCAAAGACTCCCACAAAATAAACTAACAACCATCCCACAAAATAGTTCCCAACATAGCCCAACTTCTCGCACAAAATCAATTCTTGCCCAACAAAAATACCGACGTAGCGCACCCCGCGCCGTAAAACACAAGCCAGCCGCGCGCCCCGCACTATCGCCTCAGAAGATTGTTTACGCCCAGCGCGCCCCACGCTACATTACTATGTATCACAGCGCGCCCCGCGCTATGTGGTCAGAAGCTCCAGAATTGCTCGAAATCTCCTTCCAATTGTAACATTTTGATAGACCCATGGGTTATCCTGCAACAAGCAAACAACCCATCAAAAGTAACATGAAATTACCAAAAACTAACAATATATCAAGTTAAACGAACATAAATCGTAGATTAAAAACCTACTCATCAGTATTGATTATTGATGCTTACGTAAGAAGTCACTCATTTATACTCAATTATTGCTACAGTAATTGCTGCATAGTATCTCATATTAGTGATTCAATTATTATCACAGTATCATATGCATAATATTTTATATTATTAAATCAATAATTGAGACGATAAAGTTATTCTTATTATTATTAACAATATTGACGATGTCTAGAAAGTTCTATCGAGGAGAGGTTTGGTCACCTAATTGCGTGTCAATAGGGAGAAATCCTTATCGGAAAGCACCCTCTTTCCTGGAAATGATCTGGTTGTTAAATATTGTGAGTTATAATATTAATGATGAATAATTGTTGAAAGATTAAAAATGTGTTGTTTGAAGATAAAATGATTTATGGTAATATTTATTCAATCTTTGTTATAAATAAGAAGTATGTTATGAGACGTTTATGGTAAGTTTGATTTATTCTATGGGGGCCCATATGTCATCATTTAAGAGTCACTTTCGCCAATAGTAACTGCCTTTACCAGACGTCGAACCACTTGTCGTTTCATATTACAGGCGTCGAACCACTTGTCATTTCATATTACAGGCATCGAACAACTAGTCGTTTCATATTACAGGCGTCGAACCACTTGTTGTTTCACATTGCAGGCGTCGAATCACTTGTCGTTTCATATTACAGGCATCGAACCACTTGTCGTTTCATATTGCAGGCTTCGAACCACTTGTTGTTTCACATTACAGACGTCAAATCACTTTTTTTCACATCACCAGTCGTCAAGCCACTTACCTCTTTACATTGCAAAGGCTAAGCTAGAAATCTTCTATAAATAGAAGCTTATTTCTTCTTTCATTCTCACCAATTCACTACGACTCATAAGAGAATTCTATAGAGAGAGAATTAGAGAGAAAGAAGAAGAGTATTCTGTTACTACACTATTTCAGTATCCTATCTCCTACTAAGGTAACGGGTATTATTTCTTTCGTATTCGTAAGGGACATTATTTCATTTCAGATTCTGAATTCTACACTCATGTTGTTAAGTATTGCTTCTAAAATCTTTAAAATTTGCGCTTCATCTAGTATCGTTTCACAAGGATATTTTTCTGAACATTCTTGTTAAAGTTTAATCTTTTCATGTCGGAGTACTATTCACGGGATACTATTCACGAAGTACCCCATGAATTTCTCTTCAAGAAATGAGAATATAGCTGGGACGAGTCGAGAAATGGAGTGACGGTCCAGTGTTGGGTAAAATTTAATTATGCACAACACGCAAGTATACGTGGTCAACAAGTAATAAAGTGAAAGTAGAGTATCGTTCCCACGAGGAATTATTTAATAAAAAAAATTATCAAGTACTAACCTGTAACCAACTCAATCTTATTTCAATTTATAAGTAAACTAATTCTAATTATCACTAGTTAAATTAAGATTACGGAGATTTAAGATCACAACTTCACTTATTGCTTTATTTAAGTTAACACACTTCTCATCAATTATTTACTATCCTGAATTGTTAATCAAGAACACTAAAGCAGATAAAACCACCTCTCAATGCATAATACCCACACTCACTTAAATTCACAGATGATAGAATTAAGCAAGACACCCTAATTAACTAACTCACTATATCTCTATGTGAATTATAATTAAAAAGGATTTAAAGCACAAGTTCTCTATAAGATTACATATGGCATAAAGGCATATCTCTATCCTAAACACAAATTATGAATTCTATCTATGCAAAAATCATAAACACATGCTATTATAATAAGATCTAAACCTATACTTCATCTCTCGAGTTCATATAGATTACCACAGTAATTGATGGCCAATCAATTAAATAATTAAGTTCAAATCACAATAGACAATTCTCACGATAGAACATAATAATTGATAACGAAGCATATTAAAATAAACCACACAATAAGATCCATTGTAATCTCAAACAAAGAATTAGTTTATTGAATTAAAACTAAGAATTCACACTTGAATACACATTAAAAGATAAGAATATAAGAAGAGGATAAGATAGAATCTATTGTCTGCTGATTTGACGCTCCCTTCTTCCTCCTACTTTGAATCTTCAATGTTCTCCAAGTTACTTCAATCTCCAAATCTCATAAGAACTAGAGTTTTGCTCCTAATATACTCTAATCTAATCTAATGGAATCCTCCAAAACTAGCCTATATCTCTCCTCTTTTATGGCTCTCATCATGTATTTATAGTTCTAATGGATATCCTAGCAAGTTAGGCAACTAAGAATCCTATTCTAGCTCAATTTGGACAACATAACAACCAATTCAGCTATTTTTTCGCCGATCGGCGCGCCCCACGCTGTTCTTAGGCCATTTTGGGGGTGCCCCGCGCTATAGTGTCAGAAATTCTGGTGGCAACCGCGCGGGGCGCGCTACTCTATTTTCTGCTGCGACGTCCTTTGGTAAAACTGGCATAACTTTTGATCCGCTAGGAGTTACGGGGCCTTCTACTTATCAAATCGAAGATATCAACGAGATATATAACTTTCATTCTTTGAGAATTGATAGATTAAGGCTGGATCAAGGCGGAAATCGAGCTTGAAGTAGATGCTATGTAAATGGCAAGCATGACAACTCTTAGCTTTGATCTTTGTTGATAAAAAGGCCATAACTCTCGCATCCGAACTCTGATTGGGATGATTCAAGATGTTCCGAAAAGCTAAGAAGTAGATCTACAATAAAATTCAAGTTCCAAGCCAAGAACATGCATTCAACTTGTTGTTAAAACCCCTGCAATCTTCCCTTCTTGCAATTGCTTGCATATTTTAGTCCAAAAGATGTTTGAATCGTTTTTCCTTGCTTCCTCATGCCAATGTTACGTCATAGCCTATAAAATAACATAACATGTATGAAATTCATGCACAATGTATGCAAAGTAACTCCGAAACATAGGTTTAAACAACTAATTCAAGTAATAAGTACCGGATAAGTAAGTATAAAATGTACTTATCATCCAGATAGGTGGCTATAATAGTCCTTACTATTATGTGAAATAGCGTGATAATAATTATAATGAGGACTTTATTTGAGTTTGGATACTCTCTACGAGACATTATCCGTGTTGAAACTCTGAGCTACGTTTTGTTGTACTGTATCAAAGAAGTTTGTAAGACCCCAACTTATTCATAAATAAAATCAAATTTCCTCTAATTATTATTTTTAAATAATAAGCTGTTAATTTGATATAACGCTTTGGTTATGGGTGTTCGCATAGACAGGTTATTCCAACATAATAATAAAGAATGGAATAACAGAAGCTCTCTTCATGAATACGAAAGAAATAATACCCCTTACCTCAAAAGAAGACTGGATACTAGAATAATGAGGTAGCAGACTTCTCTTCTTCTTTCTCTCTATAATTTCTCTTTATAATAATTGTTTTATAGCTTTAGTGAATTGGTGAGAAATAAAGGAAGAATGAGCTTCTATTTATAGAAAAATATAGTTTCGATAATTTCACGTTTTGGGGCTCGAAATATTACAGTATAATACCTTCCTCTTTTTTTTCATTTTTAATTTAGTCCTGCAAGTATTATCAAACTTGTACCACCTCCTCTAATAGTAAATAATGTGAATCAATAGTAAATCATGTGACTCAATAGTTCTAAACATGTGAAAAAATTAATTATAGTATAGTACCTTCAACTATACCTCTATTTTTAATTTAGTCATGCAAGTATTATCAATCTTGCACCAACTCCCCTAATAATAAATCATGTGAATCAATAGTACACACATGTGAACACATAGTTATAAGCATGTGAATTAATAGCATTTAATTGCTCATTTATCCGATTAATTATCCGATTGGTCAATATAACTTCTAGACATCAATTATTATCGAAATAAATGTCGATTTCTACTAACACTAATAATTTCTACACAATGGAATTATCAATTTCATCTTTAATCAACACGAACTTATTCATTATTAATATTATAATTCACAATATTTAATGTGACACCCCCAAATCCAGTACTTTCATTTCCACAGGATTCGGTTTTCACGATACAAATATCATCTATCTATCTACCCATAAAAAAAATAAATGCAAACCATGCAATAGATAGAATTAAAATCTTCCCTTAAGGGTTACAACATCTGAATAATAATAATACAATCCCAGGTTAAACTAACCTTAATCATCTATGCGGAATTATAAACAAATAAGTCTTAAACAATAACATTAACTTAAGTCTTAAACAAATAAATCGCCAAATAAAACAACAGGTCTTCGTCACTTGTTAACTTTGCCCTTGCCTTTACTAGTGGAAGGTTCATCAGTTCTTTCATTCTTAACTGCAATGTTATTATTAATCAAGAGTGAGCACAAATGCCCACAAGTATAAAAATGAAATAACAGTATAATAACATGCGAATAAATCAAAAACATTTGAATAGTAACGATAGTTTATTCAAGGTAAATAATAAGCTTCGACAATAATGACAAGTAGGGTTAGGGAACTTGCCTCGTGCGTAGATTATACTTTAACTAATCACGCTCTTTGAATTAAATCCTACATACCATTCACATTCACAATACCAGTTAATTATAACTTAACTAATCATCATAAACTCATTCTCTTTGTCTACTTTGATTATTGACTATACTTAATCAATTTACCACTTTGTCACATAATTTACACTTCACGAATTATCAAGCTAATTATGTATTCAATAATTCAATTCACATATAATTATGTTATTTACATGTTAAACAACTATGTCATCATTTCATTATATTTCTAACATATTTACATGTTCATTACATTAAGTTACTAACACATTGCTAGACTTAACATTTAAAAAAAATTACATTTCTGGACATTCTGGAGAGTGGCGCTGCGGCGCCACTGTTATATTTGATCTTCGCGCTGCGGCGCCATGGCGCTGCAGCCGGACACATGGCACTACGGTGCGGTGGCGCTGCAGCGCAGATGTTTAGGCGTGAGACTGGCGCCGCGGCGCGGCGAACCAGAAACTGTTCTGCAATTCGCGAAAATTGCAGAACACAGCCAAAAACTCCAATTTAATTTATTACTACACGAATTTAGACATACCCACATGTTATAATTCATGTATAATCATAATACAACATCTATAAAGTGATTTTAACCCATTAAAACATATAATCACAAAATTAAAACATAAATTTTTCCTCTGTTCTTGATGTTCTTGAAGTTTTTAACATAAATTCCTAAAATTCAACGCCACGGATTCGTTATAATGCTAAATCCGTTCATTTAAAGTTTGGTCTCTTCGTATTAACATGTACAATAATATACGAGTGTAAAATCTACAAAAACATTTATGTTTGACATACTAAAATCACGTATAAGGCCATAAGGCCAAAAACCCAAACTCTGTATATTTTTGAAATAGCAAGTCATCAGATTAACGACACTTAGGATATGGAATCATGCAATATATATATAAATAACATGTTATGCTACTCCTATTATTACATATATCCTTATAACAACACCAATTCCCAATTCACAGAGATTGACAGAAGTTTTAAAAGCCATTTTTATAAAACTTGAATACGTGAAATAGAAATTTAGGAAGGAGAGATTACCCTGAGAATAAAGTATATATATGTATACTTAGATTCTTTCTTCAGTCACTGAGTTCTCACAATCCTCTGAACTCTATCTTTTCCCTGTCTGTTATGTGCCAGACTTAGCCAGATAATGAAAAAGAAGATGGAGAATACGTATATTAATCAAGCAATTGACGAGCACTATGGTCAGTTACCCAGCATGGGTTAACTGCCCATAACTCCTATTAAGGCTCCGTTTGGTTAGTTAGAATGGATTTCAAAAATTATTTAATTTAATAAAGATTTATTATATAGTTTAATTCTTGTCACATCCAATTCAAATATCTTATTTAAATTAATTAAATAACATATAATAATCTCTCATAAATTCACATAATCATATAGTTAATTTTTTTAATTAATAATGTCAAATTATTAACTCTCTATTAATAATTATATTAATTAAGTAACATGGCTTATTAAATATTATTTTTAATACAATAAGCTCACATAATCACATACTTTGAATAATAAAATTTTCCATATTAATTTAATAAATATAACACATATAATTAAATTAATCTACCACAATTGCATCGATTAATTATTAAATCTAATAATTAAATCATCGAAAATATTTATTTACTTCAATAAATATTAAAATTAAATTACAAAATCTCGTTCGTCACATCTTTTCCCCCTTAAAAGGATTCTGTCCCCAGAATCACGACTTAATAAATTTCGACCCGTTACATTCCCCCCTTACAAAAATTCTGTCCCCAGAATCGCTTACAAATAATTAAGTAAATAAATGAGGGTAATTCTTCATCATATTCTCTTCCAGTTCCCACGTAGCTTCTTCAGCGTTGTGGTTTCTCCAAATTACCTTAACTGAAGGTATAACTTTATTTCTCAGAACTTGTTCTTTTCGGTCAACAATTTGGACAGAAATTTCTTCGTAAGATAAGTCTTTCTCAAAATGTAGGGGTTCATATTCAATTACATGCTTGTAATCAGGCTTGTAGGGTCGCAACACTGAAACATGGAAAACGTTATGGATATTCTCGAGTGCTGGAGGTAAGGCTACCTCATACGCAACTTCTCCGATTCTTCTCAGTACTTCAAAGGGTCCAATGAATCTTGGGCTCAATTTCCCTTTCTTTTCGAACCTGATCTTCCCTTTCCAGAGAGAGACCTTCAAGAAAACATAACTACCTGATTCAAACTCGATAGTTTTACGATGTGGATCAGCGTATTTCTTCTGTCGATCTTGAGCCGCTACCAGTCATGCTCGGATTACTTTGACTATTTCTACTGTCTGCTGTACCAATTTTGGCTCTAGCAATTGTCTTTCACCAACTTCATCCCAGTAAAGCGGAGTTCTGCACTTTCTGCCGTATAAAGCTTCATAAGGCGGCATGCCAATACTAGCGTGGTAACTGTTGTTGTAGCCGAACTCTACTAATGGTAGGTGATCATCCCAATTTCCTTTAAAGTCCATCACACAGGCTCTTAGCATATCTTCTAATGTCTGAATCGTTCTCACTCTGTCCGTCTATTTGAGGGTGGTAAGCTGTACTCATTCGCAATTGCGTACCCATGCATTCCTGAAAATGTTTCCAGAAATTTTATGTGAAGCGCGGATCCCTATCTGAAACAATTGATACCGGTATCCCTTCTCGTAATCCTTCAACTGTCGTGATGCATACGCGATGACTTTACCGTTTTGCATTAGCACACAGCCAAGTCCTTTATGCGACGCATCACTAAAAAAAAACAAAATTGCCTGTATCATCCGGAAGAGATAACGCAGGTGCCATACTCAACCTCTTCTTTAATTCTTGAAAGCTCTCTTCACACTTTTCCGTCCAAACAAATTTCACAGCTTTTCGAGTTAAATTCGTTAACGGAGTTGCGATCTTGGAAAAATCTTGAATGAATCTTCTATAATATTCTGCCAATCCAAGAAAACTTCTTACTTCTGACGGCGTTCTCGGCTGTTCTCAGTTAATCACGGCTTCTACTTTGGATGGATCTACCGAAATTCCATTTTTATTGATCACGTGACCAAGAAATTGTACTCGCTCGATCCAGAATTCGCATTTTAAAAATTTAGTGTACAACTTCTCCCTTCTCAATACTTCTAACGTTAACCTCAAATGTTCTTCGTGTTCTTCTTTGGTTTTGGAATATACCAGAATGTCGTCTATAAATACCACCACGAATTTGTCCAAAAATGGCTTGAACACACCATTCATTAGTCCCATAAATGCTGCAGGAGCATTCGTTAGACCAAACGATATTACTAAAAATTTGTAGTGACCGTATCGCATTCTGAACGCTGTCTTCGGTACATCCTCTGGCCTCATCTTCAGTTGGTGATAACCACTCATCAAATCTATCTTGGAAAAGTATATTGCTCCCTTTAATTGATCAAACAGATCGTCGATTCTTGGTAATGGATATCTATTCTTAATCGTGACCTTGTTCAGTTCTCTGTAGTCAATGCAGAGCCGCATCGATCCGTCCTTCTTTTTTACAAACAACACCGGCGTTCCCCACGGCGATACGCTCGGTTGAATATACTTTTTGTCCAGCAATTCTTGTAGTTGGACCATGTAAGACCCCAACTTATTAATGAATAAAATCAAATTTTCTCTAAATATTATTGTGAATAATAAGGGGTTAATTTGATATAATACTTTGGTAATGGGTGAAATGTGCAAATTTTGCAAAATAAGCAAGTGGTTATAAAATATTCATTTTGTCGGGGAATATTCGTTTGGTCGTTGAATATTCTTGCTGTCGGGGAATATTCGTACGACGGCGCAGCCTTGTGTGGGCCCCATAACGGAAAGCGATTGGATGAAGAAAACGACAAGTATAAGTTGTTTATAAATAACGGCGTAGTTGTTACCGTTAATACTGTTGGAATACCCGGTGGTTAAATTACAGTAGCACACGGTATTGCACCAATTATTGATTCTTACATAAGAAGGCACTACTCAATAATTGTTACAGTAGTTATTATTCAATATTTTATTTTATTGATTCAATAATTGCTGCGTTGATATTTTATATTATTGTTGTTTCAATAATTGTTGCTGCACAGTATTTTCCATTATCAGATCAATAATTCATATTATTTGAATAATATTATTAGATAATATTATTGACAATGTCTAGAAAGTTCAGTCTAAGGAGAGGTTTGGTCATCTAATTGCGCGCCAGTAAGGAGAAATCCTTATTGGAAAGCCCCCTCTTTCCTGGGAACGGCCTGGTTGTCATAAATGTGATTCTGTAATATTATTTGTGAATAATTAATTATTGATTCATATGATAAGGAAATATTTATTTTATGTGAATATAAATGAGGGATATATTTTTGTGGTTAAAAATGAAGGAGTTAATGTTGAGGTTTTTATCCGTATTTTTATCGGAATGGAGGTATTAAAAATCAGGGTTTTTGAGATATTTTGAGGGGGTTATAATTTTTAATCCGACCGTTGGATCGTGGTAATTTTTGGATATGTTATACATATATAAGTTGAGTATATGCCCACAAATTTTGAACCGTTAAAAATGAACGTATGATTTATTATGAATTTTACAAGATGACTGGTTCAGAAATTGTTGAATTTTTGGAGTTTATCATTCTGATAGAAAATTTTAGAATTGGTGGGCCCCACTTGTGGTTGGTGAAGAAATGTGCTGAATTATATTTCAAATGTAGTAGGTAGGAATAGTAGCAGGTAAAGCCATCAGGTTGCAGGTCAAGCCTACTAAAATTTTCTTATAAATAGAGGGCTAAGTTAGAATTGAAAATCACACCAGAAATAAGTTTTCTCTCTTTCTCTCTCTAGATTATTGAGTGTATTTTGTGAGTATTTAGATACTTTGAGAGTTTCTATTCATCAGAGCAAGTTTCTTTCAGCCTTGTACCGGTATTCCGACCAGAAGTACTGATATTTTGAGGTAAGGGATATTATTTTCTTCTTAATGATATTATTTTCTTCAATATCATTATGCTGAAATATTGATATGAGTTTTTATCAAATTTAGAACTTTTTATGTCGGGGTTACTATTCACGTATACGGCACTATTCACGTATACGGTACTATTCACGAATACGGCACTATTCACCGAAAAATAAAATTTTTCCTTTTTGTCCAAGATGTCTATTATGGTTACTATCTTTGATTGTATCCATGTTTTGATCTTTATTTTTGAATTCTGCTTCACAATTGATTATTATGAAGTATTATTGATCTTGGATAAACTGTTATACGAATCCCTACTATTTGTCCTTCTGTCTCACTGGATTCATTTTTTTAAAGATATTTTTCATCATCCTCAGTCCTAAATAATGATATTACTGAATATCTTTGGCCTGTAGTGCAAAGATGTATGATTACTTGATGAATATCTTTGGCCTGTAGTGCAAAGATGAACAGGTGTTGAGATGAACATGACCGACTGGTGATACAAATGAATATCTTTGGCCTGTAGTGCAAAGATGAATATTTGGTTAAAGATGATTATTAATCGATGTTACAGGGATAAAATATTGATGATGGACTTTTAAATCGTAGAAGATAGTAGAATTCTTTCTCTACTTGACTCTTCTAATGGTTTGCTGTTTTCGCTGCAGTTGTTGATCTAAAACTTGTTGTCGATTATATTCTATCAGATTTTTCCCTGTTGAATACTAATGATAATTTGTTGTATATTATCTTAGTCATAATATTCTTTACTGGGCTAGTTGAGCTCACCATTTTCCTTTTTGTTCCATTTTTCTTCTCAGGAGGTGAGAACATAGCAGGATCTAGTCGGGGTATGGAGTGATGGTTCTAGAAAGATGTTTTAGCAGTCCTCACTATTTCTGTAAAATAGTGTTTGAATAATTGTATTGAGGACTTATTTGAGTGTGGATATTGTCTAGAAGACAATATTTGTATTTAAACTCACAGTATGTGTTGTCGTATTTTGCACGACAATTGTATTATTGAAGTTGTAGTTTGTTTTCTGTACCATGTATTTGGCGACTCAGAATGGGTGTTGTATACCTATTTTGGGGGCGTCACAGTTGGTATCAGAGCTTAGGGATATGATCCCTGGCTGAGATGTGAGACAAGAACTAGGAGGGGAGAGACGGGGAATTCTTTCGCTAGTATGACCTGACTAAGTTTATTTGGTGTTTATTTGGTCGGTCAGAGTATAAGGATAATATATGACATGACTATTAACCCTTGATTTATTGCAGTATTTAAGAATGGCAGCTGAGAACGTTAATAATGGAGTAAATCAGACCGTGGAGACACCTTTGATCACCACCCAGGGGAACGTGCAATAGGAAGGCAATATTCCTCCTGTAAACAACGTTACCGAGCAAACGATGAATGATAGAATGTTTAGGAGCTTTTTGCAGTTCATGCAAAATCAGACGAGGGAGACTCGTGTGCAGAATACGGGTGGAAATGATAACAACGCGCGGTTTGTCACAGCTAAGCAGTTCAAAGAATTGGGACCACCAGAATTTAAGGGAAAGCCGGATCCGATCATGGCGGAAACGTGGGTCAAGCAAATTACCAAGATATTCGATGTCTTGGGATGCACGGAGGAACAGAAGGTTCCATTCGGCACCTTTATGTTTCGCGGTGAGGCAGACTACTGGTGGGAGTCTGTGAAGCGTACCCAGCCTGACGCACTCAACATGTCCTGGGAAACATTTCAAAAACTGTTCAATGACAAGTACTTTCCTGAAAGTATTCGTCATATGAAGGAGGTGGAGTTTATCAGACTGGAACAAAACAACATGACGGTGTCCCAGTACGAGGTGAAGTTTGCAGAGTTATCCAGGTTTGCACCTCATTTGATCAAAAATGAGGAACGAATGACAAGGATGTTTTTGAGAGGTCTAAAACCCGAGATTCGGCAATATCTTATATCTCATAAATTTTCTTTATATTCAGATGTTGTAAACAGGGCTCAATTATTAGAGCGAGATAATGAGTATGTTCAACCGAGGGAACATAACCAGGGTCATACCGGTGCAGCGATCATCGGAGCAATGACAACCAGAGGGAAGGAAAGCATTCGGACAAAAGCGGTAACCACTCTGGTGGTAATCGTGGCCATGAGAATAGAAGAAGCGAGTCAGGAGGAGATTTTAAAAAGAGGAGATTCAACAATGACAATACGAAGACGTCAGCACAAGCAGCAACTGGTTCCAAGGGAGGAGAACGACCACCGGTCATATGCTATAAGTGCGAAAAAGAAGGACATATCAGCCCAAACTGACCACAACAGTTTAAGGTATGTTATAACTATGGAAAGGAAGGACATATCGCTCGAGATTGCACTATAGCGAAATCAAGTCCAGCGGGGATGGTGACTCAAAAGGCTGTCCCAGAAAAGTCAAAGTCAACGATTCCTGGAAGAGCGTTTGTCGTGACCGGTCAGAATGCGAGGAACCCGGACGAAGTTAGCACGGGTTAGTTAATTATAAATTCTTACGAAGTTTATACCTTATTAGATACCGGCTCTACCCATTCATTTATCTCTCCTGCTTATACTCAACGTTTAAACTTGACTCTGGAGAAAATTAGACTTTGACTTATTTGTGGAGACTTCGTTAGGAGAAACTTTCATTACATCCACTGTTTATAAATCTTGTTTGATCCAAGTTGGCACCATCATATTACCTGTTGACCTTATCTCTTTAAAGATACTTACTTTTGATGTGATATTAGGAATTGATTGGTTAACCACTCATCATGCTAAAATTGATTGCTTTCGTAAGGTTGTTAGTTTTCATATTCCTAAGCAACCTGTTATTCGAATTCGAGCAACCAAACCACTAAAATCAATCGTTGTCATACCAAGCCATAAAGTCATTCGTTTATTGAAAAACGGATGTCAAGCTTTCTTAGCCCATGTCATGGACTTGATCAAAAATACGTCAGATTTGAATGATATTTCTATTGTTAGTAAATCCCTGACGTATTTCCTGAAGAATTTTTAGGCTTACTCCCAGAGCGTGATATTGAATTTTGTATCGACTTTGAACCCGGTACAAAACTCATTTCTAAAATCTCATATCGAATGGCTCCTATTGAACTTCAGGAGTTAAAAACCCAACTATAGAAGTTGATAATCGAGCCTTTATCTGGTGACTTCCTTTGTGGAATGCACCAATGCCAGACTCTCCGTAGGAGACGCCATATTCGTGCGATAGTAAACTTATAGGTGTCATTGTGACGTGCTATCCAAGGTTGGGATATGAGTCACAGTTGAGAGCAATCTAAGTCAGTAATCGAAATACGTAGCTTTCTAGGCTTAGCTGGTTACTATCGGAGATTCGTTGAAGGATATTCTCGAATCGCTATTCCATTAACGCAGCTGACTCGAAAAGATACAAAATTCGTATGGAGTGAGAAATGTGAGAAGAGTTTCCAAGAAATCAAGAGGAGACTCATTTCGGCACCTGTTCTGACAATACCAAAGATGAATATTTGGTTAAAGATGATTATTAATCGATGTTACAGGGATAAAATATTGATGATGGACTTTTAAATCTTAGAAGATAGTAGAATTCTTTCTCTACTTGACTCTTCTAATGGTTTGCTGTTTCTGCTGCAGTTGTTGATCTAAAACTTGTTGTCGATTATATTCTATCGAATTTAGCCGCGTATTCAGGTACGCTCATGTTTCCTTGCTTCAGTTCCAAAAATTGAATTTCCATCTGATTCTGCGAACTAGTTGGGAAGTACATTTTGAAAAACATTTCTTTAAATCTCTCCCACGTAATTACACCTTCACCTCCTCGCACTTTGTTTGCTTGCCACCAGTAGCTAGCCTCAGACTTCAGCATAAACGTTGCTAAAGCGGTCTTCTGGTCTTCTCTAACCCTAGCAACGTTGATTACTTTCTCCATTTCCATGACCCACGTTTGAGCTTCGATTGGGTTGTAAGACCCCGAATTTTATGAAATAAAAGTATTCAATTTTTCTTATAATTACAATTCAGCAAATAGTTAAATTGATAAAAGTTAAAGTTAAGGGTGATATATAGATTTATTTTGCCAAATAAACAAGTGGTTATAAAATACTCATTGTTGTCGGGGAATATTCGTTTGGTCGTGGAATATTCTTTCTGTCGGGGAATATTCGTACGACGGCGCAGCTATTTGTGGGCCCCATAACGAAAAATGGTCGGATGAAGATAACGACAAATTTGAGTTTTTATAAATAACGGTGTAGTTGTTACCGTTAACACTGTTGAAATACCTGGTGGTTAAAATACAGTAATACGCGTAGTTGCACAGTAGCACACGGTATTGCACAGTATTTTTTTTAATTATTAATTCTTACGTGAGAAGGCACTACTCAATAATTGTTACAGTAGTTACTGTTCAATATTTTATTTTATTGATTCAATAATTGATGCGTTGATATTTTATATTATTGTTATTTCAATAATTGTCACTGCACAGTATTTTTCATTATCAGATCAATAATTCATATTATTTGAATAATATTATTAGATAACATTATTGACAATGTCTAGAAAGTTCTGTCTAAGGAGAGGTTTGGTCATCTAATTGCGCGCCAGTAAGGAGAAATTCTTATTGGAAAGCCACCTCTTTCCTGGGAACGGCCTGGTTGTCATAAATGTGATTCTATAATATTATTTGTGAATAATTAATTATTGGTTCATATGATAAGGAAATATTTATTTTATGTGAATATAAATGAGGGATATATTTTTGTGGTTAAAAATGAAGGAGTTAATGTTGAGGTGTTTTATCAATATTTTTGTCAGAATAGAGGTATTAAAAATTAAATTAGGGTTTTTGAGTTATTTTGCGGGGGTTATAATTTTTAATCCGACCGTTGGATTGTGGTAATTTTTGGATATGTTATACATATATAAGTTGAGTATATGTCCACAAATTTTGAATCGTTAAAAATGAACGTATGATTTGTTATGAATTTTACGAGATGACTGGTTCAGAAATTGTTGAATTTTCGAAATTAATCATTTTAGTAAAAAATTCTAGAATTAGTGGGCCCCACTCTTGGTTGGTGAAGAAATATGCTGAGATTTTTATTCAAATGTGGTGGGTGGGAATAGTAGCAGGTAAAGCCATCAGGTTATAGGTTAAGTCTGCTTCGGCGTGCTAACAATTTCCTATAAATAGAGGGCTAAGTTAGAATTGAAAATTACACCAGAAACAAGTTTTCTCTCTTTCTCTCTCTAGATTATTGAGTATATTTTGTGAGTATTTAGATACTTGGTGAGTTGCTATTCATCAGTGCAAGTTTCCTTCAGCGTTATATCCGATATCCGGTCAGAAGTGCTGCTCTTTTGAGGTAAGGGATAGTAAGGGATATTAAGGGATGCTATATTCTTCATAATGATGTTATTCTTTTTATATCATTATACTGAAATAATGGGTATGGATTTTATTGTGGAATTTCTACATTTTTTAGTCTGGATTACTATTCACGTATACAGCACTATTCATGCATATGACACTATTTACATGACATTATTTATATATACGGTACTATGTACGAATAAGGAGTACTATTCATGAGTTACTATTTACGAGTTACTATTCATGAGTTACTATTCACGAGATACTATTCACAGAAAAAATTGGTTTCTTTTTCTAACCAAATTATAGTTGATTTATGAATATTACTCTTGAGATTAAATCTATATGTTGATCATATTCTTTTTATTATCATATATAACATTTTTATAACCCTGATGTTGAAATTCTCTTTCACTTGAGTATAAAGATGGGTAGATTATTGGTATGATCAAGACTATGGGTTCTCTTTGGCCAGTAGTGCAAAGATGAATTGTTAACTGGTATGATCATGACCATTGAATTTATAATTGAATATCTTTAGCTTAAGTGTAAAGATGAATTGATTAACATGGTTATAATTATTGTTTATATAAATTCTGAAATGATTATATATTTCTTTGAGATATTAATATATTTGGCCTGTAGTGCAAATATGAACTGTTGATGAATATATTTGGCGTGTAGTGCAAATATGAACTGTTGAGGAATATCTTTGGCATGTAGTGCAAAGATGACCTATTGATGAATATCTTTGGCCTGTAGTGCAAAGATGACCTGTGGTTGAATATCTTTGGCCAGTAGTGCAAAGATGAATTGTTGATGAATATCTTTGGCCAGTAGTGCAAATATGAATTGTTGATGAATATCTTTGGCCCGTAGTGCAAAGATGACATGTTGTTGAATATCTTTGGCCAGTAGTGCAAAGATGAACAGGTGTTGAGATGAACATGACCAACTGGTGATACAAATGAATATCTTTGGCCGTAGTGCAAAGATGGAGTTATTAGTATGATTATGAACAGGAAATGTGATTTGGTGTAACCATGATCTTTGATGTTTCAGGTAAAGATAGGTGATGAAAATTATCTTCGTCCTGGATGAGAAGAGGAATGTAGAACTATAATTATGATTATGAGTTATTCATATGATTGTGGACCAGAATTATTGAGTGATGTTACAGGGATAAAATATTGTTGGTGGATTTTTAACATGGAGAAGATAATAGACTTTATATTCTATTTGACTCTTCTAATGGATTGCTCGTTCCGCTGCAACTATGGTTGAAAATTTTTATCATCTACCATATGTTCTAAATCTCTGATTTATTACTGTTGAAGGCTATTGATAATTTATTTATCTTTAGTCATGATATTCTTTACTAGGCTAGTTGTGCTCACCCTTCTGTTTCACAATTCCTTTCAGGTAATAAAAGTGTAGCTGGGTCGAGCGGGGGTAACAATGGAATAAAACGGTGGTCGTCATTTAGTTGTTATATTTGGTGAATCAAATAGGGTAAGGCGAACCCAACGTTGGATGGGTGTTTTGTCACTATCATACAAGATGTCTAATGATATACAATCTCGTGTCATCATAAGATAGGGATGTGCTCATCCACTTGCTGAGTATATTTACGAGCACTACCTATATAATCTTGGTGTTTATTTGGAGTATAATTCTCAATTAGAGACAGTGGAGATAATGATATGTCAAGAAAAGACTCACCATTGGGAAGAATATGATAGTAATCTTCTCGTTTTTCTTTGGGGTCTATTGGGTCAACCAAGGATAATTCTGTGGCCATATGATATCTATCATAACCTAGACGCATGGCCTCCCATATACGAAGGTTTCCTTGAGCACTTCCCAAAGATTCTAATTTCTAAAACAGTTTTTGGCTATACCTTTATGTAAGGTGTCATTGTGAGGTGCTGTCCACGGTTGAAACATGAGTCACATTTGGTATATATTTGTATCCAAGCTCATAGCGTATGTATTGTTGTATTTTATACGACAATTGTTATAATAAAGTTGTAGTTATTTTTTGTACCATGTATTTGGCGACTCAGAATAGGTTGGATGGAATAGACCTATTTTGGGGTCGTTACATGGGTTCCTGGAACCTTTGAACTCTGGCGGTCCCACCGCCTTGAAGTCTTTAAACGTTGTGTTTGGTGGAGTTTGAGGTTGATTGTTCATTGCTCCCGTCAGTAAGTTCACCAACTGCTGAACAGGATTAACGTTGGCGTTATTGTTATTATTGGTTGACTCTTCCTGAGCCGGTTGATGTTGTTGTCTTCTCCTTGGCGGCATATTTCTGATAAAATAAACGCTTATTAGAACTTTATTTATTTCTCTAAATAGTTAAGGCATTACTCAACAATTTAACACATCATCTCAAACAACTTAATATATTTAATTCAACTCAAAGTTTTAACATCAAACTATAGCATAACTACTATGTACATCAACTATCTTGGAATAAAGAATCCACAGGATTTAAAATATTAACATATTCCTTCGTTCATAAACACATCAGAATTTACATATAAAAACTAATTAAGTCTTTCAAATAATTAAACGGATTCTAATCCTGTCTATCAAGGTGATGAATAGCCTTGCCACGCTCCTCATCCATGATACGAGACATCGTCCTGCAATCCAGCATATACGACGGAAGTCCTTCAAACTGGATGGGGTATCTCAAAACTCGTTCATGAGCCTCATCTATTGCATGATTAACTGTGGAGTATGTCTCTTCAAGCTTTGCCTTCTTTGCACGACTATCATCTTCTGCACGATCAGCTCGACGTGATTCTCTTACCCATCACTCCTCTGCTATTTTCAGTCTTCTGGAGGTTTCTTTCAGTTCCTTTTTTAGTTTCTCTATCTCCTGGGTCTTATCTTCGGTTTGACCCTTCTCATGGACCAAATCCCATTCTACCTTTCCCAATCGTGAGTGAAGAGTCGAAATCTCCCTCCCCTTCTCCTCCAAAGTAAACTGCTGAACAGTCGCTCGCTCAGTCAATTCCTGAACCTCGTCTTGTAATTCCACGTTACGGTCGTATAATGTGTCATACATCTCTGCATCAACGGTGTACCGTGGTAACTCCTCTTCTTCCTCTTCCTCATCAAACTCCTCCTCAGGATCAGTCTCGGGCTCATGCTCCTGACCAACAACGGTGATCAATGGAGATGACTCCCTCTAAACTAAATGTTCCCTAACAACATGTATGTCTCGGGGCTCCTCCTCTGTAGGTACTATAGGTAATCGGGGTTCTTCCTCCCCAGCTTGACTAGCTTCTCCAACATTCGTCATCCTGACAACAAAATTTTAAGTTTTAGCTACTAAGTCGTACTAACGAGCACATAAATTAACACATAAACACATAATGTATTTTATTATCTTCAATGAATTACCAAAAATTTATTTCTTAAAACTCGATAAGAGTTTTCCTTTACTATCTTCTTTCTATAAGGCTACTACCTAAGGTTGTTCCCCCACCTAAGGTTCATAACCTATGGCTTTGATACCAACCTATGACACCCCCAAATCCGATACTTCTATTTCCACAGGATTCGGTGTTCACGATATAAATATCATCTATCTATTTACCCATAAAAAAAATGCAAACCATGCAATAGATAGAATTAAAATCTTCCCTTAAGGGTTACAACATCTGAATAATAATAATACAATCCCAGGTTAAACTAACCTTAATCATCTGTGTGAAATTATAAATAAATAAGTCTTAAACAATAACATTAACTCAAGTCTTAAACAAATACATCACCAAATAAAACAACAGGTCTTCGTCACTTGCTAACTTTGCCCTTGCCTTTACTAGTGGAAGGTTCATCAGTTCTTTCATTCTTAACTGTAATGTTATTATTAAGCAAGAGTGAGCACAAATACCCACAAGTATAAAAATGAAATAACAGTATAATAACATGCGAATAAATCAAAAACATTTGAATAAAAACTCAACTTTTGAATCAAGAGTGAATAACAAGAATCAAAAGAATTCCGAGGGTCATAAGACCTTGAACTATGTCCTAGGTTAACAAGGGTTATACTTGAAACCTTTAACAGTCATAAGACTATGGACCTTCTTCTCGTACTTAGGGGGATCAGCCCTTAGTACCATACTGTGCACAATATCTTAACGCTAAAGCGTAAATAATCCCCTATACAGTGTTGTTCATCTCAGTTTGACATTCGAGTCCGCACCAAAGGAAGTTTGGTTTGGATAAATCATCAAGGGTTCTGAAATTTAGAACGCTCATCAACTATGGACTAGTTAAATCATTAAGGTTTCACTAGTCTAATAAGATTCAACAATAATGATATTTAATTTGAACAATAATCTCAAGAAGTATACAATAGAACAATTATTGTATAACTAAATCATACTTTGAAAAGATAATCAATCTTTAATAAATCATTTGAATTTGAATAATAGTAACGATAGTTTATTCAAGGTAAATAATAAGCTTGGACAATAATGACAAGTAGGGTTAGGGAACTTACCTCGTGCGTAGATTATACTTTAACTAATCACGTTCTTTGAATTAAATCCTATATACCATTCACATTCACAATACCAGTTAATTATAACTTAACTAATCATCATAAACTCATTCTCTTTGTCTACTTTGATTATTGACTATACTTAATCAATTTACCACTTTGTCACATAATTTACACTTCACGAATTATCAAGCTAATTATGTATTCAATAATTCAATTCACATGTAATTATGTTATTTACATGTTAAACAACTATGTCATCATTTCATTATATTTCTAACATATTTACATGTTCATTACATTAAGTTACTAACACATTGCTAGACTTAACATTTAAAAAAAATTATATTTTTGGACATTCTGGATAGTGGCGCTGCGGCGCCACTGTTATATTTGACCTTCGCGCTGCGGCGCCATGGCGCTGCAGCGGGACACATGGCACTACGGTGCGGTGGCGCTGCGGCGCGGATGTTTAGGCGTGAGACTGGCGCCGCGGCGCGGCGAACCAGAAACTGTTCTGCAATTCGCGAAAATTGCAGAACACAGCCAAAAACTCCAATTTAATTTATTACTACACGAATTTAGACATACCCACATGTTGTAATTCATGTATAATCATAATACAACATCTATAAAGTGATTTTAACCCATTAAAACATATAATCACAGAATTAAAACATAAATTTTTCCTCTGTTCTTGATGTTCTTAAAGTTTTTAACATAAATTCCTAAAATTCAACGCCACAGATTCGTTATAAAGCCAAATCCGTTCATTTAAAGTTTGGTCTCTTCGTATTAACATGTACAATAATATATGAGTGTAAAATCTACAAAAACATTTATGTTTGACATACTAAAATCACGCATAAGGCCATAAGGCCAAAAACCCAAACTCTGTATATTTTTGAAATAGCAAGTCATCAGATTAACGACACTTAGGATATGGAATCATACAATATATATATATATATATATATATATATATATAAATAACATGTTATGCTACTCCTATTATTACATATATCCTTATATCAACACCAATTCCCAATTCACAGAGATTGACAGAAGTTTTGAAAGCCATTTTTATAAAACTTGAATACGTGAAATAGAAATTTAGGAAGGAGAGATTACCCTGAGAATAAAGTATATATATGTATACTTAGATTCTTTCTTCAATCACTGAGTTCTCACAATCCTCTGAACTCTCTCTTTTCCCTCTCTGTTATATGCCAGACTTAGCCAGATAATGAAAAGGAAGAAGGAGAATACGTATATTAATCAAGCAATTGACGCGCACTATGGTCAGTTACCCAGCATGGGTTAACTGCCCATAACTCCTATTAAGGCTCCGTTTGGTTAGTTAGAATGGATTTTAAAAACCATTTAATTTAATAAAGCTTTATCATATAGTTTAATTCTTGTCACATCCAATTCAAATATCTTATTTAAGTTAATTAAATAACATATAATAATCTCTCATAAATTCACATAATCATATAGTTAAATTTTTTTTTAATTAATAATGTCAAATTATTAACTCTCTAATTAATAATTATATTAATTAAGTAACATGGCTTATTAAATATTACTTTTAATACAATAAGCTCACATAATCACATACTTTGAATAATAAAATTCTCTATATTAATTTAATAAATATAACACATATAATTAAATTAATCTACCACAATTGCATCGATTAATTATTAAATCTAATAATTAAATCATCGAAAATATTTATTTACTTCAATAAATATTAAAATTAAATTACAAAATCTTGTTCGTCACATTTAACAACTAGGCCGTTCCCAGGAAATAGGGGGCTTTTAGATAAGAATTTTTCCTTATTGGCGCGCAATTAGGTGACCAAACCTCTCCTTGATAGAACTTTCTAGACATTGTCAATATTGTAAATAATAATATGAATAACTTTGTCGTCTCAATTATTGATTTAATAATATAACATATTATGCAGATGATACTGTGATAATAATTGAATCAATAATATGAGAGATATGATGCAGTAATTACTGTAGCAATAATTGAATATAACTGAGTGACTTATCACGTAAGCATCAATAATCAATACCGTGTGCTACTATGCAACCACACGTATTACTGTACTTTAACTACCGAGTAGTTCAACAGTTTTAACGGTAACACTTTCGTCGTTATTTTTATAAAATGATAATTTTGTCGTTTTCTAACTACGACAATACTTCCGTTGTGGGGTCCACCAATGTAAGACCCCAATTTTTATAAATAAAGATGAATTTTCTATAAATATCATTTTTAAATATTATGAAGTTAATTTGATATAATGTTATAGTTGTGGGTAATATTTATAAATTTTACAAAGTACGCAAGTTGTTATATAATATTCGATTGGTCGGAGAATATTCGTTTTAACAGGGAATATTCGTACAACGGCACAATCATTGGTGGACCCCACAATAGAATTATTGTCGGATTGAGAAAACGACAAAAATATTATATTAAAAATAACGGCGGAAGTTTTACCATTGATACTGTTGAACTACTCGGTAGTAAAAGTACAGTAATGCGTGTGGTTGTATAGTAGCACACGGTATTGATTATTAATGCTTATGTGAGAAGTCACTCAGTTTGATTCAATTATTGTCAGTTAATAATATGAATTATTTAGTGATAATGACGTTTTGTTTTATTCGTATTATTAACGTAATAAAACAGAAATATCTTTTTATATAAAACAGAATACTTTATTAAAGTTATTCTATAAATAGAATATATTATATTTTATTTAAAAGATTTTTCTTTAAATATGGACCGTCAGATTAAAGTAATCAATCTGGACCGTTCATGGATTAGTTACTATGCATTCTATTTTTCTATAAATAGCAGCTCATTCCTTCATTATTTTTTACGAATTCACTGAACTCTAGAGAGAGAAGCTATAGAGAGAAACTATAGAGAGAGAGAAAAAGAGTATTCTGCTACTTAACTACTTCCTTACTTCAGCTCTTCTTTAAAACGGTAAGGGGTGTTATTCTTTCTTATTCATGAAGAGAATTGTTGTTATTCCATTTCTTATTATTCTGTTGGAATAACCTGTATACGCGGTCTACCCTATACTTGGTGACATTCTTCTATTATTCTGTTGGAACATCCTGTCTGTGTGTTTTACACCGGACCTGGTTCCGTTTTTATTATTATTCTGTTGGAACATCTTGTCTGTGTGTTTTACACCGGACCTGGTTCCGTCTTTATTATTTTTCTGTTGGAACATCCTGTCCGTGTGTTTTACACCGGACCTGGTTCCGTCTTTATTATTATTATGTTGGAACATCATGTCTGTGTGTTTTACACCGGACCTGGTTCCGTCTTTATTATTATTCTGTTGGAATATCCTGTCTGTGCGTTTTACGCCGAACCTGGTTCCATTATTTATTATTCTGTGGAAATAACTTGTCTGTGCGGTCTATCGCATGTATGGTGATTTCTTTTGTTATTTCATTCTTTATTATACTCAGTTGGTTAAGTTTTGACTTCTATACTCCATAAAATTTGTGGAATATCCTTGATAATTGCGTTTCATCCAGTATCTTTTCATGAAAATATTCTTCTAAGCATTCTTGAATTTTACTCCACAAAGCAGTATCATGTTGACAATTTGGACGTTGTTAATTCTTGGATAAATTAATTCTTGAATTTGTTTTATTGAATTCTTATATCATTGTCATCATCCTCATGTTTATAAAATGTTAAAAGTCATCTGTGGCCTGTAGTGCATAGATGGACTTGGTATGATTATGACCAGAGATTATTCGGTATAATCATGACCGTAATGTTACAAATGATGTGGTAAAAGTCCTCATTGGCCCGTAGTGCGTTGATGGACAGTTGTTGGCATGATCATGACCATTAATGAATACACGAATATCCTTGGCCGTAGTGCAGGGGTGATTCGATGATGTGGATTATTTTATTAAGCTGAGTCCCAGCGATCACAGTGTTGAAAAACCTTTTAAATCATAAAAGATAGTAGAGTTTATTTTCTACTTGACTCTTTTAATGGATTGCTTGTTCCGCTGCAGTTAAACTTGATGTCTATTATATTTTATCAGTTTAACATTGTTGAAGGCTAATGATAATTTATTCTGCATTATCTTAGTCATAATATTTCTTACTGGGCTAGTTGAGCTCACCCTTTCTTTCACTGTTCTCTTCAGGAAATTAGAACGTAGCTGGGGTAAGTCGGGGAACGGAGTGATGGTTCGAATGATAGTATTAGTTAGTAGTCCTCACTATTCTATGTAATAGTGTGTTAATAAATGTAATGAGGACTCCTTTTGAGTATGAATACTCTCTAGAAGATAATATTTGTATTCAAACTCGCAGTTTATGTTTTGTCGTATTGTACACGACAGTTGTATTAGTAAGTTTTATTTGTATTCTGTACTATGTATCTGACGACCCAAGATGGGTGATGTATACCTAATTTTGGGGGCGTCACAGTTGGTATCAGAGCTTAGGGATATGATCCCTGGCTAAAATGTGAGAATAGAACTAGGAGGGGAGAGACGGGGAATTCCTTCGCTAGTATGACCTACCTAAGTTTATTTGCATGGTATTTAATTGGTCGGTCATAATATAAGGATAATATATGACATATAAATTAACTTTTATTTTGTGGCAGTATCTGAAAATGGCATCTGAGAATATTGAGAATAGCAATGGAGCACAGGCGACTGTTGATTCACCACATATCAATAATCAGGATAATGTGCATCAGGAAGGTGACAATCCTCATGCAAACAACAACACTGACCAGATGATGAATGATGGAATATTCAGAAACTTTATGCAGTTCATGCAACAGTAGGCGAGAGCGGCTCCTGTCCAAAATATAGGTGAAAACACTGAAAACTCTCGGACGGTCACCGCTAAATAATTCAAGGAGCTGGGACTACCAGAGTTTAAGGGAGAGCCAAAATCACTTATAGCGGAAACATGGATAAAGCAGATTACCAAGATATTTGATGTCTTGGGATGCTCCGAGGAGCAAAAGGTTCCCTTTGCCGCCTTTATGTTACGAGGAGAGGCAGATTACTGGTGGGAATCGATTAAGCGTACTCAACCTGCCGCACTGAAGATGTCTTGGGAGAAGTTCCAAGAGCTGTTCAATGATAAATACTTTCCCGAAAGTGTTCGTCACATGAAGGAGGTGGAGTTCATCAAATTGGAGCAGAATAATAAGACCGTGTCGCAGTATGAGGCTAAATTTGCTGAGTTGTCCCGGTTTGCGTCCCACTTGGTGGATAATGAAGAGCGAATGACACGAATGTTTTTACGAGGTTTAAAACCTGAGATACGTCAACATCTTATTTCTCATAAACTGTGTTTGTATTCAGATGTTGTGAATAGGGCTCAGTTAGTGGAGCGCGATAACGAGTCAACGCAACCAAAAGAGAGCAATCGGCAAAATGATAATACCAGTGAGAGCAGTCATCGAAGCGGTGACAACAAGCGTGGAGGGAATCAACAGGCCAGAAATGGTAACCACTTCGGTGGTAATCAGGGCTAAAATAATAAGAATGGTCATTTCAAGAAGAGGAGATTCAACAATGATGAAAAGATGTCAGCACCAGCACCCGTTGTTAAGGAAGGAGAACGACCACCTATCATATGTTTCAAATGCGGAGGGGAGGGGCACATCAGTCCAAACTGCGCGATGCCGTCTAAAGCATGTTATAATTGTGGAAGAGAAGGTCATTTAGCTTGATTTTGTCATTTACCAAAAACAAGTTCAGCCAAGATGGAGACACCAAAAGCCGTCCCAGAAAAGTCAAAACCGGTAGTGCAAGGAAGAGCGTTTGTTGTGACCTTCCAGAAAGCAAGGAACCCGAATGAGGTCATCACGGGTAAGCTTATCATAAACTCTAACGAAGTTTATACTTTATTTGATACCGGTTCTATCCATTCTTTTATTTCTCCTACTTGCGCTCATCGATTAAATTTGACTCCGGAGAAATTAGACTTTGATTTATCTGTTGAAACTCTATTGGGAGAAACCTTCATTACATCCACGGTTTATAAGTCTTGTTTGGTTCAAGTTGGTACCCACACATTACCTGTTGATTTGATTTCATTAAAAATACTTGCATTTGACGTGATTCTAGAGATTGATTGGTTAACTACTCATCATGCAAAAATTGATTATTTTCGTAAGGTTGTTAGCTTTCATATTCCTAATCGACCTATTATGCGAATTCAAGCAACCAAACCATTAAAATCAATCGCTGTCATCTCAAGCCATAAAGCTATTCGTTTATTGAAAAACGGATGTCAAGCTTTCTTAGCTCATGTCACGGATCTAAACAAAAATACGTCAGTTTTGAATGATATTTCTATTGTTAATAAATTCCCTGACGTATTCCCTGAAGAACTTCCTGGCCTACCCCCAGAGCGTGAAATTGAATTTTGTATCGACCTTGAACCCGGTACAAAACCCATTTCCAAAGCCCCATATCGAATGGCTCCTATTGAACTTCAGGAGTTAAAGATCCAACTGCAGGAATTGTTAGACATTGGCTTTATTCGTCCTAGTACTTCTCCTTGGGGTGCTCCTGTGCTATTCGTGAAGAAGAAAGATGGAAGTATGCGACTTTGTATTGATTATCGGGAGTTGAATCATGTCACCATCAAAAATAGGTACCCATTGCCACGTATTGATGACCTGTTTGACCAGTTGCAAGGAGCACAATTCTTTTCAAAGATCGATCTTCGTTCTGGATATCATCAGCTGAAGGTTAGAACTGAGGATATTCCAAAGACGGCTTTTAGAACTCGGTACGGGCATTATGAATTCCTAGTCATGTCCTTTGGATTGACTAATGCTCCTGCTGCCTTCATGGATATGATGAACCGGGTATTCAAGGAATATTTGGATCACTTTGTGGTCGTCTTTATTGATGACATCCTTATTTATTCTAAAAGCCGTGAAGATCATGAGCAACACTTGAGGTTGGTACTCCAAAAGCTTCGTGAATACAAGCTTTATGCCAAGTTGAAGAAATGCGAGTTCTGGCTGGAGGAGGTAGCATTCCTTGGGCACGTAGTATCAAGTCGTGGAATATCGGTTGACCCGGCAAAGATTGAAGCTATTCAAAGCTGGGAGCAACCTAAATCAGTGACCAAAGTACGTAGCTTTCTTGGTTTAGCTGGTTATTATCGGAGATTCGTGGAAGGATTTTCTCGAATCGCTACTCCATTAACTCAGCTGACTCGGAAAGATACAAAGTTCGGTTGGAGCGAAGAATGTGAGCAAAGTTTTCAAGAACTCAAGAGGAGACTCATTTCAGCACCTGTTCTAACAATACCATCTGGCTCGGAGGGATTTGTCATCTACAGTGATGCTTCGAGCAAAGGGTTGGGATGCGTTCTCATGCAACATGGAAAAGTCATAGCCTATGCATCAAGACAACTCAAGGAATATGAGAGGAATTATCCTACTCATGATCTAGAGTTGGCAGCTGTTGTCTTTGCACTTAAAATTTGGAGGCATTACTTGTATGGGGAGAAGGTGGAGATCTTTACGGATCATAAAAGCCTCAAATATTTCTTCACTCAAAAGGAACTCAACATGCGACAACGACGTTGGCTTGAACTGTTGAAAGATTATGATCATACCATTCAATACCATCCTAGAAAAGCGAACGTGGTAGCTGACGCATTGAGTAGAAGATCATATGCAAGTACGAGTGCAATATTGTCAACACAAAGGCCCATTTTGTGTGACTTGCAAAGGATGGAGATAGAGTTAAAGACTCCAGGGACCCATGTGATGATGGCGAATATACGAGTAGAACCAACTTTAATCGATAAAGTTAAAGCTGCTCAAGCTACAGACCTGGAGCTGATGCGTATGAGGAAGAAAGTGCAAGAAGGTGCTATGCCAGAAGCAAGAATCGATGAAGAAGGAATACTTCGAGTCAACTCCAGACTTTGTGTTCCTAACAACCCTGATTTAAAGTATGAAATCATGATGGAGGCGCACAACACACCGTTTGCAATCCATCCTGGAAGTACCAAAATGTATCATGATCTTCGTCATACATTTTGGTGGAGCAATATGAAGAGAGAGATAGCGTTGTTTATCTCAAGGTGTCTAACTTGTCAACGAGTCAAAGCGGAGCATCAAGTACCAAAAGGTCCATTGCAACCACTTGAAATTCCAGAATAGAAGTGGGAGCACATTACCATGGATTTCGTTACCGGTCTTCCTAAGGTTTCTCAAGGTATAGATGCGATTTGGGTCATTGTTGATAGATTGACCAAGTCTGCTCATTTCTTACCGATACGAGAAACTTATACACTTGAACGTCTTGCTCGTATGTACATAAACGAGATTGTAAGACTGCATGGTATGCCAGTATCCATAGTTTCTGATCGAGACCCAAGATTCACTTCACGATTTTGGGTTAGTTTACAAAAAGCTATGGGCACAGATTTACGATTTAGTTCGGCATATCATCCTCAGACGGACGGACGATCAGAGAGGACTATTCAAACTCTAGAAGATTTATTAAGACTCTGTGTCTTTGACTTCAAGGGAAGTTGGGACAAGTTCTTACCATTGGTGGAGTTTTCCTACAACAACAGTTATCAAGCAAGTATTGGCATGGCTCCATTCGAAGCATTGTATGGAAGAAAATGTCGTTCTCCAGTATGCTGGGATGAGGTGGGTGAAGCAACGTTGTTGGGACCGGAGTTGGTACGTATGACTACAGAAAAGATTCAAACGATCCGACAACGTATAAAAACCTCACAAGATCGGCAAAAGAGTTATGTTGATCTTCATCGAAAGGACGTGGAATTTGATATAGGAGATCATGTGTTCTTACGTGTTGTTCCATGGAAAGGAGTTACGAGATTTGGAAAAAGAGGAAAGCTCAATCCTCGATTCATCGGTCCATTTTTAATCCTCGATCGAGTAGGAACTGTGGCTTATAGACTCGCTTTACCGCCAAGTATGTCTCGTGTTCATAACGTTTTTCACATATCCATGTTACGCAAATATGTGGAAGACCCGAACCACATTATTGAATTAGAACCGGACGAAATAGCGGAGGATTTGACGTATGAAGAAGTTCCTGTTCAAATCTTGGATAAGAAGGAACATATTCTACGCTCCAAGGTTATACCTCAAGTCAAAGTTTTGTGGAGAAACCACGATGTTGAGGAAATGACTTGGGAGTTAGAATCTGAAATGAAATCAAGGTATCCTTACCTCTTCGACATACCAGGTACGTACCCTAATTTCGAGGGCGAAATTTCATAAGAAGTTGAGGTTGTAAGACCCCAACTTTTATAAATAAAAATGAATTTTCTATAAATATCATTTTTGAATATTATGAAGTTAATTTGATATAATGTTATAGTTGTGGGTAATATTTATAAATTTTACAAAGTACGCAAGTTGTTATATAATATTCGATTGGTCGGGGAATATTCGTTTTAACAGGGAATATTCGTACAACGACACAATCATTGGTGGACCCCACAACGAAATTATTGTCGGATTGAGAAAACGACAAAAATATTTTATCAAAAATAACGGCAGAAGTTTTACCATTGATACTGTTGAACTACTCGGTAGTAAAAGTACAGTAATACGTGTGGTTGCATAGTAGCACACGGTATTGATTATTAATGCTTATGTGAGAAGTCACTCAGTTTGATTCAATTATTGTCAGTTAATAATATGAATTATTTAGCGATAATGACGTTTTGTTTTATTCGTATTATTAACGTAATAAAACAGAAACATCTTTTTATATAAAACAGAATATCTCGGGTGCAACTATCAATTCTTCACTCACCACATGGATATCTCTAATTCCTTCTTCGTCTGACATCACATTATCACGGTTAGTGATTAGAGGTATCCTCACAGTCTCATTCACTCCATTATTAGCATTCTCAGCTGCCATTCTCAAATACTGCCATAAAACAAGGGTTAATTAAATAAATTAACATATCACATAATATCCCAATATTATGACTGACCAACAAATAAGCTTAGGTAGGACACACTAGCGAAGGATTTACTCATCTCTTCCCTCCTAGTTGTATTCCCCGATCTCCGCCAGAGATCATATCCCTAAGCTCTGATACCAAATGTGACAGCCCCAAAATAGATCCATTCCATCCAACGTATTCTGAGTCGCCAAATACATGGTACAGAAAATAACTACAACTTTATTACAACAATTGTCGTGCAAAATACAACAACACATATGCTGTGAGTTTGGATACAAATATATACCAAATGTGACTCATGTTCCAACAGTGGACATTACCTCACAATGACACCTTACATAAAGGTATAGTCAAAAACTGTTTTAGAAATTAGAATCTTTGAGAAGTGCTCAAGAAAACCTTCGTACATGGGAGGCCATGCTTCTAGGTTATGATAGATATCATATGGCCACAGAATTATCCTTGGTTGACCCAATAGACCCCAAAGAAAAACGAGAAGATTACTATCATATTCTTCCCAATGGTGAGTCTTCTCTTGACATATCATTATCTCTACTGTCTCTAATTGAGAATTATACTTCAAACAAATACCAAGATTATACAGGTAGTGCTTGTATATATACTCAGCAAGTGGATGAGCACAACCCTGTCTTATGATGACACGAGGTTGTATGTCATTAGACATCTTGTATGATAGTGACGAAACACCCTTCCAACGTTGGGTTCGCCTCACCCTATTTTCTTCACCAAATATAACTACTAAATGATGACCACCGTTCTATTTCCTTGTTACCCCCACTCGACCCAGCTACACTCTTATTACCTGAAAGGAATTGTGAAACAAAAGGGTGAGCACAAGTAGCCCAGTAAAGAATATCATGACTAAAGATAAATAAATTATCAATAGTCTTCATCAGTAATAAATCATAGATTTAGAACATATGGTAGATGATAAAAATTTCAACCATAGTTGCAGCGGAACGAGCAATCCATTAGAAGAGTCAAATAGACTATAAAGTCTATTATCTTGTCCATGTTAAAAATCCACCAACAATGTTTTATACCTGTAACATCAATCAACAATTCTGGTCCACAATCATATGAATAACTCATAATCATAACTGTAGTTCTAAATTCCTCTTCTCATCCAGGACGAAGATAATTTTCATCACCTATCTTTACCTGAAACATCAAATATCATGGTTACACCAAATCTCATTTCCTGTTCATAATCATACTAATAACTTCATCTTTGTACTCCGAGCCAAAGATATTTGTTAACAGTTCATCTTTGCACTACTGGCCAAAGATATTCAACAACAGTTCATCTTTGCACTACGGGCCAAAGATATTCATCAATAATTCGTCTTTGCACTACGGCCAAAGATATTCATCAACAATTCATTTTTGCACTACAGGCCAAAGATATTCATCAATAATTCATCTTTGCACTACGGCCAAAGATATTCATCAACAATTCATCTTTGCACTACAGGCCAAAGATATTTCTCAACAGTTCATATTTACACTACAGGCCAAATATATTCATCAACAGTTCATATTTGCACTACAGGCCAAATATATTAATATCTCAAAGAAATATATAATCTTTTCAGAATTTATATAAACAATAATTATGACCATGTTGATCATTTCATCTTTGCACTTAAGCTAAAGATATTCAATTATAAATTCAATGGTCATGATCATACCAGTCAACAATTCAACTTTGCACTACTGGCCAAAGAGAAATTCATAGTCATGATCATACCAAAAATCTACTCATCTTTACACTTAAGTCAAAGAGAGATATCATCATTAGGGTTATAAAAATGTTATATATAATAATAAAAATAATATGATCAAAACATGGATTTAATTTCAAGAGCAATATTCATAAATCAACTATAATTTGGTTAGAAAAAAAAAACCAATTTTGTCGTGAATAGTAACTCGTGAATAGTAACTCATAAATAGTAACTCGTGAATAGTAACTCATGAATAGTAATCCCGACTCAAAAAGGTAGAAATTCCACAATAAAATCTACACCAATATTTCGGTATAATGATATTGAAATAATAATATTTCTTAAGCTTATAAATAATTTATTTTAATTATTTACACTTTACTAAATAATGCATTTAATCATCCTAAAATTCCAAACTCATAAGATTTCATTACCAATAACCAAAATCCTCATAAAAAATCTGCATATTCCTCATATAGGATTCTCAAGCCATAAAATCCTATTTTTCCAATTTTTTTACTTCACATAACATATTTAATTCATTTTCTCATAACTAGTCTATTTTCATGAAAAATACCAAATCAGTTCTAAAAATATTTCTTTTCTGGGATTTAGCAGAATATAGTCCCATATTGAACATATATTTTTTTCAGAATTTTTAAAAGTCATTTACAATTTTTCATATGGCCAAAACAACTGAATATTTAGATATTTATCAAAAATTGTACTTTTATCTAAAAATTCTAAAATTCACAGAGTATACTCCTATCATATACATGTACTCCTAATAAAAATTTCATCAATTTTGGAGTTAACCACAAGGAGTTATAAGCGGTTACTTTTAATATAGTCTTTTTCCGTAAAATTCATAACTCTTAATCTATACATCCAAAAATCATCATTTTTGGACACAATCAATAAAACTCATCAAAATATCATTTCAAATTTTTCCAAAATTTTTGAAGTTCAGAAAAATCATAACAACCCTTAAAATCTCTTACTATCCCTTACCTCAAAAGAGCAGTATTTCTGACTGGAATACAAAGCCGAAGGAAACTTGCACTGAATAACAACTCTCAAAGTATCTAAATACTCATAAAATATGCTGCATAGTATAGAGAAAGAAAGAGAGAAAACTTATGAATTCTGGTGTGATTTTTAATTCTAACTTAGCCCTCTATTTATAGAAAAATGTTAGCACGTCGAAGCAGACTTAACCTGCAACCTGGTGGCTTTACCTGTTACTATTCTCACCCACCACATTTGAATAAAAATCTCAGCACATTTCTTCACCAACCAATAGTGGGGCCCACCAATTTCAGAATTTTCCACCAAAATGATTAACTCCGAAAATTCAACAATTTTTGAATCAGTCATCTCGTAAAATTCATAACAAATCATACATTCATTTTTAACGGTTCAAAATTTGTAGACATATACTCAACTTATATATGTATAACATATCCAAATATTATCACGATCCAACGGTCGGATTAAAAATTATAACCCTCACAAAATATCTCAAAAACCCTAATTTGATTTTCAATACCTCCGTTCCGACAAAAATACAGATAAAACACCTCAACATTAACTCCTTCATTTTTAACCACAAAAATATATCCCTCATTTATATCCACATAAAATAAATATTTCCTTATCATATGAATCAATAATTAATTATTCACAGATAATATTACAAAATCATATTTATGACAACCAGGCCGTTCCCAGAAAAGAGGGGGCTTTCCAATAAGAATTTCTCCTTACTGGCGCGCAATTAGGTGACCAAACATCTCCTTAGACAGAACTTTCTAGACATTACCAATAATGTTATCTAATAATATTATTCAAATAATATGAATTATTGATCTGATAATGAGAAATACTGTGCAGTGACAATTATTGAACAACAATAATATAAAATTTTAACGTAGCAATTATTGAATCAATAAAAATAAAATATTGAACAGTAATTACTGTAACAATTATTGAGTAGTGTCTTCTTACGTAAGAATCAATAATTTCAAAAATACTGTACAATACCGTGTGCTACTATGCAATAATGCGTATTACTGTATTTTAACCACCGGGTATTTCAACAGTATTAACGGTAACAACTACGCCGTTATTTGTAAAAACTCAAATTTATCGTTTTCTTTATCCGACAGTTATTCATTATGGGGCCCACAAATAGCTGCACCGTCGTACGAATATTCCCCGACAGAAAGAATATTCCACGACCAAACGAATATTCCCCGACAACAATGATTATTTTATAATCACTTGCTTATTTTGAAAAAAAATTCACATTTCACCCATAACTTTAAAATTTTATCAATTTAACCATTTACTGAATAGTAATTATAAGAAAAATTGAATACTTTTATTTCATAAAATTCGGGGTCTTACACCTAATTTTTCTATCTCTCATAGAAAAGGGTGTACTCTCCCAACTATTAGAATTACATTTGTTATCAAAAAATCAACAACAACTCTACACCCATAATAAGACTCCTCTTATTTATAGATGTAGGCAACCACAATTAAGAAATTATTAATTAAATTCCTTTAATTAATTAGGTTCTCAATCTTATTAGGAATAATTAATTAAACTCTTTTAATTAATTAGCATCATAATCTTATTAGGATATATGAGAGTATTTTTATTAATTAATTCCTAAACTCCTTTTAGAATTAAATAATAATAATAGTAGTAATAATAATAATAAGACTCCTCTTATTAATTTATATTTAATATTTCTAAAATATTAAATAATAAATATTAACCTATTTAATTTATTCTATCACCATATATTAAATTAAATATACTTAACTTATTATTACGATTATGCCATTAATTTCTTAAATAATTATTCTTCCTTTTATGGTGTGACCCTTTAGGTTCTCCATATTAAACCGGTTGTGAATAAATCAATTAGAACAATTCTAATCTTATTTAAATAAATAAATTAAATTATTAATTTATTTAAATAAATAATATTTATTCTACAATGGGGATAAGCCTCCCTAGCGATCAACGACTTTTCATATAATATGGATTTCAACATTAATCATAAAAGAACCTTTGAGTAAATAGTTATCGTACAATTCAATCATTCCACCATACAATGTCCCAATTAAATATAAGACATGGAGTTACTGTCAAGTCTTATTTTATTTAATTATATGTATTTCGATTCTTAAATGCACAACTCCAAATAATATAAATTAGAAACTCCTTTCTAATTTCATTCTGCATTGGCCAAGGACTACCGGGTTGTCATTTATCGAATCACATAGGACATTTCTCTTCTTTTACTAGAAGTGGTAGATTCTTTATTGATCATATATTATCTCCATGTACAACTTATTATACCCAAGCATACCCTTTGATATACCTTAAGAGTCTTAAGGAATAAGTCAAAGTATAACTCATTGTGACAACCCCAAAATAGGTCTATTCCATCCAACCTATTCTGAGTCGCCAAATATATGGTACAGAAAATAACTACAACTTTATTACAACAAATGTCGTGCAAAATACAACAACACATATACTGTGAGTTTGGATACAAATATATACCAAATGTGACTCATGTCCCAACCGTGGACAGCACCTCACAATGACACCTTACATAAAGGTATAGTCAAAAAGTGTTTTAGAAATTAGAATCTTTGAGAAGTACTCAAGGAAACCTTCGTACATGGGAGGCCATGCTTCTAGGTTGTGATAGATATCATATGGCCACAGAATTATCCTTGGTTGACCCAATAGACCCCAAAGAAAAACGAGAAGATTACTATCATATTCTTCCCAATGGTGAGTCTTCCCTTGACTTATCATTATCTCCACTGTATCTAACTGAGAATTATACTTCAAACAAACACCAATATTATATAGGTAGTGCTTGTAGATATACTTGGCAAGCGAATATGCACAATCCTGTCTTATGATGACACGAGGTTGTATATCGTTAGACATCTTGTATGATAGTGGCAAAACACCCTTCCAACGTTGGGTTCGCCTCACCCTATTTTCTTCACCAAATATAACTACTAAATGATGACCACCGTTCTATTCCCTTGTTACCCCCGCTTGACCCAGCTACACTCTTATTACCTGAAAGGAATTGTGAAGCAAAAGGGTGAGCACAACTAGCTCAGTAAAGAATATCATGACTAAATATAATTAAATTATCAATATTCTTCATCAATAATAAATCAGAGATTTAGAACATATGGTAAATGATAAAAATTTCAACCATAGTTGCAGCGGAACGAGCAATCCATTAGAAGAGTCAAATAAACTATAAAGTCTATTAACTTCTCCATGTTAAAAATCCACCAACAATGTTTTATCCCTGTAACATCAATCAACAGTTCTGGTCCACAATCATATAAATAACTCATAATCATAATTATGATTCTAAATTTTTCTTCGCACTCACGACGAAAAATATTTTCATCACCTGTCTTTACCTGAAACATCAAAGATCATGGTTATACCAAATCACAGTTCCTGTTCATAATCATACTAATAAATTTATCTTTGCACTACGGCCAAAGATATTCAACAACAGTTCATCTTTGCACTACAGGCCAAAGATATTCATCAACAGACCATCTTTGAACTACAAGCCAAAGATATTCAACAACAGTTCATCTTTGCACTACGTGCCAAAGATATTCATTAACAATTCATATTTGCACTACAGGCCAAATATATTCATATCTCAAAGAAATATATAATCATTTCAGAATTTATATAAACAATAATTATAACCATGTTGATCAATTCACCTTTGCACTTAAGCTTAAGATATTCAATTATAAATTCAATGGTCATGATCATACCAGTCACAATTCAACTTTGCACTACAGGCCAAAGAGAACCCTAGTCATGATCATACCAATAATCTACCCATCTTTACACTCCAGTGAAAGAGAATTTCAACATCAGGGTTATAAAAATGTTATATATGATAATAAAAATAATATGATCAACATATAGTTTTAATCTCAAGAGTAATATTCGTAACTCATGAATAGTAAATCATGAATAGTAACTCATGAATAGTAACCTCGACACAAAAGATAGAAATTCTACAATAAAATCCATACCAATATTTCGGTATAATGATATTGAAAGAATAACATTTCTTAAATTTATAAACAATTTGTTTTAATTGTTTACACTTTACTAAAATAATATATTTAATCATTCTAAAATGTCAAACTCATAAGATTTCATCATCAATAACCAAAACCCTCATAAAAAATTTGCATATACCTCATATAGGATTCTCAAGTCATAAAATCCTATTTTCTAATTTTCTTACTTCATATAACATATTTAATTCATTTACGCATAACTAGACCATTTTCATGAAAAATACCAAATCAGTTACAAAAATATTTTTTTTCTGGAATTTAGCATAATATAGTCCCATAGTGAACATATATTTTTCTCAGAATTTTTAAAAGTCATTTACTATTTTTCATATGGCCAAAACAGTCGAATATTTAGACATTTATCAAAAATTGTACTTTTATCTAAAAATTCTGAAATTCACAGAGTATACTCCTATCATATACATGTACTCCCAATAAAAATTTTATCAATTTTGGAGTTAACCACAAGAAATTATAAGCGGTTACTTTTAAAATAGTCTTTTCTCATTAAATTCATAACTCTTAATCTATACATCCAAAAATCACTATTTTTGGACAAATCAAGAAAACTCATCAAAATATCATTTTAAATTTTTCTAGAATTTTTGAAAGTCAGAAAGATTACGAAACTGGAAAATATAACAACCCTTAAAATCTCTTACTATCCCTTACCTCAAAAGTGCAGTATTTCTGACTGGAATGCAAAGCCGAAGAAAACTTGCACTGAATAGCAACTTTCAAAGTATCTAAATACTCATAAAATATGCTTCATAATATAGAGAGAGAAAGAGAGAAAACTTATGAATTTTGGTGTGATTTTCAATTCTAACTTAGCCCTCTATTTATAGGAAAATATTAGCATGCCGAATCAGACTTAACATGTAACCTGATGACTTTACCTGTTACTATTCCCACCCACCACATTTGAATAAAAATCTCAGCACATTTCTTCACCAACCAAGAGTGAGGCCCGCCAATTCTAGAATTTTTTATCAAAATGATTAACTCCGAAAATTCAACAATTTCTGAACCAGTCATCTCATAAAATTCATAACAAATCATACGTTCATTTTTAACGGTTCAAAATTTGTGGACATATACTCAACTTATATATGTATAACATATCCAAATATTACCACGATCCAACGGTCGGATTAAAAATTATAACCCTCGCAAAATATCTCAAAAATCCTAATTTTTAATACCTTCATTCCGACAAAAATACTGATAAAAACCTCAACATTAATTCCTTCATTTTTAACCACAAAAATATATCACTCATTCATATCCACATAAAATAAATATTTCCTTATCATATGAATCAATAATTAATTATTCACAAATAATATTACAGAATCACATTTATGACAACCAGGCCGTTCCCAGGAAAGAGGGGGCTTTCCAAAAAGAATTTTTCCTTACTGGCGCGCAATTAGGTGACCAAACCTCTCCTTAAACAGAACTTTCTAGACATTGCCAATAATGTTATCTAATAATATTATTCAAATAATATGAATTATTGATCTGATAATGGGAAATACTCTACAGTGACAATTATTGAACAACAATAATATAAAATTTTAACGTAACAATTATTGAATCAATAAAATAAAATATTGAACAGTAATTACTCTAACAATTATTGAGTAGTGCCTTCTTACGTAAGAATCAATAATTTCAAAAATACTATGCAATACCGTGTGCTACTGTGCAATAACGCGTATTACTGTATTTTAACCACCGGGTATTCTAACAGTGTTAACGGTAACAACTACGCCGTTATTTGTAAAAACTCAAATTTGTCGTTTTCTTCACCCGACAGTTATTCGTTATGGGGCCCACAAATAGTTGCGCCGTCGTACGAATATTCCCCGACAGAAAGAATATTCCACGACCAAACGAATATTCCCCGACAACAATGATTATTTTATAACCACTTGCTTATTTTGAAAAATATTCATATATCACCCTTAACTTTAACTTTTTATCAATTTAATCATTTACTAAATAGAAAAATTGAATACTTTTATTTCATAAAATTTGGGGTCTTACACTCATCATACACAAGATACTATGATGATCTCAAGTCCAATGATCACTTGTACTACTATCACTATAAGAATTCCTATTGATATGTAAGTAAAATTCCATTAGGTATTTCTTTGCGAGCCACGTTCAGTGAACTTATTCTCTAATAAGCACCTACATACTTATTTTAGTGTCTCAACACAAATGATCAGGAGATCAATCATCCTCATCCAATGAGCAAGCAACGTATGTACTAATCTATCCGTATTCACTAATCCTCAATTTAGTAATCCAACAATTAGAAACTATTTTAGTTTTAAGCTTTCTAAGAATTTAGATCTCATTAGAAAGATCATCATCATTATTCTAAAAGCATTGCTTAAAACTATGAGTTTATCACATATTATAAAACAACATCATGTAGATAATTAAAAGTATTTAATAAATTAATAATTTTTATTAATAAATGAATAATATTGTTACAAAGTATATGTTTTTTCATCAATCATGATTGACTTGTGTGCATACTACTTTCAATAATAACCAACCAAATTAATTCAATGTAAAATCCACTCTTAGATTATTATATATAACAAGTTTGGAACTTGTGCAAGCACATGTTATCTTTCTTTTTTCCCTTTTTCTCTTTTTTTTTTCTTTTTCTTTTTAGCAATTGGAATTCATTTCAATTTAAGTTCGTTATTTTTTACAATTATTTATTAATTTAATGATCAATAAAATTAATTCAATTATTATTATTGTCATTATTCGTATTATTATTATTATTATTACTATTATTATTATTGTTGTTGTTATTATTATTATTATTATTATTATTATTATTATATATTAAAATTTTATTTAAATTGTGCGAACTTCGACTAGATGTGCAAAAGTTTCTTTATCCTTAATATAAATTTGATATATTAGAATTTTGAGAAAATAATATTAATTTATTAAATTTTTATCTAGCTAGATGAATAATTAAATTATATATTATAAGTTTATTCCGATGAATACTAAGATAAATAATTGAATGTAATGTACATTTATTTTAGAGTATTTTAGCTAGGACTCTAAAATAGTTATTAGATTCTTGATTTTTATAAGTATTAGTAATTGAACTATATGTCAGGGTTTCTAGTTTATTGCCAATCCGAATTAAGATTTTTATTTAATGAAAATATAATAATTTAGGCACCTAATGCGCGCATATTCCTTTTAGAGTATATGTAAAGTGATTATAAAAAAATTCAACTAATTAATTAATGAGAATGTTTTTTGGGGAATGATAATATATGAGTGCATATATATATATATATATATATATATATATATATATATATGATAATTAATTAGATTAGGACAGCTAATTAGGTGGAATGTATGTACATGTTCATTGATCGATTATGTTTATTGTATTTGAACATGTGTTGTTGTTGTTATATTTAAAAGTTATATTTGTGTGAGACATGTGCTATCTTTCTTATATTTTTTTTATCAAATTGATTCAATTATAAGTTTCTCTTTTAGATGATTAAATATATAATATGACATTAATATTTTTTATAATTTTTCTTTTGTTTTATTGTGAGATTAATTCATGCATGCATGTATATATAGATATCAAATTATAATTATATTTCATGTATTATTATTATTATATAATTTGTATTTGAGAATTATAAGTTTATGACAAAATTACCCTTAAAATGTCCAACCAAATTAATTTCAATAAAATCTTCAATTGTCTTACTCTCTTTCTCTCTCTCTCTCTCTCTATATATATATATATATATATATATATATATATATATATATATATATATATATATATATATATATTATTGATTATTGATAACTCTTTTATGCAATTAACTGATGGGAATAACCAATAAATATACACAATATTTCACCATATGTATTTAATTATAAGATTAGTTTTGCTACATTTAAGCTTACAATGGATTGCAAACAATTAAAATGGAGTGAATTTATCATATCCATATATCGATTCGTATTAATTTGACAAATATATTGTTAGAATTTGACTCAAAATTGAAGTGAATTTAATTAATTATTTGAAATAAATTCACGTATCAATGTGTTTTACTCTATGAGTAGATTAAAATCAAGTATTTAGAAGCTCAAATCCATGTAATAATGAATGAGAAATTAGCTCCCAAAGATCACCACTGAAAATGATAATAAATACTTGTGAAAAGTTAAGTATCACATCTGTTAAGAACTAAACTTTTATTAGATTTATATACAATAAAGGTGCTACTGGGTTTGGGCTACAATGGGCACCTTATTTTTGTGTAAGGAAGAGGACCTGGCCAAGACTTTGTTTAAACCTACACGCACGCCATCTACCGGCTAGGCTTGCACTCGTGGCTCGCGGGTCATTGGATATATTTTTTGGAAAACTATGTCGTTTTGAAAAATATTATTTATTATCAAAACTGTGTCGTTTTGAAAAACGTATCCTGCCCTAACAGACACGCCAATACTGTATCATTTTGGGAAGCATTATTTACCCGAACGGACTCTCCAAAACTACATCATTTTTGCCTATACGGACGCGACCTTTTTGTCAAGCCTAAAACTACGTCGATTTTTGCCCGAACGGACGCCCCCTTTCTACGTCGGTGTCTTTTCAAGGGGTTGTGCCCCATCTGATGGTTCACTAATCCTTCCTATAAATAGCCTAGGGGGCCAGTCTTTTCAGTCATTTAATTCACAATCATTCAAACATTATTAGTCATTAAAGTCTTCATTTGTTTATCAATATTTCATATTTATTTTTGAGAGAGAGTCAGAGTATTTATTTTGGTTCGTTGAGTTTACTATTTATAGTTCTGCTATAGTATACGTTGTCATTGTATCCTTGGAGATAAGGGCTATTAACTCTAAGTACCGTAAGGAGGACATAGTTGTCTTAAGGACATAGTACCAAATACTAGCATTGACATATTCTGCATTTCAACTTTACTTCACAAGAGATAAGTTTACATACATATATATATATATATAAGGGAATGATCCATAACATCTATTTACTATGGATTAATACTGGGCAAATATCATCTCTACCTTCCATTACAACTATGAATGGCTTGGATTTAAAATTACATCTCGCCATCCGCTAGAATTACTAGCGGATGGGATTAAAAAAAATCTAGATCTGATTATGCCCCTGACTATTAGGCCAAGTTATTCTAAAAATATATTATAGCGTACGCTAGAAGGACAAGCGGACTATTTCGATCCTTCCTACTTGTTGTAAAAAGGGGCTCCTCAAATGCAGCAGTTCTAAGTTCTTCAATGGATGTGATGCTTGGTAAATTCAAAAGCAGGAGTTAAAGGGCTTAATTCTGGCATTAAAAAGATACCTAGATTTTTCATCCATCCGCCGGAGAAATTTCCAAAGGCAAAGGCCAATAATGTATGTTCACCTAGAGTTACCTGTGATCAATCTTGAAGGATATGATAATAGACGATGAGCAAAAATTGTGAGTGGAATTTTTGATGCATCAGAATCTTGGGGAGTTTTTCGAATAATTAATCATGGAATTCCGATTGGTGTAATGGATGAGTTGTTAGAAGGGGTGAGGCGATTTCATGAGCAACCAAAGGAAAAGAAGATGGAGTTTTATACGCTATAATATATTTTTAGAATTACTTGGCCTAATAGTCAGAGGGCATAATCAGATCTAGATTCTTTTAATCGCATCCGCTAGTAATTCTAGCGGATGGCGAGATGTAATTTTAAATCCAGCCCATTCATAGTTGTAATGAAAGGTAGAGATGATATTTGCCCATTATAAATCTATAGCAAATATATGTTATAGATCATTACCCATATATATATATATATATATATATATATATATATATATATATATATATATATATATATAATTTTTGTCCATTCAATTTTCCTAACAATCTTAAGACAATTATCATCTATATATATTTGTAATAAATATGGCTACCGATTCTTTAACTATAGTCGGTTCTTCTTCTTCTACACCAATAATTCTAAATGTGTCTGTGAATTATAGAGAAAAACCTGAAAGGTTCAATTAAATAAAATTCAAAAGATGGCAACAAAAGACGTTTTATCTCACTACTCTTAATTTGGCAAGGTTTCTTCAGAAAACCCCCCAGTGCTTAGTGAGAATGAAATAGACACGCAAGTTGTTGCCGCAATTGATGCATAAAAATATGCTGATTTTTTGTGCCGAAACTACATCATCAATGGATTGTGTAAGACCCCAACTTTTATAAATAAAGATGAATTTTCTATAAATATCATTTTTAAATATTATGGAGTAAAATTGATATAATGTTATAGTTGTGGGTAATATTTATAAATTTTACAAAGTACGCAAGTTGCTATATAATATTCGATTGGTCGGGAAATATTCGTTTTAACAGGAAATATTCGTACGACGACACAATCATTGCTGGACCCCACAACGGAATTATTGTCGGATTGAGAAAATGACAAAAATACTTTATGAAAATAACGGCGGAAGTTTTACCATTAATACTGTTGAACTACTCGGTAGTAAAAGTATAGTAATACGCATAGTTGCATAGTAGCACACGGTATTGATTATTGATGTTTATGTGATAAGTCACTCAGTTTTATTTTATTGGTATTATTAATGTAATAAAATAGAAAAGTTTTTTTTTATAAAACAGAATACTTTTATAAAGTTATTCGTTTTATTAGTCTAATAGTAAAATCTTTTTATATAAAACAGAATACTTTTATAAAGTTATCTGTTTTATTAGACAATAATTAGAATATATTATATTTTATTATGCATAGTGTTTGTATAGTGCCTGCATAGTATTTGCATAGTAAAATTTTTTATAAAGTTATTCGTTTTATTAGATTATAAATAGAATATATTATATTTTATTTAAAAGATTTTGCTTTAATATGGACCGTCAGATTAAAGTAAATCAATCTGGACCGTTCATGAATTAGTTACTATGCAGTCCATTCTTCTATAAATAGAAGCTCATTCCATCATTATTTCTTACGAATTCACTGAAACTCTAGAGAGAGAAGTTATAGAGAGAAAGAAGAAAAGTATTCTGCTACTGCACTAGTCATATATTCAGTATTCTTCTTCTTAAGGTAAGGGATATTATTTCTTTTGTATTCATGAAGAGAACTTCTGTTATTCTATTATTTATTATTCTGTTGGAATAACCTGTATACGCGGGCTACCCTATACTTGGTAAAATTCTTTTGTTATTTCATTCTTTATTATTCTGTTGGAACATCTTGTCTGTGTGTTTACGCCGAACCTGGTTCCATTATTTATTATTCTGTCGGAATATCCTGTCTGTACGTTTACGCCGGACCTGGTTCCATTATCTATTATTCTGTCGAAATATCCTGTCTGTGCGTTTACGCTGGACCTGGTTCCATTTTTTATTATTCTGTCGGAATATCCTGTCAGTGCGTTTACGCATAACCTGGTTCCGTTATTTATTATTCTGTTGGAATAACCTATCTGTGCGGTCCATCGCATGCCTGGTGATTTCTTTTGTTATTCCATTCTTTATTATACTCAGTTGGTTAAAGTTTTGGCTTTTATACTCCATGAAATTAGTGGAATATCCTTGATATTTGCGCTTCATCCAGTATATTTTCATAGAAATATTCTTCTGAGCATTCTTGAATTTTACTGCATAAAGCAGTATCATGTTGACAATTTGGACGTTATTAGTTCTTGGATTAATTAATTCTTGAACTTGTTTTATTGAATTCTTATATCATTGTCATCATCCTCATGTTTATATTTTGTTGAAAGTCATCTATGGCATGTAGTGCATAGATGGACTTGGTATGATTATAACTATGGATTATTCGGTGTAATCATGACCGTAATGTTACAAATGATGTGGAAAAAGTCCTCATTAGCTCGTAGTGCATTGATGGACAGTTGTTGGCATGATCATGACCATTGATGAATACACGAATATCCTTGACTGTGATGCATGGATAATTTGTGGTTGTGATACTAATGAATATCCTTGGCCGTAGTGCAGGGATGATGTGGATTATTTATTAAACTGAGTCTCAGCGATAAAAGTGATGAAAAACCTTTTAAATCATAAAAGATAGTAGATTTTATTCTCTACTTGATTCTTTTACAGTTAAATTTGGTGTTTGTTATATTTTATCAGTTTAACACTGTTGAATGCTAACGATAATTTATTCTGCATTATTTTAGTCATAATATTTCTTACTGGGCTAGTTGAGCTCACCCTTTTGCTTTCATTGTTCTCTTCAGGAAATGAGAACGTAGCGGAGACTAGTCGGGGAACGGAGTGACGATTCAGAGGATAGCATTAGTAGTCCTCACTATTCTATGAAATAGTGTAAAAATAAATGTATTGAGAACTTATTTTGAGTTTGAATCCTGTTTAGAAGAAAGTGTTGTATTTAAACTCACAGCTTATGTTTTGTCGTATTTTACACGACAGTTGTATAATTAAGTTTTATTTGTATTTTATACCATGTAGTTGACGACTCAGAATAGGTGATGTATACCTATTTTGGGGGCGTCACAGATTGAATAACAAATTATATAATGTTTATAGTTCTCTCAAGACAGTAAGAGAATTATGAGATTACTTGGATAAAAAGTATAAAACAGAAGATGTTGGCACGAAGAAATTCGTAGTTAGTAAGTTTTTGGACTTCAAGGTAATGAATTCCAAGGCTGTCATCAACCAAGTACAAGAATTATAAGTAATCTTGCATGAAACACATGCAGAAGATATGTTCTTAAGTGAATCATTCCAAGTTGTTATTATTGAAAAACTACTATCAATGTGGAAAGATTTTAAGAATTATTTCAAACATAAACGCAAATAAATGAAACTTGAAGACTTAATCGTGAGATTAAGGATAGAAGAGGACAACCATAAGTGCTTCTGAAAAGAAAGCAGAAATGACCTTTGTGGAACATAAAGCTAACGTGGTGGAACAAGGTCAGAAGTCTAAAAAGAAAAAGTACTCCGGTAATGGGCCTCAACAGCTAACAAATAAGAAGTTCCAAGGTATATGCTACATTTGTGACCAGCCCAGATATAGGAAAAAGGATTATCGTAAATGCAAAGACCAGAACAAGAAGCCCGCACAAGCTAATTTAACAAAAGTGGATCGTCTTTTTCAAGATGTATTTGAAATGAACCTTTCAGCGTTTGTTCTAAAGTAAACATGGTTGAGAATCCCAGTAAATGGTGGGTAGATACTGGAGCAACCCGTCATGCGTGTTTTGACAAGAAAATGTTCTCCACGTATCAAGAAATTGATAATGGAGAACAGTTATACATGAAAAATTCTTCTACATCCAAGATTGCTAGACAAGGAAATGTGGTTCTGAAGATGACATCTGACAAGGAAGTCACCCTCAACAACGTGCTCTATGTGGTTGATATTAGGAAGGATTTAGTGTCATGATCTCTTTTTAATCGAAAGGGATTTAAATTGATCTTTGTATTAGACAAGTTTGTCCTGACTAAAAATGGGATGTATGTGGGGAATGGATATATGAGCAATGAGCTTTTTAAAATGAATGTAATGATCATTGTACCTTTCAATATTAATAAAATTGTCATTTTTTTCTTTATAAGTTTTTTAGGCTTGTTATTTTAATAATTTAATAAAAAATATTTATCTACAATGTCATATGTCATGTGTCACCGCTAAATTACACGTCAAATACCACATAGGATGCCACATCATTCGCAGTTGAAGACTTGGTCAAAACTTAAGTAATTTTGACAATTGTTTGATAATTCAATGTTATTTGTGTTAAAAAAATAGTTTTTATATTGGTTTTTTAAATAATTAAATCTTTATGATACAAAGATTCTTATATCTTAGCGTGACATACTAACTAGGAACCCTAATTGTCTATGAGGTCCGAGGTTAAAGGTGAGATACTGTGAATTACTTTAAGTTTCAAGTTTGATTCTCATTCAGGTAAATTTATTTCTTCTTTTAGTTGAAAATTATTTTCTCTTTATTTGAGTTTTGTTTGTGAATTTATTTTTTCTTTCTTTAATGAATTTGATTGATTCTTGAAATTGTAATAGTCACAATGTAATTAATTATGAAATTATATTATATTTACCCAAAAAGTGGAGCTTTTATTTTATTTTAAATTAGGAACCCTAATTTACCATTATATTCCTTTTCAATTTACCATGATTATATATTGAATCCGAATTAAGTATTAAGATGACTTAATTAAGCAGGTTACTTCCGACACACATCAACCCAGTATTAATTAAATAAAACGATTTTGTTTGGACTTGAAATTTTCAATCACAAAATATGTTTGTGAAGAGTACATATAGCCGAAACTTAATTTTTTATCAAATAAACAAGTGAGACAACACGAGTATGAAATTAACAAAGGTTGAAAATAGTAATTGAATTAATTATATAGAAATTAAGAAACTAATTGGAGTGTGTGTGTCTGTGTGTGTGTGTGTGTGTGTGTATATATATATATATATATATATATATATATATATATATATATATATATATATATATAAAACTAGAAAATTTTCTTCCATTTAAAAATGGATTATAGAATTTGAATTCAAAAACTACACAGGTACAAAGCACCTGGCATCATAGTTCATCTCAGCGCCCGGTAATTAAGTCAATATCTGATCATGTTTGTTCAAAGATCCGATAAATAAAACAAAATAAATTTAATAGAACATATATATGGAATTATTTAATTAAGCACATGTAGTATTGATTTCATTATCTTAAAATAATTAAATTTTGAGAGAGAAGAAATTTAATCCACAGTCCCCAGAATATTATTATTATTGTCAACATTCAACATTTGAATATCGGCGTTCATCTTTAATAATTGGTCTTTGTGTTTGACTCAAAATCGACTATATAAATAAATTAATTGGTGAAAACATATTTCTATTAATTATATAGCTTGCGGTCATGGCCATGAACCTTCGACGACACTCGTGCTTCACCGCAAAGTTTGAGTCAACTGCTAAACGGCAGCTTATCTATCGTTGCGTACAGTTTGGATTTTTCTTTAACCCAAAAATATCTAAACACATGTCACATTAATATTTGAATATATAAACTATGTTGCTTAAAATAAAAGCTGTATTTATCTGAAATTTCTACGATGATAAAATGAGTTACATGCATGCATGATCATCACATAGTAATTTCAAAACTTGCCTCGTCACTATACGCAAATTTCAACATTGCTTTATTGGAATACATAGAAACCCAGATAACTTGATTCGGGATTGACTCATATTTTAACACATCGATCAATAATTGTTATGATAGGATGGTCGAAACTTATACAATCGTCATGTGTATTTGGGTTTCACAGTTGATCAGTGCATGCATTGTTTGATTTTAAGTTTTTCTAATATTTTGGGCCTCATAAGTCTAAACTCATGTTATAGAAGTTTTTTAATTATTATAAAAATAATATTTAATTCGTGATTTGTTAAATACGCGGTGACATGGTATTTATAAAAATGTCACCGCGTCTTATCAAAACTACGTCGTTTTGATACAATTCTATTATTTAAGAGAGTTCTATTACTTAAGAGTTCTACTCTTGATCCTCTCCCTATATATATATATATATATATATATATATATATATATATATATATATATATATATATATATATATATAATAAGGCTATGGCATGCAATTGATTAGCTTACTTATTAAATCTCATATTTGATCATAGTTTTCAACCCCTCCTCATCATTATTGCTTTGAACTTTTATTCAGAAAGTTTTACTGATTTTACTTTGTGCCAAAAACTATTAATTTTTAATGAATTCAAAAATTTTATGTCAATTATAAAAACCGATATATATAAATACATAAGATATGAGAAAATTGAAAATGGCTCTCAACAATAATTTATTTTATTTTATAACTTACAATTCCACAACTTCGTCATAGATTTTATCAACATATAAATCATTTCTCATTCTTTATATTGATACTCCCTTCATCTAAAAAAGAGTATTATCATTTTAAATAACAATCGAAAGAAGTTAGGAGTCTGTGGGGTCAAATATTATATTCATATTAGAGAGCTTTCAAAAAATATTAAAAAAAACTTTTATACTTTATTGTAGTTTAGATTGCTAGCTAGTATGTACTTATATTATATTATAAGATGCTCCCTCCGTCCTTTTATATATATATATATATATATATATATATATAGAGAGAGAGAGAGAGAGAGAGAGAGAGTCCGGATCAGGTCCAGACTTTCGAATCGGACCAAAATTCGGATTTTTTTTTGCTTTTTTTTTAAAACAACTAAAAATAAATAAATAAATAATTATGAAATTGAAATTTTTTCATAATACAGTGTTTTGGGTGTGATTTGGGTACGTATAATAAAACATGGTGGTACAGTCTGTGCAGACTGTACCACCATTTTTGGGTATAGGTATCCAAAACATGTCCAAAACATTGTATTATGAAAAAATTTCAGTTCCATAAAATATTAAAAAAAAAATTTAGTTGTTTTAAAAAAAAGTAAAAAAAAAATGGTCCGTTTTTGATCAGGTTCGGACTCCCGGACCTGATCAGTTCTGTATATATATATATATATATATATATATATATATATATGGGTTAAGTTCAGATGACCACCTGGGATTTGGGCGGTTTCCCACTTAACCACTTGTAGTCAGTAAAGCTACATTTAAACTCCTGACTTTTTAAGTTGAAGTGAAAAAGTGTTTTTCGTCTTAACTCCGTTACTTTATTTGGCTAAAGACTTAATTACCCTCACTTTAAAACACCCAGCTATAAAATCATTTATAAAAACAACCAAAAATAGATGTTCATCTCTCTCTCTCTCTCTCTTTTTCTAACAAACAAAAAACTTCAATAATATCCACCGATCTTCAGTAATTATAATTCCAAGTTTAGTAAAGAAAACTTCAATAATCTCTGTCTTGCTCATAAGACTTCCCATTGTTACAAATCAGATCTATTACACAAAGCAAACAAAAAAAATCAACACTAACTTCCAATCCCCCAATTTATGATGCTTAAAAGCAACACAAAAACGAATTAGACTCTAGGAAAGCCAAAACATAAAAGAGTAGAGTACAACATATGATTCACATTCGAACTGCTAAAAAACAGAGACAAAAACTATAAGCAACTGCAATCCAAAACAAGAAGATGGAATTCAGAAACAAACAGAGGAAATGGTGCTCAACTTTGGAACAGAGGAATTTGGCAGTAAAGTGGAGAGATTTCCTTCCTTTTTCTTTCCATCCACTATATTCGAATCCTCCCAGAGCTTGGACAGCTACAGAATCTAAAGGAACTACTGCTCTATTCAAATTCTCTATTCAATTTACTAAAGAAGTGCTAGAAAAAAGTGCAGCCCTGAGTATACAGAATATACATGCAACTTTAACTGCTTATGACTAGAATCTGGGTACTGGAAATAATCATCAATGCCCCCACAAAACATATACTTATAGATGCCCTCACAAAGTCACAATTCACACAAAAAATCAATCCTAGCAAACAACAACAGCACCCCTAATATCCCGATTGGGAATTGACCCAAAATCCTCACAAATGAATTCCCAAAAACCAACCCCAGCACCAATTTCCCTACCCGCAAAAACACCACGGATTCACAGAAATTTCACCCAAAACTTGGTTCCCAAAGCAGCGGTCTTCTATTTGCAACTCAATGATGCAATCGATATCCTCCACCACCAATATTGACCGATTCGTCGTCACAATCAGCAGCTTCTGCAGCTCCGTGTTACGCCTGAGCTCTGTCAACTCCAAGTCATAAATATCAAAATTTAAGTAATTAGCCATTGTAGCAATTAAGCTCGATTTTCCAGTCCCCAGAGGCCTATACAACAAATACCCCCTCTTCCAAGCCTTTCCGACCCTCCTATATTTCTCTCTCCTCTTGAAAAACCTCTCCAGATCCTTCAACACCATCTCCTTCACATCTAAGTTCATCGTCAGCGTCACAAAAGTAGCCGGATGGTCCAGATTAACGGATTTCCATGAACCCGTCCTGCCGGAGTACATGTTCTCCCCCTCTACCGTGAAGATCTTCAACGTTTTGCTCTCTTGTTTCTGACTTGTAGCTTTGGCAAACCCAGTTTTCCAAACCTGCATCACCCAAATCACCAGACCCAGTTGATAAAGTAAGGAAACAAAGAGAAGAAATTGCGAGAATCAGGCCGTCAAGGCCGAGCCAGGGACGAGGGCTGCCTGATTTGTTGGAGGAGGGTGGTAGAAGTACATATGCCGGCGGCGGCGATTTGGGAGAGAGAGAGATTCGGAGAGGGCAACACTTAAAGAAGCTTGAATTGGGGATTGTGGTATGAGGAGTGAGAAATGAGAGAGAGGCTATCGAATGAGGGAGAAGAGGGTATTTTGGATTATTTTTTTTTACTGTTACAGCCCTTCTCACGCGCTTTTGGCGTCTGACATACACGCACAGTTAAGTTGGATGGAAAAGGTGACGTTTTCACTTCACCTCAAAAGGTCGGGAGTTTAAATGTAGCTTTACTGACTACAGGTGGTTAAGTGGGAAACCGCCCAAACCTTAGGTGGTCATCTGAACTTAACCCTATATATATATATATATATATATATGTGTGTGTGTGTGTGTGTGTGTGTGTGACGCCCCCAAAATAGGTATACATCACCTATCTTGGGTCGCCAAATACATGGTATATAATACAAATACAAACTTAATTATACAACAAGAGCTGATAATTTTTACACGAATATTGTCTCATAGACAATATCCAAACTCAAATTCAATCCTCATTACATTTATTATCAAACTAAATAGTGAGGATTACTAAAACAGCCATCTCGGACCATCACTCCGTTCTCTAACTAGTCCCGAATATGTTCTTATTTCCTGAAGAGAATAGTGAAAGCAAAAGGGTGAGCTCAACTAGCCCAGTAAGAAATTTTATGACTAAGATAATGCAGAATAAGTTATCGTTAGCCTTCAACAATGTTAAACTGATAGAATATAATAGACAACAAGTTTAACTGCAGTGGAATAAGCAATCCATTAGAAGAGTCAAGTAGAGCATGATATCTACTATCTTCTATGATTTAAAAAGGTTTTCATCAACTTTATCGCTGAGACTCAGCTTAATAAATAAACCACATCATCGAATCATCTCTGCACTACTGGCCAAGGATATTCATGTAATCATTAATGGTCATGATTATACCGAATAATCCCTGGTCATAATCATACTAACCGCTGTCCCTCAATGCACTACAGACCAATGAGGACTTTTATCACATCATTTGTAACATTACGGGTCATGATTATACTGAATGATCCCTGGTCATAATCATACTAATCAACAGTCCATCTATGCACGTAAGCCAAAGATGACTTTCATCACAATATAAGCTTGAAGATGATAACAACGAAAGCAAAGGATAAATTTTAAAGATTTATAATTTAATTTATCCAGAATTTAATAATATCCAAATTGTCAACATGATACTGCTTTGTGGAGTAAAATTCAAGAATAATATCCATGTATCAAAAATAATTTAGATAAAAAAGAAATAAATTTTTTGGTGAATAGTACTTCGGGAATAGTATCTCGTGAATAGTATCCCGGCATGAAAAGTGTCCCGAATACCTGAATGAATAATATTTGAGTGAATAGTAATAGTGTGAATAGTAACCCGTGAATAGTAACTCGTGAATAGTACCCTAGCATGAAAAGTGTCCCGAATACCCGTGTGAATAATATTTTAGTGAATAGTAACCGGGTGAATAGTAACCCGTGAATAGTACCCAAGTATGAAAAGTGCCCCGAATACCCGAGTAAATAATATTCTAGTGAATAGTAATCGGGTGAATAGTAACTCGTGAATAGTATCCCGGGTGAAAATATTAATATTTAATAAGAAAGTTCAGATCAATATTCTAAAGAAACGATACATGATGAAGCGCAAAACACAAGGATATTCCACTAATTTCAGGGATTATAGAAGCAATACTTAACATAGTAAGTTTAGATTTAAGAATATGAAAAGAAATAACATACGAAACTGTAAATAAATTTTTACCTGTCATACGGTATGTAATCCGCGTAGACAAGTTATTCCGACATATTAAAGGATAAATACGAAAATATAGTAGTACTTATGAATACGAAAGAAATAATACCCCTTACTAAACAAAAATAATATCCCTTATGAATACAACAAATAATATCACTTACCTTAGTAGAAGACTGAATACTGCAATAGTGAAGTAGCAGAATACTCTTCTTCTTGCTCTCTATAGTTTCTCTCTCTATAGTTTCTCTTGTGAGTCTCAATGAATTGGTGAGAATGAAAGAAGAATTAAGCTTCTATTTATAGGAGAAATGACTAAATAGTAACTAATTCACGAACGGTCCAGATTGATTTACTATTAAAACGGACAGTCCAGATTGATTACTATTAAAATCACAACAGACGGTCCAGATTGATTTATTTTTAAAACCACGACCGACGGTCCAGATTGATTTACTATTAAAACCACCACCGACGGTCTAGATCGATTTACTATTAAAACCACCGACGACGGTCCAGATTGATTTACTATTAAAATCACCATTGACGGTCCAGATTGATTTACTATTAAAACCACCACCAATGGTCCAGATTGATTTACTATTAAAACCACCATCAATGGTCCAGATTGATTTAACTTATTACACTTTAGTACCCCTAAAGTATTCTAAGTTTGCATTATTTCCCTCTAAATTTTGTAATTCACTTATCTTCAATAAACACATTCTTAATACTTCAACAATTATTCATCATTAATATTATAACTCATAATATTTAACAACCAGATCATTCCCATGAAAAATGGGGCTTTCCGATAAGGATTTTTCCCTATTAGCGCGCAATTAGGTGACCAAACCTCTCCTCGACAGAACTTTCTAAACATCGTCAATATTACAAATAATAATATGAATTACTTTATTGTCTCAATTATTGATTTAATAATATAAAATATTATGCAGATGATACTGTAATAATAATTGAATAAAAATATGAGAGATATTATGCAGTAATTACTGTAGCAATAATTGAGTATAACTGAGTGACTTCTCACGTAAGTATCAATAATCAATATTGTGTGCTACTATGCAACCACGCGTATTACTGTACTTTTATCACCGGGTAGTTCAACAGTTAACGGTAAAACTTTCGCCGTTATTTTTATAAAAAGATATTTCTATCGTTTTCTAACTCCGACAATAATTTCGTTGTGGGGTCCACCAATAATTGTGCCGTCGTACGAATATTTTATGTTTAAAACGAATATTACCCGACCAATCGAATATTTTATAACTTGCATACTTTACAAAATTTATAAATATTACCCACAACTATAACATTATATCAAAACCACACCATAATATTCAAAAATATATTTCAAAAAAAATTAATCTTTATTTATGAAAGTTGGGGTCTTACAATATATGTGTGTGTGTGTGTGTGTTGTTTTAGATTTATGCATAAAAATTAAAAAAATAATTATATAACATTAAATATAATATCAATTGTCTATAATACAATTAAATTCTCATAATTATCATACTTATCTCATACTCTTTCTCATTAGTAATATTTTTTCATGAGAGGTAATTTTGGAAATATTGTATTTAATTACGTCTCTTAGATTATATAAAACGACAAATATTTAGAGAAAAATAAAATCATCTAAAACGACATATATTAAGAACGGAGGGAGTAAATCGCAGTATAACCCTCAAGAGGTTATAATTTGTAATGCAGATATACTCTAGGGGTATTTGTATTAAGAAGTTCTCTGAATGGTACGTTAAAATACAAATATGTGTCTAAACTATTCAGATGACCTCTTAATACAAAGATGTAGGCTGTTAAAATATATTAAGAGATGGACGGTTAATTAAAGATACATTAAGATACACTCAAACACTACCAGACCTCTGTTTAAAACTAGTTATGAGTACGTTTTTCCTTTTCATTTGTTTGTTTGTTTGTTTTTTTTGTGTGGCGTTTTGTATATAATTTTGGGGAACTGATATCTCTACACGTATTTTTAATATTTTTATATGATTCTCTCTCACATAAATATACGATGAGTTATTACTTTATATGAAAAGTAACTATATAAAAATAATGTTACTCATAATTCTGCTCATATATTTTGTATTGTAAGGGGAGTATATTGAAAAGTAAAACAGTTTCAACTGTCTTGGGTAAATTAAATCACTTCTATGCTGAAATATAAAATAAATAGCAAGTACAATTTTCAAAAAAAAACTATGGGGAGTGTTAGTGTTAATAACACTTTGTTGAATATTGATCATATAGTATATCATCACCACACAAACAGGTTTTAACTTTTAGAGAAATACTTTACGTTAGTGCTCAATAAAGTCGTTTATGACCTTAATTAATTTGACAACAGGACTTTTATGTAGATTTCTTGTTCAAATCGATCTTGACCCTTAACAATATATATATATATATATATATATATATATATGGAAAATTACAAGGTTCCCCTTCTATTGATAGAATCACATTGATGAACATAAAATATTGGATAAAATTGATTGCTTTGATTAATTGTAAAGAATTTGTCTTGCGTAAAGATTCTTCCAGCTTCTTCAGTGATTTATAAAATATTCAAACTATTATCTTGCATTGGATCACCCCCTCCCCTACCCCTACCTATTGTGTTTTTTTTAAATAAGAAAATAAATAAATTATGTATAAACATTTTTTCATTCTAAAATTAGTGCTAATTTTTTTATTTAATCGAGATATCATTTATTTTAAGACTATAAAATAATATAATATTCTTAATTAATTTGCTATTATTTTTTTAATATCATTTTAGCATAACACCACTACTACTAAATTCTTTGGTTATATTAGAGTACATTTGAAAGTACAAAATTATCTTTAAAAGTAGACATTTTATAAATGTATATAACACTTTAGCTGGCTAGGGAGTGGAAGAAAAAACACGATATGTTTTGATCAATCTAATTAATGTACCTGATGTAATGCTTTTAAAAAAACATTGTTGCAATTTGCTTAAGTAACTTTTGTTTACTAATGAGATGACTTTAGCTATCCATTGATTGGATTTTTTTTTTATGTTGGAACTTGTGACTCGTAAGATAGAAGTTATTAGAAAAGATTAGTGCGGAGCGCAGGGGCGGAGCCATGTAGGGGCTCGGTTGGGCTGTTGTAAAACTCCAACTTTTATAAATAAAGATGAATTTTCTATAAATATCATTTTTGAATATTATGGAGTTAATTTGATATAATGTTATAATTGTGGGTAATATTTATAAATTTTACAAAGTACGCAAGTTGTTATATAATATTCGATTGGTCGGAGAATATTCGTTTTAATAGGAAATATTCGTACAACGGCACAATCATTGGTGGACCCCACAACGAAATTATTGTCGGAATGAGAAAACGACAAAAATATTTTATTAAAAATAACGACGGAAGTTTTACCATTGATACTGTTGAACTACTCGGTAGTAAAAGTACAGTAATACGTATGGTTGCATAGTAGCACACGGTATTGATTATTAATGCTTATGTGAGAAGTGTAACAACCCCAAAACAGGTCCATTCCATCCAACCCATTTTGAGTCGCCAAATACATGGTACAGATAACAACTACAACTTTATTACAACAATTGTAGTGCAAAATATAACAACACATATGCTATGAGTTCGGGTACAAATATATACCAACTGTGACTCATGTCCCAACCTTGGATAGCACGTCACAATGACACCTTACATAAAGGTATAGTCAAAAACTGTTTTAGAAATTAGAATCTTTGGGAAGTGCTCAAGGAAACCTTCGTACATGGGAGGCCATGCATCTAGGTTATGATAGATATCATATGGCCACAGAATTATCCTTGGTTGACCCAATAGACCCCAAAGAAAAACGAGAAGATTGCTATCATATTCTTCTCAATGGTGAATCTTCTCTTGACTTATCATTATCTCCACTGTATCTAATTGAGAATTATACTTCAAACAAACACCAAGATTATATAGGTAGTGCTTGTAGATATACTCGGCAAGCGGATGTGCACAATCCTGTCTTATGATGACACGAGGTTGTATGTCGTTAGACATCTTGTATGATAGTGGCAAAAATACCCTTCCAACGTTGAGTTCACTTCACCCTAGATGATTCACCAAATATAACTTCTAAATGATGACCACCGTTCTATTCCCCTGTTACCCCCGCTCGACCCAGCTACACTCTTATTACCTGAAAGGAATTGTGAAACAGAAGGGTGAGCACAACTAGCCCAGTAAAGAATATCATGACTAAAGATAAATAAATTATCAATAGCCTTCAACAGAATTAAATCAGAGATTTAGAACATATGGTAGATGATAAAAATTTTCAACCATAGTTGCAGCGGAACGAGCAATCCATTAGAAGAGTCAAATAGACCGTAAAGTCTATTATCTTCTCCATGTTAAAAATCCACCAACAATATTTTATCCCTGTAACATCAATCAACAGTTCATTTCCACAATTATATGAATAACTCATAATCATAATTGTAATTCTAAATTCTTCTTCGCATCCAGGAAGAAGATAATTTTCATCACATGTCTTTACCTGAAACATCAAAGATCATGGTTATACCAAATCACAGTTCCTGTTTATAATCATACTAACAAATCCATCTTTGCACTACGGGTCAAAGATATTCATCAACAAACCATCTTTGCACTACAGGCCAAAGATATTCAACAACAGTTCATCTTTGCACTACAGGCCAAAGATATTCATCAACAGACCATCTTTGCACTACAGGCCAAAGATATTCAACAACAGTTCATCTTTGCACTACAGGCCAAAGATATTAATATCTCAAAGAAATATATAATCATTTCAGAATTTATATAAACAATAATTATAACCATGTTGATCATTTCAGCTTTGCACTTAAGCTAAAGAACACTCTCGAGCTATATGACCCTCCTTTCCACAGTTATAACATACCTTGGATTGTTGTGGGTAGTTTGGGCTGATATGTCCCTCTTTTCCACATTTGTAACATACGACCGATGGTCATTCTCCTCCCCTAGAAACAGTTGATGTTTGTACTGACGTCTTCACGCTATCATTGTTGTACCTTCTCTTCTTGAAATCTCCTCCCGACTCGCTCCTTCTATTATCACGACCACGATTACCACCAGAGTGGTTACCGCTTTTGTCCGAATGTTTTCCTCCCTGCTGGTTTTCATTTCTTCGATGGCTGCCGCCACCGGTATGACCCTGGTTGTGGTCCCTCGGTTGCACATACTCATTATCTCGCTCTAATAATTGAGCCCTGTTTACGACATCTGAATATAAAGAAAATTTATGAGAGATAAGATATTGTCGAATCTCGGGTTTTAGACCTCTCAAAAATATCCTTGTCATTCGTTCCTCATTTTTGACCAAATGAAGTACAAACCTGGATAACTCTGCAAACTTCGCCTCGTACTGGGACACCGTCATGTTGTTTTGTTCCAGTCTGATAAACTCCACCTCCTTCATATGACGAATACTTTCAGGAAAGTACTTGTCATTGAATAGTTTTTGAAATGTTTCCCAGGACATGTTGAGTGCGTCAGGCTGGGTACGCTTCACAGACTCCCACCAGTAGTCTGCCTCACCGCGGAACATAAAGGTGGCGAATGGAACCTTCTGTTCCTCCGTGCATCCCAAGACATCGAATATCTTGGTAATTTGCTTGACCCACGTTTCCGCCATGATCGGATCCGGCTTTCCCTTAAATTCTGGTGGTCCCAATTCTTTGAACTGCTTAGCTGTGACAAACCGCGCGTTGTTATCATTTCCACCCGTATTCTGCACACGAGTCTCCCTCGTCTGATTTTGTATGAACTGCAAAAAGCTCCTAAACATTCCATCATTCATAGTTTGCTCGGTAACGTTGTTTACATGAGGAATATTGCCTTCCTGTTGCACGTTCCCCTGGGTGGTGATCAAAGGTGTCTCCACGGTCTGATTTACTCCATTATTAACGTTCTCAGCTGCCATTCTTAAATACTGCCATAAAACAAGGGTTAATAGTCATGTCATATATTATCCCTATACTCTGACCGACCAAATAAACACCAAATAAACTTAGTCAGGTCATACTAGCGAAGGAATTTCCCGTCTCTCCCCTCCTAGTTCTTGTCTCACATCTCAGCCAGGGATCATATCCCTAAGCTCTGATACCAACTGTGACGCCCCCAAAATAGGTATACAACACTCATTCTGAGTCGCCAAATATATGGTACAGAAAGCAAACTACAACTTCAATAATACAATTGTCGTGCAAAATACGACAACACATACTGTGAGTTTAAATACAAATATTGTCTTCTGGACAATATCCACACTCAAATAAATTCTCATTACAATTATTCAAACACTATTTTACAAAAATAGTGAGGACTGCTAAAACATCTTTCTAGAACCATCACTCCATATCCCGACTAGATCCTGCTATGTTCTCACCTCCTGAGAAGAAAAATAGAACAAAAAGGAAAAGGGTGAGCACAACTAGCCCAATAAAGAATATTATGACTAAGATAATATACAACAAATTATCGTTAGTCTTCAACAGGAAAAAATCTGATAGAATATAATCGACAACAAGTTTTAGATCAACAACTGCAGCAGAAACAGCAAACCATTAGAAGAGTCAAGTAGAGAAAGAATTCTACTATCTTCTAAGATTTAAAAGTCCATCATCAATATTTTATCCCTGTAACATCAATTAATAATCATCTTTATCTAAATATTCATCTTTGCACTACAGGCCAAAGATATTCATTTGTATCACCTGTCAGTCATGTTCATCTCAACACCTGTTCATCTTTGCACTACAGGCCAAAGATATTCATCAAGTAATCATATATCTTTGCACTACAGGCCAAAGATATTCAGTAATATCATCATTTAGGACTGAGGATGATGAAAAATATCTTAAAGAGAACGAATCCAGTGAGATAGAAGGACAAATATTAGGGATTCTTATAACAGTTTATCCAAGATCAATAATACTTCATAATAATCAATTGTGAAGCAGAATTTAAAAAAATAAAGATCAAAACATGGATACAATCAAATATAGTAACCATAATAGACATATTGGACAAAAAAAAAATTTTATTTTTCGGTGAATAGTGCCGTATTCGTGAATAGTACCGTATACGTGAATAGTGTCGTATACGTGAATAGTAACCCCGACACAAAAAGTTTCAAATTTGATAAAAACTCATATCAATATTTCAGCATAATGATATTGAAAAAAATAATATCATTTAAGAAGAAAATAATATCCTTTACCTCAAAATATCAGTACTTCTGGTCGGAATACCGGTATAAGGCTGAAAGAAACTTGCTCTGATGAATAGAAACTCTCAAAATATCTAAATACTCACAAAATACACTCAATAATCTAGAGAGAGAAGGAGAGAAAACTTGTTTCTGGTGTGATTTTCAATTCTAATTTAGCCCTCTATTTATAGGAAAATTTTAGTAGGCTTGACCTGCAACCTGATGGCTTTACCTGCTACTATTCCCACCCACCACATTTGAATAAAAATCTCAGCATATTTTTTCACCAGCCACAAGTGGGGCCCACCAATTCTAGAATTTTTCATCAAAATGATAAACTCCGAAAATTCAACAATTTCTGAACCAGTCATCTTGTAAAATTCATAATAAATCATACGTTCATTTTTAACGGTTCAAAATTTGTGGGCATATACTCAACTTATATATGTATAACATATTCAAAAATTACCACGATCCAACGGTCGGATTAAAAATTATAACCCCCGCAAAATATCTCAAAAACCCTGATTTTTAATACCTCCATTCCGACAAAAATACTGATAAAAATCTCAACATTAACTCCTTCATTTTTAACCACAAAAATATACCCCTCATTTATATCCACATAAAATAAATATTTCCTTATCATATGAAGCAATAATTAATTATTCACAAATAATATTATAGAATCACATTTATGACAACCAGGCCGTTCTCAGTAAAGAGGGAGCTTTCCAATAAGGATTTCTCCTTACTTGCGCGCAATTAGATGACCAAACCTCTCCTTAGACAGTTCTAGACATTGCCAATAATGTTATCTAATAATATTATTCAAATAATATGAATTATTGATCTGATAAAGGAAAATACTGTGCAGCAACAATTATTGAAACAACAATAATATAAAATATCAACGCAACAATTATTGAATCAATAAAATAAAATATTAAACAATAACTACTGTAACAATTATTGAGTAGTGCCTTCTTACGTAAGAATCAATACTTGGTGCAATACCGTGTGCTACTGTATTTTAACCACCGGGTATTCCAACAGTATTAACGGTAACAACTACGCCGTTATTTATAAACAACTTATACTTGTCATTTTTTTCATCCAATCGATTTCCGTTATGGGGCCCACACAAGGCTGCGCCTTCGTACGAATATTCCCCGACAGCAAGAATATTTCACGACCAAACGAATATTCCCCGACAAAATGAATATTTTATAACCACTTGCTTATTTTGTAAAATTTACACATTTCACCCATAACCAAAGTATTATATCAAATTAACCCCTTATTATTCACAATAATATTTAGAGAAAATTTGATTTTATTCATTAATAAGTTGGGGTCTTACAACCTCCCCTCCTTATGAAATTTCGTCCTCGAAATTGACGTACGTATCTGATATTTAGAAAAGGTGAGGATACCTCGCTTTCATTTCTGATTCCAACTCCCAGGTCATTTCTTCAATAGCATGATTTCTCCACAAAATCTTAACTTGTGGTATAACCTTCGTGCGTAGGACATGCTCTTTCCTATCCAAGATCTTAACAGGTACCTCCTCGTACGTTAAATCTTCAGCTATCTCGTCTAGTTCTAACTCAATAATGTGGTTCGGGTCTTTAACATATTTACGAAGCATAGATATGTGAAAAACATTATGAACACGAGACATGCTTGGAGGTAATGCGAGTCTATATGCCACATTTCCTATTCGCTCAAAAATCTCAAATGGACCAACAAATCTTGGATTGAGCTTTCCTCTCTTTCCAAATCTTGTAACTCCCTTCCATGGTGCAACACGTAACAGTACATGATCCCCAATATTAAATTTCACGTCCTTCCGATGAAGATCCGCATAACTCTTTTGTCGATCCTGTGCCGTTTGTATACGTTGTCGAATCGTTTGGATCTTCTCTGTAGTCATGCGTACCAACTCTGGTTCCAACAATGTTGCTTCACCCACCTCGTTCCAGCATACTGGAGAACGACATTTTCTGTAAGACCCCGAATTTTATGAAATAAAAGTATTCAATTTTTCTTATAATTACTATTCAGTAAATGGTTAAATTGATAAAAGTTTAAAGTTATGGGTGAAATATGAATTTTTTTCAAAATAAGCAAGTGGTTATAAAATAATCATTGTTGTCGGGGAATATTCGTTTGGTCGTGGAATATTCTTTCTGTCGGGGAATATTCGTACGACGGCGCAGCTATTTGTGGGCCCCATAACGAATAACTGTCGGGTAAAGAAAACGACAAATTTGAGTTTTTACAAATAACGGCGTAGTTGTTACCGTTAACACTGTTAGAATACCCGGTGGTTAAAATACAGTAATACGCGTTATTGCACAGTAGCACACGGTATTGCATAGTATTTTTGAAATTATTGATTTTTACGTAAGAAGGCACTACTCAATAATTGTTACAGTAATTACTGTTCAATATTTTATTTTATTGATTCAATAATTGCTACGTTGAAATTTTATATTATTGTTGTTCAATAATTGTCACTGCACAGTATTTCTCATTATCAGATCAATAATTCATATTATTTGAATAATATTATTAGATAACATTATTGGCAATGTCTAGAAAGTTCTGTCTAAGGAGAGGTTTGGTCACCTAATTGCGCGCCAGTAAGGAAAAATTCTTATTGGAAAGCCCCCTCTTTCCTAGGAACGGTCTGGTTGTCATAAATGTGATTCTGTAATATTATTTGTGAATAATTAATTATTGATTCATATGATAAGGAAATATTTATTTTATATGAATATAAACGAGGGATATATTTTTGTGGTTAAAAATGAAGGAGTTAATGTTGAGATTTTTATCCGTATTTTTGTCGGAATGGAGGTATTAAAAATCAGGATTTTTGAGATATTTTGCGGGGGTTATAATTTTTAATCCGACCGTTGGATCGTGGTAATTTTTGGATATGTTATACATATATAAGTTGAGTATATGCCCACAAATTTTGAACAGTTAAAAATGAACGTATGATTTATTATGAATTTTACAAGATGACTGGTTCAGAAATTGTTGAATTTTTGGAGTTTATCATTTTGATGGAAAATTCTAGAATTGGTGGGCCCCACTTGTGGTTGGTGAAGAAATGTGTTGAATTTTATTTCAAATATGGTGGGTGGGAATAGTAGCAGGTAAAGCCATCAGGTTGCAGGTCAAGTTTGCTAAAATTTTCCTATAAATAGAGGGCTAAGTTAGAATTGAAAAACACACCAGAAACATAAGCTTTCTCTCTTTCTCTCTCTATATTATGAAGCATATTTTGTGAGTATTTAGATACTTTGAGAGTTACTATTCAGTGCAAGTTTCCTTCGGCTTTGCATTCCAGTCAGAAATACTGCACTTTTGAGGTAGGGGATTGTAAGGGATTTTAAGGGTTGTTATGTTTTTCAGTTTCGTAATTTTTCTGACCTTCAAAAATTTTAGAAAAATTTGAAATGATATTTTGATGAGTTTTCTTGATTGTGTCCAAAAATAGTGATTTTTTGATATATAGATTGAGAGTTATGAATTTTATGAGAAAAGACTATTTTAAAAGTAATCGCTTATAATTCTTTGTGGTTAACTCCAAAATTGATGAAATTTTTATTGAGAGTACATGTATATGATAGAAGTATACTATGTAAATTTCAGAATTTTTGGACAAAATTATAATTTTTGATAAATGTCTAAATATTCGGCTGTTTTGGCCATATGAAAAATAGTAAATGACTTTTAAAAATTCTGAGAAAAATATATGTTCACTATGGGACTATATTATGCTAAATCCCAGAAAAGAAATATTTTTGGAACTGATTTGGTATTTTTCATGAAAATGGTCTAGTTATGAGTAAATGAATTAAATATGTTTTGTGAAGTAAGAAAATTGAAAAATAGAATTTTATGACTTGAGAATCTTATATGAGGTATATGCAGATTTTTGATGTGGGTTTTGATTATTGGTGATAAAATCTTATGAGTTTGGTATTTTAGAATGGTTAAATGCATTATTTAGTAAAGTATAAACAATTTAAATAAATTGTTTATAAGCTTAAGAAATATTATTCTTTCAATATCATTATACCGAAATACTGGTATGGATTTTATTGTGGAATTTCTATCTTTTTGTGTCGGGTTTACTATTTATGAGTTACTATTTACGAGTTACTATTCATGAGTTACTATTCACGAGTTACTATTCACGATAAAAATTGGTTTCTTTTTCTAACCAAATTATAGTTGATTTACGAATATTACTCTTGAGATTAAAACTAGATGTTGATCATATTATTTTTATTATTATATATAACATTTTTATAACCCTAATGATGATATTTCTCTTTGACTTGAGTGTAAAGATGGGTAGATTTTTGGTATGATCATGATTATGGGTTATCTTTGGCCAGTAGTGCAAAGTTGAATCGTTGATTGGTATGATCATGACCATTGAATTTATAAGTGAATATCTTTAGCTTAAGTGCAAAGGTGAATTGATCAACATGGTTATAATTATTGTTTATATAAATTCTGAAATGATTATTTATTTCTTTGAGATATTAATATCTTTGGCCTGTAGTGCAAAGATGAAATATTGATGAATATCTTTGGCCTGTAGTGCAAAGATGAATTGTTGATGAATATCTTTGGTCCGTAGTGCAAAGATAACATGTTGTTGAATATCTTTGGCCAGTAGTGCAAAGATGAACAGATATTGAGATAAACATGACCAACTGGTGATACAAATGAATATCTTTGGCCGTAGTGCAAAGATGAAGTTATTAGTATGATTATGAACAGGAAATGTGATTTGGTGTAACCATGATCTTTGATGTTTCAGGTAAAGATAGGTGATGAAAATTATCTTCGTCCTGGATGAGAAGAGGAATTTAGAACTACAATTATGATTATGAGTTATTCTTATGATTGTGAACCAGAATTGTTGATTGATGTTACAGGGATAAAATATTGTTGGTGGATTTTTAACATGGAGAAGATAATAGACTTTATAGTCTATTTGACTCTTCTAATGGATTGCTCGTTCCGCTGAAACTATGCTTGAAATTTTTATCATCTACCATATGTTCTAAATCTCTGATTTATTACTGATGAAGACTATTGCTAATTTATTTATCTTTAGTCATGATATTCTTTACTGGGCTAGTTGTGCTCACCCTTCTGTTTCACAATTCCTTTCAGGTAATAAGAGTGTAGCTGGGTCGAGCGGGGGTAACAAGGGAATAGAACGGTGGTCATCATTTAGTAGTTATATTTAGTGAATCCAATAGGGTGAGGCTAACCCAACGTTGAAAGGGTGTTTTGCCACTACCATACAAGATGTCTAATGCAATACAACCTCGTGTCATCATAAGACAGGGTTGTGCTCATCCACTTGCTGAGTATCTTTACGAGCACTACCTATATAATCTTGGTGTTTGTTTGAAGTATAATTCTCAACTAGAGACAGTGGAGATAATGATAAGTCAAGAGAAGACTCACCATTGGGAAGAATATGATAGTAAACTTCTCGTTTTTCTTTGAGGTCTATTGGGTCAACCAAGGATAATTCTGTGGCCATATGATATCTATCATAACCTAGACGCATGCCCTCCCATGTACGAAAGTTTCCTTGAGCACTTCCTAAAGATTATAATTTCTAAAACAGTTTTTGACTATACCTTTATGTAAGATGTCATTGTGAGGTGATGTTCACGGTTGGAACATGAGTCACATTTGGTATATATTTGTATCCAAACTCACAGCATATGTGTTGTTGTATTTTGCACGACAATTGTTGTAATAAAGTTGTAGTTATTTTCTGTACCATATATTTGGCGACTCAGAATAGGTTGGATGGAATGGACCTATTTTGGGGTTGTCACATTTTCTTCCATACAACGCCTCGAATGGAGCCACACCTATGCTCGCCTGATAACTGTTGTTGTAGGAGAATTCCACCAATGGTAGGTACTTATCCCAACTCCCTTTGAGATCTAGGACACAAAGTCTTAATAAATCTTCAAGAGTTTGAATAGTCCTCTCTGATTGTCCGTCCGTTTGAGGATGGTATGCCGAACTGAATCCTAAATCCGTGCCCATAGCTTTCTGCAAGCTAACCCAAAATCGTGAAGTGAATCTTGGGTCACGATCCGAAACTATGGATACTGGCATGCCATGCAATCTCATAATCTCGTTCACGTACATACTAGCAAGACGTTCAAGGGAATAAGTCTCACGTATCGGCAAGAAATGAGCGGACTTGGTTAATCTATCAACAATAACCCAAATCGCATCTATGCCTTGAGAAACCTTGGGAAGAGCCGTAACAAAATCCATAGTAATGTGTTCCCACTTCCATTTCAGAATCTCAAGTGGTTGGAATGGACCATTTGGTACTTGATGCTCCGCTTTTACACGTTGACAAGTTAAACATCTCGAGATAAACTCCACGATCTCTCTTTTCATATTGCTCCACCAAAATGTATGTCGAAGATCGTGATACATTTTGGTACTCCCAGGATGGATTGCAAATGGTATGTTGTGTGCCTCCATCATTATTCTATGCTTCAAGTCAAAATCGTTAGGAACACAAAGTCTGGAGTTGACTCGAAGTATTCCTTCTTCTTCGATTCTTGCTTCTGGAATAGCACCTTCTTGCACTTTCTTCTTCATACGCATCAGCTCCATGTCCGTAGCTTGAGCAGCTTTAACTTTATCAATTAAAGTCGATTTTACTCGTATATCATCACGTGGGTCCCTAGAGTCATTAACTCTATCTCTATCATTTATAAATTATACAAAATAGGTCTTTGTGTTCAACAATATCGCACTCGTACTCGCGTACAATCTTCTACTCAATGTGTCCGCTACCACGTTCGCTTTTCTAGGATGGTATGGTCAGAACAGGTTCTGAATGAGTCGCCTCTTGAGCATCTTCTCGCATTCCTCGCTCCATACGAATTTTGTATCTTTCTGAGTCAGCTAAGTTAACGGAGTAGCGATTCAAGAAAATCCTTCCACGAATCTCCGATAGTAACCAGCTTAGCTCGGAAAGCTACGTACTTTGGTCACCGACTTCGGTTGCTCTCAATTGTGATTCATATCCCAATCTTGGATAGCACGTCACAATGGCACCTATTGTTTTACCACCACACAAATATAGAGTCCCTTACGGAGAGTCTGACTTTGGTGCATTCCACAAAGGAAATCACCAGATAGAGGCTCGGGTACCAACTTCTATAGTTGGATTTTTAACTCCTGAAGTTCAATAGGAGCTATTCAATATGAGATTTTAGAAGTGGGTTTTGTACCGGGTTGAAGATCAATACAAAAATTCAATATCACGCTCTAGGTTAGGCCAGGAAAATTCTTCAGGAAATACGTCAGGAAATTCACTAACAACAGAAATATCATTCAAATCTGACGTATTTTTGTTCAAGTCCATGACATGGGCTAAGAAAGCTTGACATCCATTTTTCAATAAACGAATGGCTTTATGGCGTGGTATGACAGCAATTGATTTTAGTGGTTTGGTTGCTTGAATTCGCATAACAGGTTGGTTAGGAATATGAAAACTAACAACCTTACGAAAACAATCAATTTTGGCATGATGAGTAGTTAACCAATCAATTCTTAAAATCACATCTAAAGCAAGTATCTTTAAAGAGATAAGTTCAACAGGTAATGTGATTGTGCCAACTTGGATTAAGCAAGATTTATAAACTGTAGATGTAATGAAAGTTTCTCCTAATGGAGTCTCCACAGATAGGTTAAAGTCCAATTTCTCCGGAGTCAAGTTTAAACGTTGAGCACAAGCAGGAGAGATAAAAGAATGGGTAGAACCGGTATCTAGTAAGGTATAAACTTCGTAAGAATTCAAGATTAGCTTACCCGTGATCACCTCGTTCGGGTTTCTCGCGTTTTAGCCAATCACGACAAACGCCTTTCCAGGAACCGCTGATTTCGACTTATCCGGGACAACTTTTGGAGTCACCATCCCCGCTGAACTTGATTTTGCTACAGAACACTCTCGAGCTATATGACCCTCCTTTCCACAGTTATAACATACCTTGGATTGTTGTGGGCAGTTTGGGCTGATATGTCCCTCTTTCCCACATTTGTAATATACGACCGGTGGTCGTTCTCCACCCCTAGAAACAGTTGATGTTTGTGCTGTCGTCTTCACGCTATCATTGTTGTACCTTCTCTTCTTGAAATCTCCTCCCGACTCGCTCCTTCTATTATCACGACCACGATTACCACCAGAGTGGTTACCGCTTTGTCCGAATGTTTTCCTCCCTGCTGGTTTTCATTGCTTCGATGACTGCCGCCATCGGTATGACCCTGATTGTGGTCCCTCGGTTGCACATACTCATTATCTCGCTCTAATAATTGAGCCCTGTTTACAACATCTGAATATAAAGAAAATTTATGAGAGATGAGATATTGTCGAATCTCGAATTTTAGACCTCTCAGAAATATCCTTGTCATTCGTTCCTCATTTTCGACCAAATGAGGTGCAAACCTGGAGAACTCTGCAAACTTTGCCTCGTACTGGGACACCGTCATGTTGTTTTGTTCCAGTCTGATAAACTCCACCTCCTTCATATGACGAATACTTTCAGGAAAGTACTTGTCATTGAATAGTTTTTGAAATGTTTCCCAGGACATGTTGAGTGCGTCAGGCTGGGTACGCTTCACAGACTCCCACCAGTAGTCTGCCTCACCGCGGAACATAAAGGTGGCGAATGGAACCTTATGTTCCTCCGTGCATCCCAAGACATCGAATATCTTGGTAATTTGCTTGACCCACGTTTCCGCCATGATCGGATCCGGCTTTCCCTTAAATTCTGGTGGTCCCAATTCTTTGAACTGCTTAGCTGTGACAAACCGCGCGTTGTTATCATTTCCACCCGTATTCTGCACACGAGTCTCCCTCGTCTGATTTTGTATGAACTGCAAAAAGCTCCTAAACATTCCATCATTCATAGTTTGCTCGGTAACGTTGTTTACAGGAGGAATATTGCCTTCCTGTTGCACGTTCCCCTGGGTGGTGATCAAAGGTGTCTCCACGGTCTGATTTACTCCATTATTAACGTTCTCAGCTGCCATTCTTAAATACTGTCATAAAACAAGGGTTAATAGTCATGTCATATATTATCCCTATACTCTGACCGACCAAATAAACACCAAATAAACTTAGTCAGGTCATACTAGCGAAGGAATTTCCCGTCTCTCCCCTCCTAGTTCTTGTCTCACATCTCAGCCAGGGATCATATCCCTAAGCTCTGATACCAACTGTGACGCCCCCAAAATAGGTATACAACACCCATTCTGAGTCGCCAAATACATGGTACAGAAAGCAAACCACAACTTCAATAATACAATTGTCGTGCAAAATATGACAACACATACTGTGAGTTTAAATACAAATATTGTCTTCTGGACAATATCCACACTCAAATAAATTCTCATTACAATTATTCAAACACTATTTTACAAAAATAGTGAGGACTGCTAAAACATCTTTCTAGAACCATCACTCCATATCCCGACTAGATCCTGCTATGTTCTCACCTCCTGAGAAGAAAAATAGAACAAAAAGGAAAAGGGTGAGCACAACTAGCCCAGTAAAGAATATTATGACTAAGATAATATACAACAAATTATCGTTAGTCTTCAACAGGGAAAAATCTGATAGAATATAATCGACAACAAGTTTTAGATCAACAACTGCAGCAGAAACAGCAAACCATTAGAAGAGTCAAGTAGAGAAAGAATTCTACTATCTTCTAAGATTTAAAAGTCCATCATCAATATTTTATCCCTGTAACATCAATTAATAATCATCTTTATCCAAATATTCATCTTTGCACTACAGGCCAAAGATATTCATTTGTATCACCTGTCAGTCATGTTCATCTCAACACCTGTTCATCTTTGCACTACAGGCCAAAGATATTCATCAAGTAATCATATATCTTTGCACTACAGGCCAAAGATATTCAGTAATATCATCATTTAGGACTGAGGATGATGTAAAATATCTTAAAGAGAACGAATCCAGTGAGATAGAAGGACAAATATTAGGGATTCGTATAACAGTTTACCCAAGATCAATAATACTTCATAATAATCAATTGTGAAGCAGAATTTAAAAAAATAAAGATCAAAACATGGATACAATCAAAGATAGTAACCCTAATAGACATCTTGGATAAAAAGGGAAAAATTTTATTTTTCGGTGAATAGTGTCGTATTCGTGAATAGTACCGTATACGTGAATAGTGCCGTATACGTGAATAGTAACCCCGACACAAAAAGTTTCAAATTTGATAAAAACTCATATCAATATTTCAGCATAATGATATTGAAAAAAATAATATCATTTAAGAAGAAAATAATATCCCTTACCTCAAAATATCAGTACTTCTGGTCGGAATACCGGTATAAGGCTGAAAGAAACTTGCTCTGATGAATAGAAACTCTCAAAATATCTAAATACTCACAAAATACACTCAATAATCTAGAGAGAGAAGGAGAGAAAACTTGTTTCTGGTGTGATTTTCAATTCTAATTTAGCCCTCTATTTATAGGAAAATTTTAGTAGGCTTGACCTGCAACCTGATGGCTTTACCTGCTACTATTCCCACCCACCACATTTGAATAAAAATCTCAGCATATTTCTTCACCAGCCACAAGTGGGGCCCACCAATTCTAGAATTTTTCATCAAAATGATAAACTCCGAAAATTCAACAATTTCTGAACCAGTCATCTTGTAAAATTCATAATAAATCATACGTTCATTTTTAACGGTTCAAAATTTGTGGGCATATACTCAACTTATATATGTATAACATATTCAAAAATTACCACGATCCAACGGTCGGATTAAAAATTATAACCCCCGCAAAATATCTCAAAAACCCTGATTTTTAATACCTCCATTCCGACAAAAATACTGATAAAAACCTCAACATTAACTCCTTCATTTTTAACCACAAAAATATACCCCTCATTTATATCCACATAAAATAAATATTTTCTTATCATATGAATCAATAATTAATTATTCACAAATAATATTATAGAATCACATTTATGACAACCAGGCCGTTCCCAAGAAAGAGGGGGCTTTCCAATAAGGATTTCTCCTTACTGGCGCGCAATTAGATGACCAAACCTCTCCTTAGACAGTTCTAGACATTACCAATAATGTTATCTAATAATATTATTCAAATAATATGAATTATTGATCTGATAAAGGAAAATACTGTGCAGCAACAATTATTGAAACAACAATAATATAAAATATCAACGCAACAATTATTGAATCAATAAAATAAAATATTGAACAATAACTACTGTAACAATTATTGAGTAGTGCCTTCTTACGTAAGAATCAATAATTGGTGCAATACCGTGTGCTACTGTATTTTAACCACCGGGTATTCCAACAGTATTAACGGTAACAACTACGCCGTTATTTATAAACAACTTATGCTTGTCGATTTCTTCATCCAATCGCTTTCCGTTATGGGGCCCACACAAGGCTGCGCCTTCGTACGAATATTCCCCGACAGCAAGAATATTCCACGACCAAACGAATATTCCCCGACAAAATGAATATTTTATAACCACTTGCTTATTTTACAAAATTTGCACATTTCACCCATAACCAAAGTATTATATCAAATTAACCCCTTATTATTCACAATAATATTTAGAGAAAATTTAATTTTATTCATTAATAAGTTGGGGTCTTACAACGTAGCCGGGACAAGTCGGGGAACGGAGTGATGGTCCGAATGATAGTATTAGTTAGTAGTCCTCATTATTCTATGTAATTGTGTGTTAATAAATGTAATGAGGACTCCTTTTGAGTATGGATACTCTCTAGTAGACAATATTTGTATTCAAACTCACAGTTTATGTTTTGTACACGACAGTTGTATTATTAAGTTGTATTTGAATTCTGTACCATGTATCTGACGACCCAAGATGGGTGATGTATACCTAATTTTGAGGGCGTCACAGCTGTAGCCTGGGCCAATTTTTTATTTATTTTTTTTTACTTATATATCTTATCCCAGCCCAAAAACCCAAGTAATCTCAAAAATAAAGGAACGGGAACTACCGAGCAAGGAACATTTCCTGCAAGAGGTACTACCGAGCAGGCGAGCAAGGAGCAGATTGAAGAACAATCTAAGGCACACTGCACATCTAGAGTTGAAGAACAGAACTCAACTTCAGGTAATTTAGATTTTATATTGTATGAGCAGAAAATTGGTTAGCATGTGATTAGATAGTAAGTTAATTGAGTTATGTGATAATCAAAAGAATTGTTTGAATATTCATGTTTTGTTAATGTTTTGGACTGCTATTGTTTGATATATAGCTAGAGGAGTTTAGGTTGGGCTGAGGAGACATAAGGATGGTGATATGGGTTTATGATGTAAACCAATGGCTGTGAAATTGGTAACCTAAAACTGTGCCTACCAACTGTTTGATAAAAGTTCTAAAAGAACTGTTTTGGCTAAAAACTGAATATCAGAACAAAGTAAAGCATGGGCTTGATTTATTTAACATATGTGATAACAATTAAAGTGTTTTAGCATGTTAAACTTAAACAAAGTGCATTTTTTAGGCTAAATCTAATAGATGAGTTTCTAACATGTTAAGGCAACTGTGGGTACTGTTTTGGGCAATGTATTAGGACTGAAATAGAGGAGTTATATATGCTCAAAGTTAGGTGTAAACTAACTAGAGTTAGGTGTAAACTAATGCGCCTTCCGCACTACTGAACCTATTATTGGATCCTGTAGTAGTGATAAAGAAATTTATCTTGGGGAGATCTAATCTACACTAGCAATTACCCTTCCTGTAAATCATTATGCAGGTGGCATTAGAAGCTACTAATTGCTTAGTTAGTGTTTGTGAAGGTGACATTAGATACTTCTGTTGTTTTTAAGCTGAATTTAGACATTTCTAGAGGTGATATACATTTACGCACAATTGAAGCATGAAAAATTGGTGCCACTTCTGTCTACAAATTTTAGCGAGAGTTTTGAATGTTGGTTCTTTTGTTTCTACCTGAATTTTGCTGAACTTTTAGTACTATGCTCCTAAAGTCTGGCTATCTTGCTGATTGTTATATGTTTTAAAGTAGTAGTTGCTGCTGTTATTTTTGTTTCTGCTTTGAGAATTATAATGTGGTTTTATATTGTTGTTTTTGGTTCTCCATTGATCATTAGCAACCCTCTTTGACTTGTATTTCTCACCAAAAGTAATGGAAAGTCAAGGAAGCAAGAGAGGAAAAACTTTGTTTTCTTTCTTTAAACCAAGAAAAAGTGCATCAACGATAACGACAACGACAACCGGTACTTGGTAGCCCAGTAGAAAATTAATTTCTGGCTCCGCCCTTGGCGGAGCGGAGCGTAGCGAGGGGCCGTAAGCCCTTCCGCGGTACTGTATAGAGTTTCTACTGTGGTGGCGCTGTTGGAATATTTTATTCTTTATGTGGTATCTACTATTTATGTAATTATTGGGCTTACATATTGTATTAATTTAATCACTTTATTTTTGGGGTTGGTAATTAATTATGTGGCCTATAAATAATATTCCTAACAGTATTTGGCATAATGGGCACTAGGGTTTCATAATCTTGATGGACGATTTTGACCCTTAGTTATTCTATAAATAAAACAGTTAAGGTTTGGTCCCAATTGTCGTATCAAGAATTTTATTTACACACCTATACATCCATCCTAAGATTGAGAGAGACAAGTGTGGTAGATACAAGATGGTTTCTCTCAATTCATATAAATACTTAATATTATGATTATTGATTTTATTTTATTCTATGCAATAATACGTTCTTGTATAATTTATTCAACAGGCGCGGGGCGCGCCGGTACTGGAAGAGTTACTGTCCAGGTAGCGCGGGGCGCCCCATGTTGTGCCTGTGAGCAGCGCGGGCCGCGCCGGTTGGCGAACAGAGATTTTTTTGGTTATTTTTTGGAAAGGTTATTATGGGTAATTGAACATAATGTAAAGTAGGGTTAAAATATGATTAGTAGTATATATACTATCTATTATAAAATTCTATGTAACTAAAGAATCATCAATAAACAACTAGCCGCCTGTGGAGTACCCAAATTGAGGAATCACATAAATCTCTTGTGTTTTTTTTAATTCTCTATCGTTTGTGTGCGTGTGTGTGATCCTATATTAATTCTATTACTTTCATACGTGACACATTCTCAAATTAAGTTAAAAAAGAGTTTTTGGTATGTATTGCGATACATTTATGTCAATCGAATTATAATTGTGAAGTTTATTAATACATGGTATTGTTAGAAATAAAAAAAGACTGCTTATTATACATCTCTTTAAAAAAATTATCACTAATATATATTCTCATAATTGATAATCAAAAATTCGACGTAAATATTCGCAAGATATATAATTTTCAATCAAAAAATCAACATAAATATTGGTAAGATATATCATTTTCCTTAAATTAATAGATAAACTTTGAGAAACCAAAAGTAAAAAAGTCATACATGATGACACTGTAATCTTTGTTATCAATTGAGCTTAATTACTTCTTTATAAGGACATTTTGGCTTCCGTAATCCGTATCCGAAAAATTAATGTAGAATCATCATTTAACTTGTTGAAAAAGTTAAGAACACAACTTAGACAGTAAATATTAATTTTTGTCAACTTTACTTGATTATATTTGATTATGTAATATAATAATGGTGGTTACGATTATGACATTAGATTGTAATAAGAGTAGTTGTGGTTAACACATTTGACTATTTGAAATAGCTTTAACATTTAAATGTAATTCCGTCACTCAATGACTTACTATTAAATTAATAATGATATATAATTAAGAGGCAGTTTTTGATTCTTCTTCTTCTACTACTACTCATTTTTCCTTTTCCTTTTCCTTTTCCCTGTTTCTGTTTCTCAGTTTAAAGGAGTTGAAGACGTAACCACAGGAAATTGGATCCGTGAATGAAGTGTAATTTTAGAGAGTGTTTGTATATCTCTTAATACTTCTTAACAGCTCCACATTTGATTGGGTAAGAAGGTAAAATTATTTGGTAAAATTTTATTTGTCTTTTATCGTCTCTAATTAATCGATAGAAAAATATATATATATATATAAATTCAAATCATTAAGAGTTGTCTCTTAATAAAAAATATAAATATATATAGCCTCTATAAATATAACTCCATTAAATTTTAAGATCATTATTAATTTTTAAAAAGTCAACTTTAGATATTTTTAAATTTAAAATTGATTTTTAAAATTTAAAAGTCATTCAGATATTTTATATTTTTTTAGTTACCAAACACCTTTTTAAATTCACATGTTATTTCACTTAAATAATCTAATTTATTAAAATATAATAACTATTTAAATTTTAATTAATTAATTTTATTAAACACAACCTTAGTTCACTTAATCCACAGGTTTAATCTCTATGTTGTGTACCAATTAGTGATATATATCAAACATAACAAGGCATAGAACTAAATTAATGCATAAATATTTAGCAAATCAAGTAATGTAATAGTTATTCAAAATATTGGACTAAAGTCATGCATGCATGTAATAGTTATTCAAAATATTGGCTTTTTTTGGGTATGTAATGAGTACATGTGTTTTTTTAGTATTACATTTTAATACCAAAAGATTAATGGTTATTAAAAAGGAAAATTATTGAAAGCAATTATGTTTAAATGCGTGCATTCTTGGTAAATCTTAAAAAGTGTAGTAACATATAAAAACTAAATAAAAATATCGAATAGAAATCTCATTTCGAAATAAAAGGAGCAACATACACTTAAATCTATTTTAATTTAAGTAAATATTTTGTTTCAAATCAGGCTAATTAAATGTTATAAATGCAGAGCTAGTATTGAACTTCCTACGTTCATGCACCCCTTTAATTTCTTCACCAACAAAAATAAAATAAATCAAGCCAATCTACTGAATTAAGAGCTCGCAGCGCGAGTTTCGATGTGAAAATAAAACTTTGCTTCTATTACAAGTTAGTCATACTTGCACTAAAATATATGTCGGCAAAATCCTTTTCTCATCACGACCAAACTCAAATCCACTTGTTATGGTGATATGATGTCCACCAATTGGTGTATTATATAAAATTATATGTATAATACACTTGAGCCTTAATTAAGAGATATAATTGCTGTAGTTGGGTAGCTTAGTTGGGAAAGGCTTAATTAATATGAAAGCAAATTGGCGCCAACTGATCGATCAGGCGACAAGGCTTTTTGGTTCATCGCACCAAATTGGTGGGTAGTTGTAGTAGTAAGTAACCCCCATCACCCAACCAACCATATGAGATAAGTTGGCCGGACCCATCAAAATATTTATCAATCGCTCGGTACGTGCTAGCTTTAATTTAGACCCCTCACCCCGTCCCCCCGCCCCCTCCCCTCCCCTCCCCTCCCCTCCCCAAGTTCAAGTTGATATATGTGAAAAAGAAAGTTGTAAAGTTCTTGTTTCTTCCTAGAAAAACCAAGATGGTACGTTTCTCATAAAAATAACATAAATTTGTTGAAAAGTAAGATACATTTTTTTATAAATAAAAAAAAAGGAAAAAGTTTGGAACAAAGTCAAGCGGGGAGTCTCTTGGTCAGAGCACATGGCTTGAAAATATGTACCCCGGGATTCATCAGCTACATGCCTTCTTCTTCTTCTTCGTCTTCTATTTATTTTTTATTTTTTATTTTTTGGGGCACAATTGAGCTATCTTATATATATCTTTATTATTAGGACCATGTATCCTTTATATCTTCATCCAAAACCTTAATAAATAATCAGGTTAGGACAAAAGAGATGATGAATTTTGATAATCACGCCTTTAATTTAAGCATGGATTTGAATATTATATTTTCCGTTTACTAAAATATGTGGCAATATATTATAGTGAGTTTTTTAGGAACAAATATTTATAATTAATAACGTACGATGATAAATGAGATGCTCTTTATTTATACAATATCTCAAATGATAGACTTAAACTTGGTGATGAAAATCAAGCATACTCTATTATACGGATTCGGTTAGCATGAAATTCATTTTTAGGTAAGTTGGTCAATTGACAAATAGAATGCTGACACACATAGAGCCTCGCATGCGTATCAGCACTCTATTGATCAATTGACCAACTTATCTAAAATTAAATTTCATGTTAACCACTCTCCTATTATACACGTACAGTTTAATTAATGTGTAAATTAATGTTGTTATTTTAAAGTGTGAGAATATCTAGCAACCAAGTTAAGCATGTCAGTCAATGCTCCTATCACCTTCGAGTGACAATATGCAATGGTTATATAATTAAACTTCTTCTATATAAATCGTAGAATATTACAAGGATATCACGTCATCGATCTAAGGTAGTAGTAGACAGTATTACAAAACTCACATAAAATATGAAAAGAAAAAATGTGTAGGGCATTAATAATCTATATATATTTTCTGTCTTTTCCTATAATTGGTAATCAATTTCTTTCAAATTTTCTGTTGATGTTTAATTTATGTGAGTGGGTTAATATTTACCATCTCCTTTTATCTAAATTTCATGGATTCACCATTCTTGGTTGGGAATGAAAAATATCTATTTGATTACATTAAAGAAAACCATGTATAATAAAAAATAAAATACAAAAGTAAGCATTGTACTCTTAGTATATTAATTTAGATATTGCCCCCGGTCCGGTTCCGGTCCCGGTCCCGGTCCCGGTCTCGATCCCCTTTTTTTTATTGATCAATGCAAAACAAACTCTATAAAATAAAAAAGTTTAGATAACAAATATTTTTGTGAGACAATGATCGAATATCATATGTGACAATGATGACCTATATCATATGTGTCTATAGTATCATATTTTTTGACAATGATGACTTATCAACGTATTTTTCTTTTCTTTTTTTTTCTCTTTTTTTAGGAAATTAAATGTAGAAAATTATATAAATAAAATTTATGTTATTTTATTTACAACTACATTGTGTAGCTTTGTTGGACACTAGTTTAAAATTATTAAGCTGAGGTTTTGAGTTTAAATATTTAATTAATATTTTAGTTCATGCATCCAGATTTGGAAGTGTACTAAGAAAAATGCTTACACTTTTTTTTTCCCACGACAATGGAAGTATTGTTTTGTTGGTGAATTCCGAATCAACGAAAATGGCATGGGCCCTCTGACTGTCTATAATTAACTTAAAGTCCATGTACTATACTAATTTTCTTTGTCATGTCATGTCATGTCATCAATTAGTACTTGTTTGTCAATATGATTATGATGACCTTGCTTGAAGTGAATTCCATGTCCACAACTTTGAACCTGATGAAACCAACCGTAACCAGAGAAAAAGTAAATTTAAAATTTATAACCAAAATGGACGGAAGTATCCCAGAAATGGGATAAGTGGAAATTATAGACCATTGAATAGTGATGTAGTAGTAGTACTTAAAAAGAATGGCTACTAAAAGACAAAAAATGGCTACTTCATCACTTTGCCCGCACGCAGCTTCTTTCTTTCGTTCACTCACTTAATTAGTATTTAATACATACTCTTAACCCCATTCCTTCTGCCTTCCCTTGAAACTTCATGTGAAACCTCCTCTCTCTGTCTTTAGTTCTCTCTCCTCCTCATCTCCTCATCTCCTCCCCTCCTCCCCTCCTCCCCTCCCCTATATATATGTATATATATCACTCCCTCCTTTCCACTCAAGGAACTACACAATCCTATTTCTATTTCTCCCTTTAGTACTACTCCTACTAGCTACAATTAGTACGTACGAACTCTCAATTATATATCTAGTTTAAATCAATAATTAGTTCAAAATCCACTAGCAATATATACATATATATGTATATTGAGATGGGCTCACTTGCAAATGAAAGTATAGCTTTAGATGTGATTAGGCAACACCTTCTTGATGACTTTGCATTCATGGAAAACTACGGAATCTCAGAAACCTCCCCACAGTACTATTCCCATTCTAATTCAACTTCTTCTGATTCTCTCATTTCTGATCTTACCAACGTATCTGTAGATAGTTACGTTGTCCCTCTGCCTTCAGAATCTACTTCTGATACCATGTTAAGTACTTCTATCGGCTTCACGGGTGAACCCGATAACTTTGAGTTCCAAACAAATATTATTCCACAAATTATCGACTCCAACTCAACCAAACACACGAGCTTTAGTGAACGCAAACCATTGCTCAATATATATGTTCCTCCCGTAAATAAAGTGGAGTTAAACACGGGTTTTCAGCCGGCGGCAAAGCTGAGTGAGCGGAGGGTGGCGGATTCCGGGGATAAGAGGCATTATAGGGGCGTCAGGCAGAGGCCGTGGGGAAAATTTGCTGCGGAGATTCGTGACCCGAATAGAAAAGGATCTCGGGTTTGGCTAGGGACATTTGACACGGCAGTCGAGGCGGCCAAAGCTTATGATCGAGCGGCGTTCAAGTTGCGTGGAAGTAAGGCTATATTAAACTTCCCTCATGAAATTGGGAACACCACGGAAATTTTATCGCCGGTAAAAGTTGGCCGGAAAAGAGGTAGAGAGGCGGAGGCGGAAGACGGAAAAAGCAAAGAGGTGAAGAGAGAAGAAGTGACCGAAGGTAGCGTCAAAACGGAAACGGGGGTTTGTCCGTTAACACCTTCGAGCTGGACGGCGGTTTGGGAAGGTGGTGACGAGAAAGGTATATTTGAAATTCCACCTTTATCGCCGTTATCACCTTATCCAAATTTAAGGCATTCAAAGTCACAGCTGGCAGTTAACGGGGTCTACTAAATGAAGAAAGCAGCCTAACGGCCGCTGACGTTAAAAGCCAAAAAAGTAGTAGGAAAGTAAAGAAATGTAAATATAGTAGAAGCAGTGTTCAAATTATTTAGTTTCTTTAATTCCACGGAATGTGTGTACTGAGCACGTCTAAGGATGTTACTGCTATTTGATAAAAAGGATTTATTGATTTCATTTCCAGATTCCGCTAATATATCTATATAATATACATACTACACAATTTTTGTTAAAAGGATGTATGTAGTATCTTTTGTGTTTAAGTCACCATGCCAATTCCATAATTTAGATATGTAAACGGCCGGGTGGCACAAATTAAAAAGTCTATTTTTAGAATATACAAATATATATATATATATATATATATATATATATATATATATATATATATATATAGCATCCGGTTCAGGTCCGGGAGTCCGGACCTTCTTAAAATACGGATTTATTTTTTTTACTTTTTTTTTAAAACAACTAAAAAAATGTTTAATATTTTATGGAACTGAAATTTTTTCATAATATAATGTTTTGGACGTGATTTGGATACGTATAACAAAACAGCCTAAAACAATGTATTATGAAAAAATTTCAGTTTTATAAAATATTAAACTTTTTTTTTAGTTATTTTAAAAATAAAAAAAAAATTAGTCCGCATTTTAATCAAGTCCGGGCTTTCGGACCTGATCCTGTGTGTGTGTATATATATATATATATATTTATATTGTCAATACAAAAATATAACGAGCCAAATATTGAGTCATTTTGTCAACTCAACCGATCAAGGATTTTTTTTTTACTATGAAACATGCAATTAATGTATCCTTATAACATATTCCTGATTCATGAACTTAATTAAGAGAGTGAATATTAACATAAAAGTATGAAATAATCTGTTTGATGCATGATTACAAATATTATCAAGCTAATTAACTAATTAATATTGATGTTATGACTCTGCAATAATATATTATTTTTAAAAATAAAATATCAAGATATAGAATCATGTAATCAATCAGTTATATGATTATTATTATAAAAATACCACAGTCATCAGCTATATTAGTATTATTATTATTATAAAGATGTATGATTATTATTATTATATGATCATGATGAAGATATAAAAATTGAGAGAAAAGATACCGCAATCATCATTATATATAAATATGTATAAGCAATGATAATTAATTAAATAAATAAATTAACACGCCAGCCAGTCACTATGGATTAAAATGGTATATTATAATAATTTCATTTAAAATTAAAAAAAATATTATTATTATTATAAATATTCTGTCAAATATATAATTTTAAAAATTTGTCCGATAGGTAGGTTATAAAGTTTGTTGATTATAAACACAAGCCTATTAACCAAGTATAATTACAGACGCCAACACTAGCTAGTATAGCTAATTACAAATAAATGACTCTTTTATTAATACCAAAAAAAATATCTGGTGTATTAGTATAATTTTTCTGGTGTTTCGTTTTCCCCGCCATTTAAAGTAGAATTAAAAAAAGAAGAATGACAAAGACATCACCAATTTAATTTATTTCTTTTTAAAATATACTTAATAATGTTTGTTCAGTAATCATAGCTCAGGCCATGGGAATTTGTCGACACCACCTACCAACCTCCACTGCGAATAATTAACCTTCTGTAGTGACGAATAGATCCTCATCTTTTCAATATCTGGCCATATCATTGGCTCCAAATATTTTATTAAAGATTATTTAATTTTTATTTTGTTGTCCATAAAAGTTATTTAAAAGGAGGCACGATTTTGTCTTAATTAATATAATTATTATTTATAAATATCTGATATGTCAACTAAAGTTGGGAGAATATTATAAAATTTTATTGAGTATTATATTAAATAATTTTTTTTGTTAAATTTAAAATGACATCAAGTTTTTTTTTTTTTAAAGTAGTTTTAGAATTTTTTATAAATTATTTTTACAATGATACGAGTAACAACCACAGTATAATAAAAAATACTAAAAAAATCTACCTTATATATGTTGTTTCTTCTTGTGCCATTGAGTCAAATAATAAATTTACAACATAAGAAATCATATTAACATGGTCGAAAATTATAACTTGAACAAAACATAATAAAAATTGCGTAAAATATTAAGTTTTTTCAAAATCAATATGAGAATAACTATTTAACTTGTTCTAATAGAAAAAAAAATACAAATATATAAAAGTGGAGTATACACACACACACATAAAAGTGACAAGTAATGATTAAACTCTTCAACTTTATTTCAGGTCATAAAATATTATTGCTAAAATACTCCTTCCGTCTTCAAAAGTTGAGTAAGTTATAATTTGTACACATTAATAAAAATAAAAATAGAGAAAAAAGGGAGTAAAAAAGGTTTAATTTATTTTTAGTGACCTTATAAAATTATATAAAATGATGAGTATTTTTATTTTCAATACTAATGAACCTCACTAAATATAACATATTTACCCTTCATTCTATGTACAAAAAAAATTATACTCCTTCCGTTCCTTAATATAGGTCGTTTTAGAGAAATATTTTTGTTCCTTAATATAAGTCGTTTTAGAATTTCAAGCAAGCATTAATTGCTTAGTTTTCAATATTATCCCAAATATTAAATGTAACTTTGGTTCTCTCACTATTTTCTGCCTAATAAATAGCAATCTCTTACTTCAATACAAGGGTAATATAGACAATTGATATTATAGTTATTGCTATACAATTATTACCTTAATACTTGTTCATAACCTTAAAACGACCTATATTAAGAAAAGAATGGAGTATCTTTAGTCATCTTTTTGGAGAACGATGTAATAAATGCTAGATTAAAATAGCTTAATAATAATAAATGATAAATCGAGATGACGTAAATTTGGATAAAAATTACTCCAATTTAATAGCATTAAATTCTCATTTGGATGATATCAAAAATTTAGTGAGATTTTATATTTTTCTGGAGATATCCTCCTCACTCAATTTAACACTCCCTCGATTACATAATAATTATTTTTTTAATTCAATGCACATAAATTAAAAAAGTTATTTAATATTACTACTATTCTCTCTGTTTCTTAATATAGATCATTTTAAAGTTGTCCACATGTATTAAGAAAATGATTGTAAATTATTAAATATACTATCAATTGTCTATATTACCCTAGTATTGAAAAAAAAGAATGTTATTTATTGGTCAAAAAATAGTGACAGATGTAAGACCCCAACTTTTATAAATAAAGATGAATTTTCTATAAATATCATTTTTGAATATTATAGAGTTAATTTGATATAATGTTATAGTTGTGGGTAATATTTATAAATTTTACAAAGTACGCAAGTTGTTATATAATATTTGATTGGTTGGGGAATATTCGTTTTAACAGGGAATATTCGTACAACGGCACAATCATTGGTGGACCCCACAACAGAATTATTGTCGGATTGAGAAAACGACAAAAATATTTTATTAAAAATAACGGCGGAAGTTTAACCATTGATATTGTTGAACTATTCGGTAGTAAAAGTACAGTAATACGTGTGGTTGCATAGTAGCACACGGTATTGATTATTAATGCTTATGTGAGAAGTCACTCATTTTGATTCAATTATTGTCACTTAATAATATGAATTATTTAGCGATAATGACGTTTTGTTTTATTCGTGTTGTAAGACCCCAACTTATTAATGAATAAAATTAAATTTTCTCTAAATATTATTGTGAATAATAAGGGGTTAATTTGATATAATACTTTGGTTATGGGTGAAATGTGTAAATTTTACAAAATAAGCAAGTGGTTATAAAATATTTATTTTTGGTCGGTGAATATTCGGTTGGTCGTGGAATATTCTTGCTGTCGGGGAATATTCGTACGACGACGCAGCCTTGTGTGGGCCCCATAACGGAAAGCGATTGGATGAAGAAAACGACAAGTATAAGTTGTTTATAAATAACGGCGTAGTTGTTACCGTTAATACTGTTGGAATACCCGGTGGTTAAAATACAGTAGCACACGGTATTGCACCAATTATTGATTCTTACGTAAGAAGGCACTACTCAATAATTGTTACAGTAGTTATTATTCAATATTTTATTTTATTGATTCAATAATTGCTGCGTTGATATTTTATATTATTGTTGTTTCAATAATTGTTGCTGCACAGTATTTTCATTTATCAGATCAATAATTCATATTATTTGAATAATATTATTAGATAACATTATTGGCAATGTCTAGAAAGTTCTGTCTAAGGAGAGGTTTGGTCATCTAATTGCGCGCCAGTAAGGAGAAATCCTTATTGGAAAGCCCCCTCTTTCCTGGGAACGGCCTGGTTGTCATAAATGTGATTCTGTAATATTATTTGTGAATAATTAATTATTGATTCATATGATAAGGAAATATTTATTTTATGTGGATATAAATGAGGGATATATTTTTGTGGTTAAAAATGAAGGAGTTAATGTTGAGGTTTTTATCAGTATTTTTGTCGGAATGGAGGTATTAAAAATCAGGGTTTTTGAGATATTTTGCGGGGGTTATAATTTTTAATCCGACCGTTGGATCGTGGTAATTTTTGGATATGTTATACATATATAAGTTGAGTATATGTCCACAAATTTTGAACCGTTAAAAATGAACGTATGATTTATTACGAATTTTACAAGATGACTGGTTCAGAAATTGTTGAATTTTCGGAGTTTATCATTTTGGTGGAAAATTCTAGAATTGGTGGGCCCCACTTGTGGTTGGTGAAGAAATGTGCTGAATTATATTTCAAATGTGGTGGGTGGGAATAGTAGCAGGTAAAGCCATCAGGTTGCAGGTCAAACCTACCAAAATTTTCCTATAAATAGAGGGCTAAGTTAGAATTGAAAATCACACCAGAAACAAGTTTTCTCTCTTTCTCTCTCTAGATTATTGAGTGTATTTTGTGAGTATTTAGATACTTTGAGAGTTTCTATTCATCAGAGCAAGTTTCTTTCAGCCTTATACCGGTATTCCGACCAGAAGTACTGATATTTTGAGGTAAGGGATATTATTTTCTTCTTAATGATATTATTTTCTTCAATATCATTATGCTGAAATATTGATATGAGTTTTTATCAAATTTGGAACTTTTTGTGTCGGGGTTACTATTCACGTATACGGCACTATTCACGTATACGGCACTATTCACGAATACGGCACTATTCACCGAAAAATAAAATTTTCCCTTTTTGTCCAAGATGTCTATTATGGTTACTATCTTTGATTGTATCCATGTTTTGATCTTTATTTTTGAATTCTGCTTCACAATTGATTATTATGAAGTATTATTGATCTTGGATAAACTGTTATACGAATCCCTACTATTTGTCCTTCTGTCTCATTGGATTCGTTCTCTTTAAGATATTTTTCATCATCCTCAGTCCTAAATGATGATATTACTGAATATCTTTGGCCTGTAGTGCAAAGATGTATAATTACTTGATGAATATCTTTGGCCTGTAGTGCAAAGATGAACAGGTGTTGAGATGAACATGACCGACTGATGATACAAATGAATATCTTTGGCCTGTAGTGCAAAGATGAATATTTGGTTAAAGATGATTATTAATTGATGTTACAGGGATAAAATATTGATGATGGACTTTTAAATCTTAGAAGATAGTAGAATTCTTTCTCTACTTGACTCTTCTAATGGTTTGCTGTTTCCGCTGCAGTTGTTGATCTAAAACTTGTTGTCGATTATATTTTATCAGATTTTTCCCTGTTGAAGACTAACGATAATTTGTTGTATATTATCTTAGTCATAATATTCTTTACTGGGCTAGTTGAGCTCACCCTTTTCCTTTTTGTTCCATTTTTCTTCTCAGGAGGTGAGAACATAGCAGGATCTAGTCGGGGTATGGAGTGATGGTTCTAGAAAGATGTATTAGCAGTCCTCACTATTTCTGTAAAATAGTGTTTGAATAATTGTAATGAGGATTTATTTGAGTGTGGATATTGTCTAGAAGACAATATTTGTATTTAAACTCACAGTATGTGTTGTCGTATTTTGCACGACAATTGTATTATTGAAGTTGTAGTTTGCTTTCTGTACCATGTATTTGGCGACTCAGAATGGGTGTTGTATACCTATTCTGGGGGCGTCACAGTTGGTATCAGAGCTTAGGGATATGATCCCTGGCTGAGATGTGAGACAAGAACTAGGAGGGGAGAGACGGGGAATTCCTTCGCTAGTATGACCTGACTAAGTTTATTTGGTGTTTATTTGGTCGGTCAGAGTATAGGGATAATATATGACATGACTATTAACCCTTGTTTTATGGCAGTATTTAAGAATGGCAGCTGAGAACGTTAATAATGGAGTAAATCAGACCGTGGAGACACCTTTGATCACTACCCAGGGGAACGTGCAACAGGAAGGCAATATTCCTCCTGTAAACAACGTTACCGAGCAAACGATGAATGATGGAATGTTTAGGAGCTTTTTGCAGTTCATGCAAAATCAGACGAGGGAGACTCGTGTGCAGAATACGGGTGGAAATGATAACAACGCGCGGTTTGTCACAGCTAAGCAGTTCAAAGAATTGGGACCACCAGAATTTAAGGGAAAGCCGGATCCGATCATGGCGGAAACGTGGGTCAAGCAAATTACCAAGATATTTGATGTCTTGGGATGCACGGAGGAACAGAAGGTTCCATTCGCCACATTTATGTTCCGCGGTGAGGCAGACTACTGGTGGGAGTCTGTGAAGCGTACCCAGCCTGACGCACTCAACATGTCCTGGGAAACATTTCAAAAACTGTTCAATGACAAGTACTTTCCTGAAAGTATTCGTCATATGAAGGAGGTTGAGTTTATTAGACTGGAACAAAACAACATGACGGTGTCCCAGTACGAGGCGAAGTTTGCAGAGTTATCCAGGTTTGCACCTCATTTGGTCGAAAATGAGGAACGAATGACAAGGATGTTTCTGAGAGGTCTAAAACCCGAGATTCGACAATATCTTATCTCTCATAAATTTTCTTTATATTCAGATGTTGTAAACAGGGCTCAATTATTAGAGCGAGATAATGAGTATGTGCAACCGAGGGACCACAACCAGGGTCATACCGGTGGCGGCAGTCATCGAAGCAATGAAAACCAGCAGGGAGGAAAACATTCGGACAAAAGCGGTAACCACTCTGGTGGTAATCGTGGTCGTGATAATAGAAGGAGCGAGTCGGGAGGAGATTTCAAGAAGAGAAGGTACAACAATGATAACGTGAAGACGTCAGCACAAACATCAACTGTTTCTAGGGGAGGAGAACGACCACCGGTCGTATGTTACAAATGTGGGAAAGAGGGACATATCAGCCCAAACTGCCCACAACAATCCAAGGTATGTTATAACTGTGGAAAGGAAGGTCATATAGCTCGAGAGTGTTCTGTAGCAAAACCAAGTTCAGCGGGGATGGTGACTCCAAAAGTTATCCCGGATAAGTCGAAATCAGCGGTTCCTGGAAGGGCGTTTGTCGTTACTGGCCAAAACGCGAGAAACCCGAACGAGGTGATCACGGGTAAGCTAATCTTGAATTCTTGCGAAGTTTATACTTTACTAGATACCGGTTCTACCCATTCTTTTATCTCTCCTGCTTGTGCTCAACGTTTAAACTTGACTCCGGAGAAATTGGACTTTAACTTATCTGTTGAAACTCCGTTGGGTGAAACCTTCGTTACATCTACAGTTTATAAATCTTGCATGATCCAAGTTGGCACTATCACATTACCTGTTGATCTTATCTCTTTAAAGATACTTGCTTTTGATGTGATTTTAGGAATTGATTGGTTAACCACTCATCATGCTAAAATTGATTGTTTTCGTAAGGTTGTTAGTTTTCATATTCCTAACCAACCTGTCATACGAATTCAAACTACTAAACCACTAAAATCAGTCACTGTCATATCAAGCCACAAAGCTATTCGTTTATTGAAAAACGGATGTCAAGCTTTCTTAGCCCATGTTATGGATTTGAACAAAGACAAGTCAGATTTGAATAATATTTCTATTGTTAGAGAATTTCCCGATGTATTTCCTGAAGAACTTCCGGTCTACCCCCGGAACGAGAAATTGAATTCTTTATTGACCTTGAACCCGGTACAAAGCCCATTTCTAAAACCCCATATCGAATGGCTCCTATTGAACTTCAGGAGTTAAAAGTCCAACTACAGGAGTTGTTGGACATCGGTTTTATTCGTCCTAGTACGTCTCCTTGGGGTGCTCCTGTTTTATTCGTAAAGAAGAAAGACGGGAGTATGCGACTTTGTATTGACTATCGAGAATTGAACCATGTCACCATCAAGAATAGGTATCCGCTACCTCGCATTGATGACCTGTTTGACCAGTTGCAAGGAGCACAATTCTTTTCAAAGATCGATCTTCGTTCTGGATATCATCAGCTGAAGATTAAAACTGAGGATATTCCAAAGACTGCCTTCAGAACTCGGTACGGGCATTATGAATTCTTAGTAATGTCTTTTGGATTGACTAATGCTCCTGCTGCCTTCATGGATATGATGAACCGTGTATTCAAAGAATATTTGGATCAGTTCGTTGTTGTCTTTATTGATGACATCCTCATCTATTCCAAAAGCCGTGAAGATCATGAGCGCCATTTGAAGCTGGTACTGCAAAGGCTTCGTGAAAACAAGCTATATGCCAAACTGAAGAAATGCGAGTTCTGGCTTGAGGAAGTAGCATTCCTTGGGCACGTGGTGTCAAAACATGGAGTATCTGTCGACCCGGCGAAGATTGAAGCCATACAAAGTTGGGAGCAACCGAAGTCGGTAACCGAAGTACGTAGCTTTCTGGGCTTAGCTGGTTATTATCGGAGATTTGTGGAAGGATTTTCTCGAATCGCTACTCCGTTAACTCAGCTGACTCGGAAAGATACAAAATTCGTATGGAGTGAGGAATGCGAGAAGAGTTTCCAAGAACTCAAGAGGAGACTCATTTCGGCACCTGTTTTGACAATACCATCTGGTTCGGATGGATTTGTTATCTACAGCGATGCTTCAGGCAAAGGGTTAGGATGTGTTCTCATGCAACATGGGAAAGTCATAGCCTATGCCTCACGACAACTCAAAGAATATGAGAGGAATTATCCTACTCATGATTTGGAGTTGGCAGCAGTCGTTTTTGCGTTGAAGATCTGGAGACACTACCTGTATGGGGAGAAAGTGGAGATCTATACAGATCATAAAAGCCTCAAATATTTCTTCACCCAAAAGGAACTCAACATGCGGCAACGACGTTGGCTTGAGCTGTTGAAAGATTACGATCATACCATCCAATACCATCCTGGAAAAGCAAACGTAGTAGCTGACGCATTGAGTAGAAGATCATATGCGGGTACGAGTGCAATGTTTTTAACACAAAGGCCCATTTTGTATGACTTGCAAAGGATGGAGATAGAGATGAAGGCTCCAAGTACCCACATGATGATATCAAATATACGAGTAGAACCGACTTTAATCGATAAAGTTAAAGCTGCTCAAGCTACGGACATAGAGCTGATGCGTATGAAGAAGAAAGTGCAAGAAGGTGCTATTCCAGAAGCAAGAATCGATGAAGAAGGAATACTTCGAGTCAACTCCAGACTTTGTGTTCCTAACGATTTTGACTTGAAGCATAGAATAATGATGGAGGCACACAACACACCGTTTGCAATCCATCCTGGGAGTACCAAAATGTATCACGATCTTCGACATACATTTTGGTGGAGCAATATGAAAAGAGAGATCGCGGAGTTTATCTCGAGATGTTTAACTTGTCAACGTGTAAAAGCGGAGCATCAAGTACCAAAGGGTCCATTGCAACCACTTGAGATTCCGAAATGGAAGTGGGAACACATTACTATGGATTTTGTTACGGTCTTCCCAAGGTTTCTCAAGGCATAGATGCGATTTGGGTTATTGTTGATAGATTAACCAAGTCCGCTCATTTCTTGCCGATACGTGAGACTTATTCCCTTGAACGTCTTGCTAGTATGTACGTGAACGAGATTGTGAGATTGCATGGCATGCCAGTATCCATAGTTTCGGATCGTGACCCAAGATTCACTTCACGATTTTGGGTTAGCTTGCAGAAAGCTATGGGCACGGATTTACGATTCAGTTCAGCATACCATCCTCAAACGGACGGACAATCAGAGAGGACTATTCAAACTCTTGAAGATCTATTAAGACTTTGTGTCTTAGATCTCAAAGGGAGTTGGGATAAGTACCTACCATTGGTGGAATTCTCCTACAACAACAGTTATCAGGCGAGCATAGGTATGGCTCCATTTGAGGCGTTGTATGGAAGAAAATGTCGTTCTCCAGTATGCTGGGACGAGGTGGGTGAAGCAACATTGTTGGGACCAGAATTGGTACGCATTACTACAGAGAAGATCCAAACGATTCGACAACGTATACAAACGGCACAGGATCGACAAAAGAGTTATGCGGATCTTCATCGGAAGGACGTGGAATTTAATATTGGGGATCATGTATTGTTACGTGTTGCACCATGGAAGGGAGTTACAAGATTTGGGAAGAGAGGAAAGCTCAATCCAAGATTTGTTGGTCCATTTGAGATTCTTGAGCGAATAGGAAATGTGGCATATAGACTCGCATTACCTCCAAGCATGTCTCGTGTTCATAATGTTTTTCACATATCTATGCTTCGTAAATATGTTAAAGACCCGAACCACATTATTGAGTTAGAACCAGACGAGATAGCTGAAGATTTAACGTACGAGGAGGTACCTGTTAAGATCTTGGATAGGAAAGAGCATGTCCTACGCACGAAGGTTATACCACAAGTTAAGGTTTTGTGGAGAAACCATGCTATTGAAGAAATGACCTGGGAGTTGGAATCAGAAATGAAAGCGAGGTATCCTCACCTTTTTGAAACATCAGGTACGTACGTCAATTTCGAGGACGAAATTTCATAAGGAGGGGAGGTTGTAAGACCCCAACTTATTAATGAATAAAATCAAATTTTCTCTAAATATTATTGTGAATAATAAGGGGTTAATTTGATATAATACTTTGGTTATGGGTGAAATGTGCAAATTTTGCAAAATAAGCAAGTGGTTATAAAATATTTATTTTTGGTCGGTGAATATTCGGTTGGTCGTGGAATATTCTTGCTGTCGGGGAATATTCGTACGACGACGCAGCCTTGTGTGGGCCCCATAACGGAAAGCGATTGGATGAAGAAAACGACAAGTATAAGTTGTTTATAAATAACGGCGTAGTTGTTACCGTTAATACTGTTGGAATACCCGGTGGTTAAAATACAGTAGCACACGGTATTGCACCAATTATTGATTCTTACGTAAGAAGGCACTACTCAATAATTGTTACAGTAGTTATTATTCAATATTTTATTTTATTGATTCAATAATTGCTGCGTTGATATTTTATATTATTGTTGTTTCAATAATTGTTGCTGCACAGTATTTTCATTTATCAGATCAATAATTCATATTATTTGAATAATATTATTAGATAACATTATTGGCAATGTCTAGAAAGTTCTGTCTAAGGAGAGGTTTGGTCATCTAATTGCGCGCCAGTAAGGAGAAATCCTTATTGGAAAGCCCCCTCTTTCCTGGGAACGGCCTGGTTGTCATAAATGTGATTCTGTAATATTATTTGTGAATAATTAATTATTGATTCATATGATAAGGAAATATTTATTTTATGTGGATATAAATGAGGGATATATTTTTGTGGTTAAAAATGAAGGAGTTAATGTTGAGGTTTTTATCAGTATTTTTGTCGGAATGGAGGTATTAAAAATCAGGGTTTTTGAGATAGTTTGCGGGGGTTATAATTTTTAATCCGACCGTTGGATCGTGGTAATTTTTGGATATGTTATACATATATAAGTTGAGTATATGTCCACAAATTTTGAACCGTTAAAAATGAACGTATGATTTATTATGAATTTTACAAGATGACTGGTTCAGAAATTGTTGAATTTTCGGAGTTTATCATTTTGGTGGAAAATTCTAGAATTGGTGGGCCCCACTTGTGGTTGGTGAAGAAATGTGCTGAATTATATTTCAAATGTGGTGGGTGGGAATAGTAGCAGGTAAAGCCATCAGGTTGCAGGTCAAACCTACCAAAATTTTCCTATAAATAGAGGGCTAAGTTAGAATTGAAAATCACACCAGAAACAAGTTTTCTCTCTTTCTCTCTCTAGATTATTGAGTGTATTTTGTGAGTATTTAGATACTTTGAGAGTTTCTATTCATCAGAGCAAGTTTCTTTCAGCCTTATACCGGTATTCCGACCAGAAGTACTGATATTTTGAGGTAAGGGATATTATTTTCTTCTTAATGATATTATTTTCTTCAATATCATTATGCTGAAATATTGATATGAGTTTTTATCAAATTTGGAACTTTTTGTGTCGGGGGTTACTATTCACGTATACGGCACTATTCACGTATACGGCACTATTCACGAATACGGCACTATTCACCGAAAAATAAAATTTTCCCTTTTTGTCCAAGATGTCTATTATGGTTACTATCTTTGATTGTATCCATGTTTTGATCTTTATTTTTGAATTCTGCTTCACAATTGATTATTATGAAGTATTATTGATCTTGGATAAACTGTTATACGAATCCCTACTATTTGTCCTTCTGTCTCATTGGATTCGTTCTCTTTAAGATATTTTTCATCATCCTCAGTCCTAAATGATGATATTACTGAATATCTTTGGCCTGTAGTGCAAAGATGTATAATTACTTGATGAATATCTTTGGCCTGTAGTGCAAAGATGAACAGGTGTTGAGATGAACATGACCGACTGATGATACAAATGAATATCTTTGGCCTGTAGTGCAAAGATGAATATTTGGTTAAAGATGATTATTAATTGATGTTACAGGGATAAAATATTGATGATGGACTTTTAAATCTTAGAAGATAGTAGAATTCTTTCTCTACTTGACTCTTCTAATGGTTTGCTGTTTCCGCTGCAGTTGTTGATCTAAAACTTGTTGTCGATTATATTTTATCAGATTTTTCCCTGTTGAAGACTAACGATAATTTGTTGTATATTATCTTAGTCATAATATTCTTTACTGGGCTAGTTGAGCTCACCCTTTTCCTTTTTGTTCCATTTTTCTTCTCAGGAGGTGAGAACATAGCAGGATCTAGTCGGGGTATGGAGTGATGGTTCTAGAAAGATGTATTAGCAGTCCTCACTATTTCTGTAAAATAGTGTTTGAATAATTGTAATGAGGATTTATTTGAGTGTGGATATTGTCTAGAAGACAATATTTGTATTTAAACTCACAGTATGTGTTGTCGTATTTTGCACGACAATTGTATTATTGAAGTTGTAGTTTGCTTTCTGTACCATGTATTTGGCGACTCAGAATGGGTGTTGTATACCTATTCTGGGGGCGTCACACGTATTATTAACGTAATAAAACATAAACATCTTTTTATATAAAACAGAATACTTTATTAAAGTTATTCTATAAATAGAATATATTATATTTTATTTAAAAGAATTTTCTTTAAATATGGACCGTCAGATTAAAGTAATCAATCTGGACCGTTCATGGATTAGTTACTATGCATTCTATTTTTCTATATATAGCAGCTCATTCCTTCATTATTTCTTACGAATTCACTGAACTCTAGAGAGAGAAACTATAAATAGAGAAGAAGAGTATTATGCTACTTAACTACTTCCTTATTTCAGCTCTTCTTTAAAACGGTAAGGGGTGTTATTCTTTCTTATTCATGAAGAGAACTGTTGTTGTTCCATTTCTTATTATTCTGTTGGAATAACCTGTATACGCGGTCTACCCTATACTTGGTGACATTTTTCTATTATTCTGTTGGAACATCATGTCTGTGTGTTTTACACCGGACCTGGTTCCGTCTTGTTATTATTCTGTTGGAACATCTTGTCTATGTGTTTTACACCGGACCTGGTTCCATTATTTATTATTCTGTCGGAATATCCTGTCTGTGCGTTTACGCCGGACCTGGTTCCATTATTTATTATTCTGTCGGAATATCCTGTCTGCGCGTTTACGCCGGACCTGGTGGCTGGTTCCATTATTTATTATTCTGTTGGAATAACCTGTCTGTACGGTCTATCGCATGCATGATGATTTCTTTTGTTATTCCATTCTTTATTATACTCAGTTGGTTAAGTTTTAACTTCTATACTCTATGAAATTTGTGAAATATCCTTGATAGTTGCGTTTCATCCAATATCTTTTCAAGAAAATATTCTTGTAAGCATTCTTGAATTTTACTCCACAAAGCAGTATCATGTTGATAATTTGGACGTTGTTAATTATTGGATAAATTAATTCTTGAACTTGTTTTACTGAATTCTTATATCATTGTCATCATCCTCATGTTTATAAAATATTGAAAGTCATCTGTGACATGTAGTGCATAGATGGACTTGGTATTATTATGATCAGGGATTATTCGGTATAATCATGACCGTAATGTTACAGATGATGTGGTAAAAGTCCTCATTGGCCGTAGTGCATTGGTGGACAGTTATTGACATGATCATGACCATTAATGAATACACGAATATCCTTGGCCGTAGTGTAACGCCCCCAAAACAGGTCCATTCCATCCAACCCATTTTGAGTCGCCAAATACATGGTACAAAAAATAACTACAACTTTATTACAATAATTATCGTGCAAAATACAACAACACATATGCTGTGAGTTTTGATACTAAAATATACCAACTGTGACTCTGGACACCAACCTTGGATAGCACGTCACAATGACACCTTATATAAAGGTATAGTCAAAAACTGTTTTAGAAATTAGAATCTTTGGGAAGTGCTCAAGGAAACCCTCGTTCATGGGAGGCCATGCTTCTAGGTTATGATAGATATCATATGGCCACAGAATTATTCTTGGTTGACCCAATAGACCCCAAAGAAAAATGAGAAGATTACTATCATATTCTTCTCAATGGTGAGTCTTCTCTTGACATATCATTATCTCCACTGTCTCTAATTGAGAATTATACTTCAAACAAACACCAAGATTATATAGGTAATGCTTGTAAATATACTCAGCAAGTGGATGAGCACATCACTGTCTTATGATGACACGAGGTTGTGTGTCGTTAGACATCTTGTATGATAGTGGAAAAACACCCTTCCAACGTTGGGTTGGGTTCGCTTCACCCTAGATGATTCACCAAATATAACTACTAAATGATGACCACCGTTCTATTTTCCTGTTACCCCCGCTCGACCCAGCTACTGTAAGACCCCGAATTTTATGAAATAAAAGTATTCAGTTTTCTTATAATTACTATTCAGTAATGGTTAAATTGATAAATGTTAAAGTTAAGGGTGATATATGATTTTTTTTCAAAATACGCAAGTGGTTATAAAATATTCATTGTTGTCGGGGAATATTCGTTTGATCGTGGAATATTCTTACTGTCGAGGAATATTCATACGACGGCGCAGCCTTTTGTGGGCCCCATAACGGAAAGTGATTGGATGAAGAAAACGACAAGAGTAAGTTGTTTATAAATAACGGCGTAGTTATTACCGTTAACACTGTTGGAATACCCGGTGGTTAAAACACAGTAATACGCGTTGTTGCACAGTAGCACACGGTATTGCACCAATTATTGATTTTTACGTAAGAAGGCATTACTCAATAATTGTTACAGTAATTACTGTTCAATATTGATTCAATAATTGTTGCGTTGATATTTTATATTACTGTTGTTTTAATAATTGTCACTACACAGTATTTTCTATTATCGGAGCAATAATTCATATTATCTGAATAATATTATTAGATAACATTATTAGCAATGTCTAGAAAGTTCTGTCTAAGAAGAGGTTTGGTCATCTAATTGCGCGCCAGTAAGGAAGATATCCTTATTGGAAAGCCCCCTCTTTCCTGGGAACGACCTGGTTGCCAGTACTGTAATATTATTTGTGAATAATTAATTATTGATTTATATGATGAGAAAAATATTGATTTTATGTGGATATGGATGGAGAAAAATTTTAATGTGACAATTGTTGAAAATTAATATTTTATTTTTTTCTGATAAAATAATTCATTTAAATTTATTATTTTAATAATATATTGATGGTGGTATTTTTATAATGAATGTGGGATATATGAGTATATGAGGAGGAAGAGTATTTTTGTGATATTAAATGATTAACACATATTTTGTGTGTTGGTGGATACAATTCTTGACCGAAAATTTATTATTGACTGTAAAATCGTCCGTTTGTGGATTTCGGTCAATTTCTGTTTAGAATTTGGAAAAACTTTCTTCTGCAAAGTTGTAGAGAATTAAATTTCCTATAAAAATTTACGAGATTCGAATTTTTTGATAAAAGGGCTATTTATTATGAATTATTGAAGTTCCAAAGTTCCGAAATAATTGATTTTTGGAAATTTTATTTATTTTTATTAAGAAAAACGTTTTTATTGCTTTTGACACATGTGTGGCTGATTTCTTTGGTCAAAATGGTGGGCTAAGGAAAATTATATAAATATATTATTATTATATTTAATTTTCTGCTTTGGTGTTCTAAGCAATTTCCTATAAATAGGGTGCTTAGGTTAGAATTGAAAATCACACCAGAAACACAAGTTTCTCTCTATTTCTCTCTCTATATTAGTGAGCGTATTCTTGTGAGTATTTTGATATCTTGAGTGTTGCTATACGGTGCAAGTTCGTTTAGCGTTATTCCAGTCAAGAGTACTGCTCTTTTGAGTTAAGGGGTAGTAAGAGATGTTATTTTATTCGAAAATGATATTATTTCTTCAATATCATTATGCCGAAATATTGGTTGGAAATTTTTATCAAATTTGAAACTTTTCATGTTGGGGTTACTATTCACGAGTTACTATTCACGAGTTACTATTCATGAGTTCTTATTCACGAGTTACTATTCATGAGTTACTATTTACGAGTTACTATACATGAGTTACTATTCACGAGTTATTATTCACGACGGGTTACTATTCATGAGTTACTATTCATGAATTACTATTCACGAGTTACTATTCACGAGTTACTATTCACGGATACTATTCATTAAAAAATTAGTTTTTTTTTCTAACCAAATTATAGTTGATTTATGAATATTACTCTAGAGATTAAAACTATCTATTGATTATATTGATTTTATTATCATATATAACATTTTTATAACCCTGATGTTGAAATTCTCTTTCACTGGAGTGTAAAGATGGGTAGATTATTGGTATGATCATGACTATAGGTTCTTTTTGGCCAGTAGTGCAAAGTTGAATTGTTGACTGGTATGATCATGACCATTGAATTTATAATTGAATATCTTTAGCTTAAGTGCAAAGGTGAAATGATCAACATGGTTATAATTATTGGTTATATAAATTCTTAAATGATTATATATTTCTTTGAGATAATAATATATTTGGCTTGTAGTGCAAATATGAGCTGTTGAGGAATATCTTTGGCCTGTAGTGCAAAGATGAGTTGTTGATGAATATCTTTGGCCCGTAGTGCAAAGATGAAATTATTAGTATGATTATGAACAGGAACTGTGATTTGGTATAACCATGATCTTTGATGTTTCAGAAAAAGACAAGTGATGAAAATTATCTTGTTCTGGATGAGAAGAGGAATTTAGAACTACAAATATGATTATGAGTTATACATGTGATTGTGGACAAGAATTGTTGATTGATGTTACAGGGATAAAACATTGTTGGTGGACTTTTAACATGGAGAAGATAATAGACTTTGAAGTCTATTTGACTCTTCTAATGGATTGCTCGTTCCGCTGCAACTATGGTTGAAAAATTTTATCATCTACCATATGTTCTAAATCTCTGATTTATTACTGATGAATACTATTGATAATTTATTTATCTTTAGTCATAAAATTCTTTACTGAGCTAGTTGTGCTCACCCTTTTGCTTCATAATTCCTTTCAGGTAATAAGAGTGTAGCTGGGTCGAGCGAGGGTAACAGGAAAATAAAACGGTGGTCTCTAGCTGTGGAGGTTCTCTCGAAGCAGTATAGAAAAGTTCATTTAGTAGTTTTATTTGGTGAATCCAATAGGGTAAGATGTACCCAACGTTGGAAGGGTGTTTTGCCACTATCATACAAAATGTCTAACGACATACAACCTCGTGTCATCATAAGACATGTTTGTGTACATCCACTTGCTGAGTATATATACGAGCACTACCTATATAATCTTGGTGTTTGTTTGAAGTATAATTCTCAGTTAGAGACAGTGGAGATAATGATATGTCAAGAGAAGACTCATCATTGGAAAGAATATGATAGTAATCTTCTCATTTTTCTTTGGGGTCTATTAGGTCAACCAAGGATAATTCTGTGGCCATATTATATCTATCATAACCTAGAAACATGGCCTCCCATGAACGAGGGTTTCCTTGAGCACTTCCCAAAGATTCTAATTTCTAAAACAATTTTTGACTATACCTTTATGTAAGGTGTCATTGTGACGTGTTATCCAAGGTTTTGTCCAGAGTCACAGTTGGTATATTTTAGTATCAAAACTCACAACATATGTGTTGTTGTATTTTGCACGATAATTGTTGTAATAAAGTTGTAGTTATTTTTTGTACCATGTATTTGGCGACTCAAAATGGGTTGGATGGAATGGACCTATTTTGGGGGCGTTACAGTTGGTATCAGAGCTTAGGGATATGATCTCTGGCGGAGATCGGGGAATAGAACTAGGAGGGGAGAGACGAGTAAATCCTTCGCTAGTGTGTCCTACCTAAGCTTATTTGTTGGTCAGTCATAATATCGGGATATTATGTGATATGTTAATTTGTTCAACTAATCTTTGTTTTGAAGCTGTATTCTAGAATGATATCTGAAATACAGGAGATGATCAATGGAGAAATTATGATGACAGGAAAGATGGAATCTGAAATAAAAGCAAGGTATTCTCAACTCTTTGAAATACCAGGTACGTAAATTTCGAGGACGAAATTTCATAAGGTGGGGAGATTGTAAGACCCCGAATTTTATGAAATAAAAGTATTCAATTTTCTTATAATTACTATTCAGTAAATGGTTAAATTGATAAATGTTAAAGTTAAGGGTGATATATGATTTTTTTTTCAAAATACGCAAGTGGTTATAAAATATTCATTGTTGTCGGGGAATATTCGTTTGATCGTGGAATATTCTTACTGTCGGGGAATATTCATACGACGGCGCAGCCTTTTGTGGGCCCCATAACGGAAAGTGGTCGGATGAAGAAAACGACAAGAGTAAGTTGTTTATAAATAACGGCGTAGTTATTACCGTTAACACTGTTGGAATACCCGGTGGTTAAAACACAGTAATACGCGTTGTTGCACAGTAGCACACGGTATTGCACCAATTATTAATTTTTACGTAAGAAGGCATTACTCAATAATTGTTACAGTAATTACTGTTCAATATTGATTCAATAATTGCTGCGTTGATATTTTATATTACTGTTGTTTTAATAATTGTCACTACACAGTATTTTCTATTATCGGAGCAATAATTCATATTATCTGAATAATATTATTAGATAACATTATTGGTAATGTCTAGAAAATTCTGTCTAAGGAGAGGTTTGGTCATCTAATTGCGTGCCAGTAAGGAAGATATCCTTATTGGAAAGCCCCCTCTTTCCTGGGAACGACCTGGTTGCCAGTACTGTAATATTATTTGTGAATAATTAATTATTGATTTATATGATGAGGAAAATATTGATTTTATGTGGATATGGATGGAGAAAAATTTTAATGTGACAATTGTTGAAAATTAATATTTTATTTTTTTCTGATAAAATAATTCATTTAAATATATTATTTTAATAATATATTGGTGGTGGTATTTTTACAATGAATGTGGGATATATGAGTATATGAGGAGGAAGAGTATTTTTGTGACATTAAATGATTAACACATATTTTGTGTGTTGGTGGATACAATTATTGACTGTAAAATCGCCCGTTTGTGGATTTCGGTCAATTTCTGTTTGGAATTTGGAAAAACTTTCTTCTGCAAAGTTATAGAGAATTAAATTTCCTATAAAAATTTGCGAGATTCGAATTTTTTGATAAAAGGGCTATTTATTATGAATTATTGAAGTTCTAAAGTTTCGAAATAATTGATTTTTAAAAATTTTATTTATTTTTATTAAGAAAAACGTTTTTGTTGCTTTTGACACATGTGTGGCTGATTTCTTTGGTCAAAATGGTGGGCTAAGGAAAATTATATAAATATATTATTATTATATTTAATTTTCTGCTTTGGTGTTCTAAGCAATTTCCTATAAATAGGGTGCTTAGGTTAGAATTGAAAATCACACCAGAAACACAAGTTTCTCTCTATTTCTCTCTCTATATTAGTGAGCGTATTCTTGTGAGTATTTTGATATCTTGAGTGTTGCTATACGGTGCAAGTTCATTCAGCGTTATTCCAGTCAAGAGTACTGCTCTTTTGAGGTAAGGGATAGTAAGAGATGTTATTTTATTCGAAAATGATATTATTTCTTCAATATCATTATGCCGAAATATTGGTTGGAAATTTTTATCAAATTTGAAACTTTTCATGTCGGGGTTACTATTCATGAGTTACTATTCATGAGTTACTATTCACGAGTTACTATTCATGAGTTCTTATTCACGAGTTACTATTCATGAGTTACTATTTACGAGTTACTATACATGAGTTACTATTCACGAGTTACTATTCACGACGGGTTACTATTCATGAGTTACTATTCATGAATTACTATTCACGAGTTACTATTCACGGGTACTATTCATTAAAAAATTGGTTTTTTTTTCTAACCAAATTATAGTTGATTTATGAATATTACTCTAGAGATTAAAACTATCTATTGATTATATTGATTTTATTATCATATATAATATTTTTATAACCCTGATGTTGAAATTCTCTTTCACTGGAGTGTAAAGATGGGTAGATTATTGGTATGATCATGACTATAGGTTCTCTTTGGCCAGTAGTGCAAAGTTGAATTGTTGACTGGTATGATCATGACCATTGAATTTATAATTGAATATCTTTAGCTTAAGTGCAAAGGTGAAATGATCAACATGGTTATAATTATTGGTTATATAAATTCTGAAATGATTATATATTTCTTTGAGATAATAATATATTTGGCTTGTAGTGTAAATATGAGCTGTTGAGGAATATCTTTGGCCTGTAGTGCAAAGATGAGTTGTTGATGAATATCTTTGGCCCGTAGTGCAAAGATGAAATTATTAGTATGATTATGAACAGGAACTGTGATTTGGTATAACCATGATCTTTGATGTTTCAGAAAAAGACAAGTGATGAAAATTATCTTGTTCTGGATGAGAAGAGGAATTTAGAACTACAAATATGATTATGAGTTATACATGTGATTGTGGACAAGAATTGTTGATTGATGTTACAGGGATAAAACATTGTTGGTGGACTTTTAACATGGAGAAGATAATAGACTTTGAAGTCTATTTGACTCTTCTAATGGATTGCTCGTTCCGCTGCAACTATGGTTGAAAAATTTTATCATCTACCATATGTTCTAAATCTCTGATTTATTACTGATGAATACTATTGATAATTTATTTATCTTTAGTCATAAAATTCTTTACTGAGCTAGTTGTGTTCACCCTTTTGCTTCACAATTCCTTTCAGGTAATAAGAGTGTAGCTGGGTCGAGCGAGGGTAACAGGAAAATAGAACGGTGGTCTCTAGCTGTGGAGGTTCTCTCGAAGCAGTATAGAAAAGTTCATTTAGTAGTTTTATTTGGTGAATCCAATAGGGTAAGATGTACCCAACATTGGAAGGGTGTTTTGCCACTATCATACAAAATGTCTAACGACATACAACCTCGTGTCATCATAAGACATGTTTGTGTACATTCACTTGCTGAGTATATATACGAGCACTACCTATATAATCTTGGTGTTTGTTTGAAGTATAATTCTCAGTTAGAGACAGTGGAGATAATGATATGTCAAGAGAAGACTCATCATTAGAAAGAATATGATAGTAATCTTCTCATTTTTCTTTGGGGTCTATTAGGTCAACCAAGGATAATTCTGTGGCCATATGATATCTATCATAACCTAGAAACATGGCCTCCCATGAACGAGGGTTTTCTTGAGCACTTCCCAAAGATTCTAATTTCTAAAACAATTTTTGACTATACCTTTATGTAAGGTGTCATTGTGACGTGTTATCCAAGGTTGGTGTCCAGAGTCACAGTTGGTATATTTTAGTATCAAAACTCACAACATATGTGTTGTTGTATTTTGCACGACAATTGTTGTAATAAAGTTGTAGTTATTTTTTGTACCATGTATTGGGCGACTCAAAATGGGTTGGATGGAATGGACCTATTTTAGGGGCGTTACAGCTACACTCTTATTACCTGAAAGGAATTGTGAAACAGAAGGGTGAGCACAACTAGCTCAGTAAAGAATATAATGACTAAAGATAATTAAATTATCAATAGCCTTCAACAGAATTAAATCAGAGATTTAGAACATATGGTAGATGATAAAATTTTTCAACCATAGTTGCAGCGGAACGAGCAAACCATTAGAAGAGTCAAATAGACTATAAAGTCTATTATCTTCTCCACGTTAAAAGTCCACCAACAATGTTTTATCCCTGTAACATCAATCAACAGTTCCTTTCCACAATCATATAAATAATTCATAATCATAATTGTGATTCTAAATTTTGCATCCAAGACGAAGATAATTTTCATCACCTGTCTTTACCTGAAACATCAAAGATCATGTTTATACCAAATCACAGTTCCTGTTCATAATCATACTAATAAATTCATCTTTACACCACGGGCCAAAGATATTCATCAACAGTTCATCTTTATACTACATGCCAAAGATATTCAACAACAAGTCATCTTTGCACTACGGGCTAAGGATATTCATCAACAACTCATAGTGCAACTATCTTGAATCAAATAGTCATCTTTGTACTACGGGCCAAAGATATTCATCAACAACTCATCTTTGCACTACAGGCCAAAGATATTCCTCAATAATTCATATTTGCACTACAGGCCAAATATATTATTATTTCAAAGAAATATATAATCATTTCAGAATTTATATAACCAATAATTATAACCATGTTGATCATTTCACCTTTGCACTTAAGTTAAAGATATTCAATTATAAATTCAATGGTCATGATCATACCAGTCAACAATTCAACTTTGCACTACTGGCCAAAGAGAACCTATAGTCATGATCATACCAATAATCTACCCATCTTTACACTCCAGTGAAAGAGAATTTCAACATCAGGGTTATAAAAATGTTATATATGATAATAAAATCAATATAATTAATACATAGTTTTAATCTCTAGAGTAATATTCATAAATCAACTATAATTTGGTCAGAAAAAGAAACCAATTTTATCGTGAATAGTACTCGTGAATAGTAACTCGTGAATAGTAACTCCGACACAAAAAGGTAGAAATTCCACAATAAAATCCATACCAATATTCGGTAAAATGATATTGAAAGAATAACATTTCTTAAACTTATAAACAAATTATTTTAATTGTTTACACTTTACTAAATAATGCATTTAATCATTCTAAAATGCCAAACTCATAAGATTTTATCACCAGTAACCAAAACCCTCATCAAAAATCTGCATATATCTCATATAGGATTCTCAAGTCATAAAATCCTATTTTTCAATTTTCTTACTTCACATAACATATTTAATTCATTTACTCATAACTAGACCATTTTCATGAAAAATACCAAATCAGTTCCAAAAATATTTTTTTTCTGGGATTTAGCATAATATAGTACCATAGTGAACATATATTTTTCTCAGAATTTTTAAAAGTCATTTACTATTTTTCATATGGCCAAAACAGCCGAATATTTAGATATTTATCAAAAATTGTATTTTTGTCCAAAAATTCTGAAATTTACAGAGTATACTTCTATCGTATACATGTACTCCCAATAAAAATTTCATCAATTTTGGAGTTAACCACAAGGAATTATAAGCGGTTACTTTTAAAATAGTCTTTTCCCGTAAAATTCATAACTCTTAATCTATACATCCAAAAATCACCATTTTTGGACACAATCAATAAAACTCATCAAAATATTATTTCAAATTTTTTTCAGAATTTTTGAAGGTCCGAAAAATTACGAAATTGAAAAACATAACAACCCTTAAAATCCCCTACTATCCCTTACTATCCCTTACCTCAAAAGAGCAGTACTTCTGACTGGAATAACGCTGAACGAACTTGCACCGTATAGCAACACTCAAGATATCAAAATACTCACAAGAATACACTCGATAATATAGAGAGAGAAATAGAGAGAAAACTTCAGTTTCTGGTGTAATTTTCAATTCTAACCTAAGCACCCTATTTATAGGAAAATGCTTAGGACACCAAAGCAGAAAATTGAATATAATAATAATATATTTAACAAATTTTCCTTAGCCCGCCTTGACCATCTGAATTCAGCCATAACACATGTTAATGATGTCCACAAAATACAAAAAAAATATTTTTCCAAATTCCAAATAGAAATTGACCGAAATCCACAAACAGGCGATTTTACAGTCAATAATAAATTTTCGGTCAAGAATTGTGTCCACCAACACACAAAACATGTGTTAATCATTTAATGCCACAAAAATACTCTTCCTCCTCATATACTCATATATACCACATTCATTGTAAAAATATCACCATCAATATATTATTAAAATAATATATTTAAATGAATTATTTTATCAGAAAAAGATAAAATATTAAATTTCAACAATTGTCACATTAAAAATTTTCTCCATCTACATCCACATAAAATCAATATTTTCCTCATCATATAAATCAATAATTAATTATACACAAATAATATTACAGAATCACAGTACTAGCAACCAGGCCGTTCCCAAGAAAGAGGGGGCTTTCCAATAAGGATCTCTTCCTTACTGGCGCGCAATTAGATGACCAAACCTCTCCTTAGACAGAACTTTCTAGACATTACCAATAATGTTATCTAATAATATTATTCAGATAATATGAATTATTGCTCCGATAATAGAAAATACTGTGTAGTGACAATTATTAAAATAACAGTAATATAAAATATCAACGCAACAATTATTGAATCAATAAAATAAAATACTGAACAGTAATTACTGTAACAATTATTGAGTAATGCCTTCTTACGTAAAAATCAATAATTGGTGCAATACCGTGTGCTACTATGCAACAACGCGTATTACTTTACTTTACCCACCGGGTATTCCAACAGTATTAACGGTAACAACTACGCCGTTATTTGTAAAAACTCACTTTTTTGTCGTTATCTTAATCCGACCGTTTTTAGTTATGGGACCCACAAATAGCTGCGCCGTCGTACGAATATTCCACGACCAAACGAATATTTCCCGACAACAATGATTATTTTATAACCACTTGCTTATTTTGAAAAAATTTCACATTTCACCCATAACTTTAAACTTTTATCAATTTAACCATTTACTGAATAGTAATCATAAGAAAAATTGAATACTTTTATTTCATAAAATTCGGGGTCTTACACGTAGTGTAGGGGTGATTCGATGATGTGGATTATTTTATTAAGCTGAGTCCCAGCGATCACAATGTTAAAAAACCTTTTAAATCATAAAAGATAGTTGAGTTTATTTTCTACTTGACTCTTTTAATGGATTGTTTATTCCGCTACAGTTAAACTTGATGTCTATTATATTTTATCAGTTTAACATTGTTGAAGGCTGATGATAATTTATTCTGCATTATCTTAGTCATAATATTTCTTACTGGGCTAGTTGAGCTCACCCTTTCTTTCACTGTTCTCTTCAAGAAATGAGAACGTAGCTGGGGCAAGTCGGGGAACGGAGCGATGGTCCGAATGATAATATTAGTTAGTAGTCCTCACTATTCTATGTAATAGTGTGTTAATAAATGTAATGAGGACTCCTTTTAAGTATGAATACTCTCTAGAAGATAATATTTGTATTCAAACTCACAGTTTATGTTTTGTCGTATTATACATGACAGTTGTATTAGTAAGTTGTATTTGAATTCTGTACCATGTATCTGACGACCCAAGATGGGTGATGTATACCTAATTTTGGGGGCGTCACAACAGAACCAATGTTATATTTATTACTTTGGGTAATATTGAAAACTAAACAGTTAATACTTACTTAAAATTCTCAAACGACTTATATTTAGGAACAAAAATATTTTTCTAGAACGACCTATACTCCCTTCGTTCCTTAATATAGGTCATTTTAGAGAAATATTTTTATTTATTAATATAAGTCGTTTTAGAATTTCAAGTAAGCATTAATTGCTTAGTTTCTAATATTACACTAAATATTAAATGTAACTTTGGTCCTCTCACTATTTTATGTCCAATAAATAATAATATCTTATTCCAATACAAGGGTAATATAGATAATTGATATTATAGTTAATGCTACACAATCATTACCTTAATGCTTGTGAATAACCCTAAAATGACCTATATTAAGGAACGGAGGGAGTACTAAGGAACGGAGGGAGTATCATTTAAGAATTGAAATTTGTACACATTAATAAAAATAAAAATAGAGAAAAAAGAGAATAAAAAAGACAATTTAAGTTGTAAACTATCCAAAACTACTTTAATCTATTGGGTTGGTTAACTAGTTTTTAGGTGATGAATTGGTTTGATTTTGGACACATATTATTATTACAAATATGGGTTAGATCTAGTTTAATTACTTTTGACCCATATTAGTTTATAATAATTTTTTGTAACACCCACCACCCCTCCCCCCTCCCTCTCCCAAAAAAAAAATATTTTTTTAATTATGTATACACCCTTATGCCCCCGCTCCCTCAAAAAATAATATTTACTAATTATTGTAATAAAATTATCAATAATTTTTTTAATTTTAATTAACATAATAATTATTAATATAAATTTTGTTTAAAGTGCCTATAATCACAAAATTAATGTTTTTAATACTCAAATTAGTCACATCAATTAAAAAATTTTAGTTTCATATTTGGGTCTTAAAAATTAAAATAAGACTATGTTAGTATAACAAAAATTAAAATTTTAATGAAATTATATTTTGAAAAATAAGTCGACCTAGATTCGATCCATAACTATTTAAATCCAAACCACATAACCCATATTAAATATAAGTAATATGATTTTGGTTTCAAAACCATCACAACCCTATTTTATGTAACTCAAAATCAATCTAAACTTATTTTTTGCTAGGTTTAATTAAGGGTAATATAAAAAAATAAATAATTTATTTTTCTAAAAAGTTATAAACGATAAATAAATTAAAATAAATTGTTTCTTCTAAAAGGATAATTATTATGAAACCGTGGGAGTAGTATAGTAGTGTAGTAGTAATTTTTTGTTTGATAAAAATGTAAAGAAAATAAAAACAGAAAGCTTCAATTCACCAAATTTTAGACTACTAGCACGACTCCTTAAATATCACTATATTTATAATGTTTATTACTCCGTTTTCAAAATTGTCCCCATCTTTAAGTTTCAAAATTGTCGAACGGCACCCGAGGGGGAGGCTCTAATCCTCATCCTATAAAACCAAAGGTTATCCATTCCATACTGGCTACGTAACTGGCTGGACATTATGAGCCAAATCGTTAAAGTGATGGGTCAGGTATGGTGCATGGTCACACTTGTATCATCACTATTATATTTATAGAGAGCCGATCCAATTCGGACGACTGGATTTTGTTAAAATACGGAATTTTTTTTTATTTTTTGTTTTTTTTAAAATAACTAAAAAAATAGATTAATATTTTTTGGAACTGAAATTTTTTTATAATCCAATATTTTAGCTGTGATTTGGATACATATAACAAAACAGGTATCGTCCGAACGTCCGGACTGGATCCGAACTCTATATTTATATAGAGAGAGAGTAATGATTTATAACACGTATTTATTATAAATTATAAATAGACATACATTATCATTATCGTATACAATTGAGTTCAACGAATAGGGTTAAAAATAAGAAATTACTTGTCCGCTATTATTAAGAGCGGATGTAACCCGTCGTCCATTATATATATATATATATATATATATATATATATATATATATATGGAGAGAGAGAGAACGGATTTAAAGTATATCTCTTAAATAACATACATATCTTAAATAATATACTTTTATTAAAATTACGTCGTTTTGATTATTTTTTTAAAAATAAGTGGAGCCGCGAGTTGCATTTTTATAAATAAAAGAAAAGTAAGTTAGACCACACGTTTTTAATATTATTTTATTTTTTAATAAAGATATGTTATTTAAGAGGTACTCCCCCCGTTCCTTAATATAAATTATCGTTTTAGGATTATGTACAAGTATTAAGGTAATGATTGTATAGCATTAACTCTAATATCAATTGTCTATATTACCCTTGTATTAGAATAAGAGATTATTATTTATTTGACAGAAAATAATGAGAGAACCAAAGTTACATTTAATACTTGGGGTAATATTAGAAACTAAGCTATTAATACTTACTTGAAATTCTAAAATGATTTATATTAAGGAACAAAAATACTTATGTAAAACCACCTATATTACGGAACGGATGGAGTATTTTTTAGATCCGTACTCTTTGTTGTCAATATATCCGCTACGGCGTTACCACTTGAATGTAATGCATTAATTTATATATATTTTTCTGATCAGAAATTAGACCTAATTACGGGTCGGGTCACAATTAATTTATGGTTACACAGATTATGAAGTTAACATCTTTCAGCTACGGAACTTGATAGAATGGATCTATTATGTCCAAGTGTCCACTGTCTATACTCTATATAGACATGTAGACGTTACCTCTGGTCCCCGGCACCTTAATTCTTTCGCTGTACAACACGAAATGACTTATGGTAGCTGATTCCAATCATGTACTTGTTGTGCTCATAATTATTTGTCATGTGTAATTCTTATGTTTTAAATTATATAATTATTATTGATTTTTAAAAATTAATTTGAGATATTTTTAAATTTAAAATTGAGATAATTTATTAAAAATTATAAAATAATAAAATTCACAATAAATAATATTTTTTAGATAGTTCACAATATTCATTATTTTATTGATTAGAATTCAAATAATTTATGTCAATTTTGAGTTTAAAAATCTCTTAGATCGACTCTTTTTTTATATTATGAAAGTTTTATTTTTTAAGAAATATAATATAATTTCATAATCAATTACGTCACCACTATAACAATAGAAGTAAGAGAAATTAATTTCACCAAGAGGCCTCGGCATAATTGCTATTTAATTTGCAGAAGAAAATTAGGAAACGAATAAAGATGAAGAGGAGGACATTGCAAGATGATGATAAAAGAGAGAGTGATTGATGTTATGCTACCTTTCCACTTGCTAAAGTTTAATGCACGTGAAGTGGACTTTTTTCAAGCTCTTTTGTGTTTCTTGTACACCATCACCAGCACTACCGCTACGTACTACTATTATTAATATTTTTATTATTATTATTATTATTATTATTATTTTATGAGATAAGAATTCGTACGTACTGATTAGCATGATATATATATATATATATATATATATATATATATATATATATATATATATATATATATATATATTGTCACGTCTTAATTAAGTTGAGATGTCATAAGCATTTGAAGATTAATTGATTCCGCTATATTATTATTATTACTATTATTATTATTATTATAATAATAGTTATAGGCTTATAGCATATGAGTCGATGAATTAGGCTTTTATCGTTCTAATCATGTCATTGTCTAAGGCATCTTCACAACGTTGATAGCTAATTTCTTATTCCCTCTTGAAATAGACACAATAAAATCCATTTAATCGCTCTTTATTAGTACTACTAATTAAAGATCATACATGTAAGCTTATTTAATTTAAGAAGAGCATATAGTAGTAAATTTCACCTTTATACCAAAAAGAATCATGTGAAAATATTAAAAATACATGTAAAAATCACGCTCTCCTTAATTTAATTGTTAAGGTCAAATTCTGATTAGGAACCTTGATGGACCAATTGACAAGGAGGTGGTAGGTAGGCCCGGTAGCAGACTAGCCGTAGTCTCATTCCATATAAGAAATTAATATTTTCACAATATTTTTATATAAAAAGTATTTTTATAAATGTATATCAGCGATTTTTATGTGAAAATATCATTTTCTGTCGTTAATTTATCAGTTTCTATTCTAATAATTTAAATCCCTTCATTTTGAGCATTTGTATAGAAATCAAGTGCATTTGTTTGTATAATTAGACGGTTATAATATTTATTTATATATTACTAATTATTTTAATTTTTATACGACTGGACTGTTCAGGTATACTATGAGGATAAACTGCTGAAATCCAAATCCGATGACGAGGCTGGCCTGGATTGTGATTAGTTCGAGTATAGCAGCTAAATAGCTAGCTGTTGCAAGAAGCCGAAGATATAAGATTAATATTTTTATTTTTATAATTCAAAATAGATTCCAATGTATTTAATTTTAATCAATACAATTATAAATATTATAAATAATTTTAAATTACTACTATTAATAATTATAAGATTTATCTCTCTTTTAAAATATAAATAAATCATGTTAATGTTAAATTCAAAAAAATTCTATAATTAAAATTTTAAAATAAAAATACCAATATTATATTTTGAAAAGGAGGAATATGCATTAATCTCTGTCCCGAATGTTGCTGAGATGATAAATTGTTTTACAAAAACTAGTAAGAGAGTATAATTAGTGAATTATTGTCATATATAAGTAAACTTAGTAAATAATCAACTACAATCAATCACATTATTTTATGAATAATTTTTTTATAAAATTCTTTGGTCATAAAAGTATTATTGCTCTGTGACATGCATGCATTTTGGAGAAAAAACATGATTAGGCCAGGTAAATAATGTGGTGGGGCCATGGGACAAAATCAGGGACAAAATCAAAAACAAAGGACCAGAGACACACACTGAGACAGAGAGAGAGAGAGAGAGAGAGAGAGAGCAGCCTTGCACTTAGTAGAGGAGTAGTAGTAACTGAATTGAATGCCCTAAGAAGTGGATTCCTTGAATTATTTCTCCTTCCGTTCAAAAGAATAGAAGTTTTATTTAAGAAATTTATACTAATTTTTAAAAAGTTAGTATTATTTTATGTCTATATTAATTGTTTAGTTTAGTAATAATAGCAAAATTGTGATAATGAATACAATAATTCTTTCACCTTTTACCTTTTGAGGCGTTAATTTAGCTACTAAAATATCACCCGTCCCTTATACGAATGACAGTTTGATATTCAAAAATTGCGCAGCAACAATCAACACATGTGATATAATGGTCGGGATAAAGGGCCGTGATCCCGCGAGAGTGAGCGGGCCACGGATGCTTTATTTATCATCAGGTAAAAATAAATAATATTCCCTCCGTTCTTAAAAGATTGTCGTTTTGAGTTTATCAATACACATTTGCTATTTTTTTTCTTCTTACTTTACCCTTATTTAAAGCTTTCTCCTATTTAAAGCTTTTTTCCCTTCCTAGTGATTCTTATTCAATTCAACGTTATAATCCAAGTATTAATTGATTGAATAAGAAGTAATTGGTTAAATTGAATAAGAAACATTGAGAAGAAAATAATTGGTTGAGACAATTAATAAGGGTAGTATAGTATTTTCGCTAGGTATTAATTATATTTCTTAATCTGTGTGCATTAACCTTTAACGATAATCTTTTAAGAACATAGGGAGTATATGGTACCGAAAAAAAATTCTTTGACTTTGAATCAAAGTTTATATAAAAGTAATGTTATGAGCCTCATATATATTTAAATAACATTATATTAAATATTTAAATAATAATTAATAATATAATCAATAGTATGAGATTTACTTGAATAATATAATGATAACACATTATTTAAAATTAAAATTTTGATACTACCCTTATGTGAATTATGTCAAAAGCATCATGCGCCGCCGCCGTTGTTTTTGGACCCTAATGCTAGATAATTCTTATGCACACATCTGTAAATTTCTAAATGTTGATAGTATTTTTTATGAATTTGTTTTGAATGGCCCCTTTCCACGTGACAAAATTATCAAAATCCTTCCAATGAGGGATATATTTTGTTTTAAGACTATAGAATTTTAACATATACTATAAAACTCCTAATTTATCGCTACTTTGTTATTATTTAATAACATATGCCGTTATTACTAAATTCTTTGTTAATACTAATTGTATATTTAAAAATATAAAATTATTTTTAAAAATATATCTAATTTATGAATGGAGAAAGTAATTATCAAAACTAATACTAAATGTTTTTTGTATACTCAATTACACAAACATATGTCTCTCTCTTTTTCACAAGGAATTCTACTTATTAAATTTTTTATTATACAAAAAGATATATTCGTATAATATGACAAATATGATAAGCGGCTAGTTTGCACAAACATTATTGCTAGATTATATTTTAGGGAAAAAAAATAATATGAATGTCGATAAATATTTGATTTTGTCTTTAATTATTTTAATGTAAATTCATAAAATATAAAAATATGTGATATATTTAATTTTTAACTATAATATTTTAAATTATTTAAGGCATATTACATATTATAAAATTATTATTTAAAATCCTAAATAAATCATATCAATTACTCCCGTATACAAACTTTTTTAAATGGTGGAAGTGATATTTTTAGGGAACACATCACTCACCATGACCCCATCTCATTAAATGCAGGTTCATGGATGTATGGCTACGTGACTATGTCGACCACAGGGACCAGCTCTAGTTGAGGAGCCTGTACAAAACTTATTGTTGGGACTTTATATCTACAACCATTTAATTAATTGAGTTGTTCTGCACGGACAAAAAAAAATTGTTTTTTTTTTAAACTTTTAAAAAATTTATAATATTTATTTTAACTCAAATTTTTACAGAATTCAACAATTTAAATATAATTTAAATACATATAAAAAATAGTATTAGTCTGTCCAAAATTTCAATCCATTAGACCTGTACGTGTAGACTTATTGTAATTAATTAAATTAAATGGCATGACAAACAATTCCATGAACAGATATGTAGATGTGTACGTAAATTACGTACTACTAAGAAAGAGCCAAGACACTAGTTGACGACCTAGTTGCACGGGGACCCCTTGTATTGTACAATGTACATCCTTAACCTGACATCCTAACATAATCCAAACCAGCTAAGTGATACAGACAGACCTAACTTGAATGATACAACTTGATATACATAAATGTGTGTCTGTCTGCATATACATGGTTTTCATCTATAGTAATCGATGGCTGAGAATAACCTTTTTTTGGACCCATATTATAGCGGCTGGAGCAAAAAAAAAATTAAAAATTATAACAAGCCGCTACAGCTGAGTCAAAAGGGGTTGATCTCGATAACCGATTACTGTTGATGCAACCCCATATGTATATATATGATGTTCATAAGTCATAATAGATATAAATAAGAGGATTTTTTTGATTTTCTTTTTCTTTTTTGGGCTGGATGGTGTAGAATTAGCTAGCTCTGGATATTATAGCTGATAATAAGCCTGATATGAAAGATAGAGTTGAAAATTCAGAATTAAGCAGTTATTGTACTCTCGGAGGGTGGGAGTATGTAAACTTTCTACCTGCGTTACACACCTCCAACAGGCTCATGTTCATTAGCAAACCTCAAGATTAGACCATTATACATATCAGGTAAATTATTATTTTACTGCCATGTTCCTGATAATGTCTGACCTAGTTATATTCTCACTTGTACCTACCTACCTAGTACGTAAAATGCAATATCATGCTTTTGTTTAACCCACACTATTTTGACTTTTTAGCATACAAGAATGGCTAATACTTGTGTATACAGAAAGATATTACAAATTGCTACCTCGGATATTTGAATGCTGGATATCTTGTATTAAAATTCGATATTATATCTGGGAAGATCGACCTCATTCCGGATATATAGACAAGCATATATATCTTCAATAAATGTTATCCCATTGATAGGTGGTTATCTAATCTGCTTTACGTACCCACTGCAAAAGGTAGGGTAGGCAGCAACAGGTACATGAAACAAGTGAGGATTTGCAGAGAATCTAGATGGAAGTAATTCTCATGATGTTGATTCCATCAATAGTCCCTTGATCAACTTTTTCTTGCATGATATCGTTGTATTGTATGAAACTGGGTTGATTTGTCGATGCAAGAAGTCTAGCCCACGATCTATCCGTCAACTTCACAGTGTTTTGAGTTTCAGTCACACGCTGCAATTCCACAACATGCCGCTACATAATTAAGTTTATTCCAAAGATTTAAGTAAAATGTGACATTAGATTTTCACGAGGCTATTTAACAAAGGAGCAAGAATGTCTAAAGATCTGCTTCCCCCTTTTCTCTTTGTTTCTTTTCTTTTTATGTTTCGTTGTTTTTGACCAAATGATATGGGATTTAGGCCCGAGGAGTTGGTGAAGATACAATGAAAAATTTATCAGGGTCAAAGTCAAAGTCTTTATAGTTGGAGTCGGAGACTTTCAGGATATTCAACTAGAATGTGAACTGATATCTATTAGGCATTTCACTGCCACAGCAGCGTTCAATCAGGACACGCTGAAAGTTGAAATCACTCCTATGTGACCAGAACTACAATTTGTTTACAGGTTCATCCATCTCTTGAACACTAACAAGTTCTGCTAGTGGGTTGATGTAATAGATTTTGGCACCAAGGATATAAACCATTATATATTAATCTCTATAATTTAACATTCCATTATGACTTTCGAGCTTTTCTTTATTAGGTACTAACACTATTAAGAACTCATTATATCATCTAAAGAGAGTGGCATCGCAAGATTGGTTGGTTTCTTAACCTCTGGGCCAAACTCCTTTGGCCTTGACTTAGAGTTCAGCAACATTAATCAGACATTCATCATGACAAACATATTTTGACCAGTTAACTTATTAGAATTAAAGCAGATTGTGAGTAGAACGTATATTTAAATACAAATATTTCTGTCTCAGAAATAGGAAAAAAAGATACAGTACTTACAGAAATTGGAATATAAGCATGTCTGCTGTTGACAGGTCCGACTGTAAAGCCTGTGTATCCTGCCATGGCCCCATGAACAGCACTCTGAGCAAGAAGAGTACAGTAGATATTGTCTGATGCATTACTTGGAACAGCTCGGATCATGTACGTTGGATCTACAGACACGAAGTATGTAAATAAGAGTTTATTAAAAAATCTGACTAAAGAATTGTTTACAAATTACAATATGTATATAATTGGTGATATAAAGATGAGAGAAGGATGTGAGGGAGATAACCATTTCCATAGTTACACTGAACCCCAGAGGCCTAAAAAGAGCTGGAGACGCCTAGGATATCCAGATTATATCCTAAATACATAGCAAGATATCCTTAAGGTAGGAAGAATATTACAGGAGTAAAATCAGTTTCACAGATTATAGTTCTTTAAGTGAATCAAAGTGCAACTCTCCCTGACTAGTTAAACCTTAAGACTATATCAGAGAGAAAAAAGCAATTCACAACTCGTAGTTTTCTCCATAAGTAAATCAAAGAATAAGACGGTAACTTGTCATTACAGACAACAACACAAATGACCGGACAACAAAATTAAACTCCACCTTTAGTTTTATTGTATTTCCATGCCAAACAAGCACCACGTATGACATCAAAATTATACTTTACATTTTACCTCAATTTTCCAGCAACTCAAATTAGTTAGCTAAATCAAATCTGTAATGTTGTAAGAAATTTCATTTCCAATTCACAGATGTTCAATTCTATCCCTCTCCTAAAACTTTTTCTCCGAAAACTACAACTCAAAGCCAAAGTTCTCATTAATTTATCAGATTTTCACACAATCAAGCATCAAAATTACATATATATATAAGTGATACAGATCCATTCATGTCTCGAGTGGGATCTTGACCCCTATCCCACTTTCGGATGGCAGGATATCCTAGTTAAGCTAATATATAGCTGGTACATCTTTCTAACTATTCTGGCTCAGTACTCATTAGCAATATTGAATATTGACACTCTTTCCTTTCATTATGAAGATGAGGATCGATTTTTCACATTACTAATGTACACAATAAGATATACAAACAAACGGAAACATAATGGGAAAGTAACTGAGAAAGATACCGAGTGTTACCTATGTATTTTAGGTTAATTGTCATCTTCCGGACCTTTGTAAAATGATCCTGTGGCATTGAGAACAAAAATATCTAAACACATTAAACTCAAAAGGTAGCAATAAAGGTAGTCTAATAAATCTAAAACAAATGGAAAAGAAATATATCTCAACTCAAGCAAATAAGCGATGCGCTGACAAGAACTGAAGTAAATAAAAACAAGCAGCTAAGGACTCGATGCTAGTTCATTGTCTTTGTTCCCCCCCCCCTTTCGGCTAAGTTGCTAGTTCAGTGTCTCAGGCTGTCGACCAATAAATGATCTCTTCTGAAATGTACATCATCCCACAATGTTTTCCCTTATTTTCTATTGGCATTGCCAAAGATCTAGAGACAGAATTCTGCATATTAAATTGACAAAATGAAAAGAAAGATGAGCCAGAATGGAAATACAAAGTGATGGAGATTGCTACAGGAACATGTAAAGAAAAATCATATTATACCCGTAGACTACTACTATGCAGCAAACGTTCTCCTTGCATTGGAACAGAGAAATAACAAAACATTAGGATATGGAACAATAGGATCAAAATTTAACCCATTCCAAACATTGATGAGATGACCTTAAAGACACCTCTTTAATGAAAATACAATATCTCATATCAATTCTGTTAAAACTGATAATATTCTGAATAATGTGAATTAGAAAACAGTGTATATAAGATTAGCAAAAATAGTTCCCATGTACAACTGCAAATGGTGGAACTCACCACTGTTCTAAAAATTTCCGTCTAGGTCCGCCTAGGCCCCCCCTTGGCGCCTCACCTAGGCCCAAGTTTGCAAAAAAATTCCTCCAGAAAATTAGACGAGGTCTAGGCGGAGAGATTTTTTTTATTTTAATAACTACCCAAACCAGATCTTGATATATTTATTTTTTCAATGATTTACTATATTCATAATACAGGTTGTAACATATCAAATCACAATAAGAAGTGAATGATATCAAGTCAAAATGGATAATTTTATTATAGTTGTAATTTTTTGAACTTGTACCAACTTCAAATTATATAAATGATGATACATTTGTAATATTTAGTTTAATTTAATATAATTCTTAAACTTATGTTTAGTTTCGTAAGTTTTAATATTGAATTAAATTCATGAAATTTTAAATTTTATTATTTAATAGCAATCTTGTTTATAAATAAAACTAATATGTTAAAAATATATTTGAACTTTGAACAATTGCATGTTGTGTTTGAACTTTGACATTAGCAATATGGATATGTGTTTGAACTTTAAGAAAAGACTTTTATTATGTTTATTATATATTGTTTTGTTTTATATTATTATTTTGTTTGGATAAATGTAAGATAAAATATTAAAATTGACTTAAAATAAAAACCTTGCCTAGGCCCCGCCTACGCCCCCAGGCACTAGGCCCCCCCCGGCCTCCCGCCTAGCGCCTTTTAGAACATTGGAATTCACAGTGATTTTAAAGTTGATAAATTTACAGTAGCGCTTTTAAAAGAAAAGGGCAGTCGTATATAGGCATGATCAACACATCATATACCATGTAGATTTAATCAGCAAAAAGTTTTGTGTGATGACTTTATGAGACATTTATATCTCTAATAAGACCTTAAAACAGAAATGTTTATTTTTGGAAGAAAGAAACTACTAGCCTTAAAGTTTTGAGTCAACCATAGGCCAACATCTAGAAGCAGCCTGTTTCCTGATGCATCTTTCTCATCAATTGAATGCATGCTCCGAGCAACATATTCCTGCCCCGCTCCTTCTGCCACTACAATCACAACATGCCGATTTTCTTTGAGCCTCTGTTCAACAAATTCAAAGAGCCCGCCGTGGCCTTCCAGATAGAATGGAGATTCTGGAATCAAACAACAATCCTGTTTCAATTCAAAAACTATTAACAGATCTTGCATTAGTTATAGTATTAATAAGACCTATAGTACAACCGCGTCTTGTTATTAAATTTTGAACCCTGTCTTCGAATAATATTTCAACTACACCAAGGTTTCATACAGAATCTTTGAAGGAAAGGTATGTGAATAAGGTATGCACTACTCAGTGTTCTGAAATCTTACCACATCTCTGCTTGCCAATGTTGCATACAGAGCTATAAACCCTGCAATCAAACAATAGAATACAAAGAACAATAAAAGAGTAAAAGTGAATATCCTAACCAAACAGAAGAGTCAAGAAACCATCGCTTATTTTGTATGCAAGTCACTTACCGCTGTATCGGCCCATAAGTTTCACTATTCCAACTCCATTTTCCACGCTCTCAACCTCCACATGTGCTGCATTAATGGCCCTCTGAGCTTCTTCAACAGCAGTATCAAATCCAAAGGATTTGTCTATTACCTGAAACCATAGAAACTGACTAAATAAAAAATATATGATATATATCTGTTTTTCCATCATACTAGAAAATTATACTCACGCCAACCCTTTTGTAAGGTTAACAACCAATTTGCATAAATATCAGAATAAGACATAAGAAAGAATTTAATGAACAACGCATAGAGAAAGCACATTACATAACAAGTCAATCATAATAGCATTCCTAAGAGACTTGAAAAGTAGCACAACCACACACAAAAACTTAAAGGGTCAGTGAACCAAAACTGAAGTTTCATAAACCGTTATTAACCCATATTCAAATCAGGTCTAGCTTAGGAAAGGAAAAGGTACTTTATATACATCAAGTCAAAATATAGTTCATATAACTTACTGCAATATCATTGTCAATTGTCTTGGGGATTCCAGCTACTACAACTTGAAGACCACGTTTTTCAACTTCCTTCGACAAAACAAGCGAGTATAATATCTTGCCACAATATCTTGTTGAAAAGCTAATAATAGTGAGGAAAATATTATTATTTAATCAGTCACCTTGTAAATTGCATGTGCTCCTCTTTGTGTGCCATCTCCTCCGATTATGTACACCTAAAACCCGGATACAGTTTAGGATAATATAAAAAACTACTAAAACTTGCCATGCACAGAAAGGAGAAGGGAAATCCACCTGATTTATGCCCCGGTCCTGAATATTGTCAACTATCTTATTGGTATCATGACCTCCTCTTGAAGTTTGAAGCAAGGTGCCACCACGCTTATGTATATCATTGACAATTTTAGGGGTCAATTGCTTGGTATTTTTTGAGTAGAAGCCCCTATATCCTCCCTGGAAATTCAACCATAAGTGTTTGTATATCTGCAGAACATATTCTCCTAACCTCCTAAATTTTATTTTTTTTTGGGAGTAGGGGGGGGGTGCGAAATTTAAAATAGGAGTTTCATCCTTTACTTATTTCTCCACAACTTAAAACCAAACAAGAAAGTACCTCTGATAAGCAACAACAAAAATGGAACTTGATTGAAAATAAGGCTAATACAAATGGTTGATTGGTAATATAAGTAATATTATTTCTAAAATAAAAACTAAAATATTAAACATGTAGTCAATGAATTTGATACTAGGAAGAAATTAAGAGTACGCACTTCATTTGCCAAAATCAAATTAGTGAAGGAGGAAGGGTTTACAACTATTTTAATAAACATATCTCCCAGAAAGAAGGAGCTCTGAACCACCACAAACTCACCTCGATTCCAAGTATATCATCAACGCCGTACATGTAATTCAAGCCACATACTATCTCCCTAATCACTGTATTGATCCCCGGGCATAAACCACCACATGTTACAATACAAGCACGCACTTCCTCCGACTTAAAATAAACCTAAAATGAGAAAGACAATTAGAGCAGAATCATTAGATAACAAAACCGCTGATGTTACACACCTTTTCTCGAGGCCCTGCACGGGGAAAATGTACTCCTCTAGGAGAATCCTTCTGAACAACAATCTGAAGACAAAAATGTAATAAATACTACGGCAAAATACACATGTTAACATAAGTTTAAAACAACAAAACTAAAAAAAAATCGCATACTTTCTTTGCTACCACATCTTCAGGGCTAACAAAAGTTTTCCTGGAAATATGTAGAGAGACCAAGCAATGAGACCTAGAGGAATCAGATGAACAAATACATGGTAATAACATAAACTTTTCCACATTTTAACAAAAAATAAGTCAACTTACTTGACTATTGCATAAGCTGGGCTCTTCTTCAATGGGTTTGGATAAGACTGTAGAAAAAAAAAATCTTTGTGAGTTATAGGCCTAAAGCTTTTCCCAAAACAAATGAAAATAAATTTATCAGACTGAACATTATAGCCAACGACTTTTAACAACCAAGGTTATCGTTTTTGCTCTAACAATTCTCCTGAAATATCCTAGTGTGTTCGCTGAATCCCAACTTTAATATTTCTGAATCAATCATAACAGCTGTATAGTTTAAGTTCCAAGAAAAAATAGAAAGTAATTTCCAATCCAAACACATCAAATTTAACCTGACCAGATCATTTCTAACATTTGATGTTTTACACCATGTATGTGTTCAGCACATAGGACTCTTAAACTATCTAAACTTTTGAAAGACTTGCTAATTTAGTAGTATGATATCAGATTTATTTTCACAAGGCCTCGGTTTAAGCCTTATCCCTTGCATCAGGCCCCCTTAGTTTATCTTGTTTATTTATCAAAAATAAAAATCAGTCCCCTTTTCTACACATTGTTTCTGTGTGAGAGTGGAGGTCATGTGGAAGGGGGGAGTAGCACGATACACATTGTTGTGCCATTCACAAGAACTCAAGCTTTGGAACCATTGGTAACATAAGAAAAGGTGAGAAAAAATCAAAAGTAATATTAACTCATCAAGAATCAACAAGGTAGGTAGTTTCTTTTTTTACATATAATTGAAACCCCCACTTTGGAGGGATATTACTACAAGTAATGAATTTCACAATCACCATCAAGAATCACTAGCCTCGCCAAGCCTCACATAAAGGTTGAATAAAACTCACACCCCATGAACAGAACCCAACAACAAAACTCAGAAAGGTTTAACTTTTCACTTGACATTATGAATAGCACTGCACAAATAAATTGAAATACCAGCCCAAAAAAATACTTGAGAATAACTACTTTTTGACGAAAAATACAATGCTAAGTGAGTGATAAAATGTGAGCAGGTTTATTCGTTATAAGCCGTTCATTCGCTGCGTATGCCTGAGAGAGATGGATTTGAAGCTAAAATTACGACCTATATGCGACAATTACAAAACAGCACTTAATTCATCAAGACGTAAAACAATTTTTCGACAAATTGCCGAATGATAAATTTGAATACAAGGAAGGAAGGGAGGGGGAGGGGGGAAATACCGGTAAATCAGGGAGGAAATTGGTTAAGTGAGGAACGTCTTCGAGGATGAAAGCGTCGTTAGGATTATCGGTCTGAATTTGAATTTGAGCTCTTACAACGAAAACTGGATGCGATGCCAATTGTTGCTGCCTCCTTAGAGAAATTCTGGATTTATATACGAGATTTGGGAAAGTTGAAGGAGAAGATTTTAGATTCCTAAAAGCGTAAGAAAATGAAGTCCCAGTTTTTCTAGAGAGAGAAAGTGAAGACGAAGAAGTTGTTGAGAGGGAGGACGAGACGGAGAGATCCATAGGAGCTGTTGTTGAGTACAGATCAGAGAGAAATAAGAAGTACGCTATAAATTATGTTAAACGAATTGGATGGGAGGAGTAATTTGAAATAACTAGATCATAACATAAAAACACATCATTATTTTAATATTATTATTTTAATTTACATAAAAATACATTTGTTGGACATGATTTTTTACTAATTATATATATATATATATATATATATATATATATATATATTTTCAACTTATTGACTAGAAAAGTAATAGTGTTGGCTTGGCTTAATATCACTCAATCAATTGAAAATAAAAATAGATACACCTTCAAATTTTATGTTATTTTATAATTTAAAAATAAAAATATATATCTAATTTTAGGCGGAACGAGTTTTTTTTTTTTTTTTTCGTCCTGGACATTGAAACCCCAAAAAAATTACAACTTGAATGAAGTTAATATTATGACAGAAGTATCTTGTATTATAATTACGTAACTCTTGCGATTTTTCTAAAAGTTATTGTACCAAGATATTGATCTTCAAATACTATATATTATTTTGAGACTGTAAGATGTATAAGCTATTGCCTATTAGCCACCTTGTCTGTCTAGTATTGCATTCGAAACAATACAATACGAGGGACGAGGAGAGGAAGGGATTTCTTTTACGTCTAACACTAATAACTTGATCAGAAAGTGAGTTGGTATAATTTCCCACGTGTATATGAATTTAATTGTTCTCCAAAATAACACCTCTTATTACAATACTGCATTTCTGTTCAATATTATTAGAAACACTTGCGGGTTTAATTGAGAAGCTTCAAAATTCAGGCAAAACTCATCGGAAACTTTTCTGAAACCCTTACCCAACGACCATATATATTAATCTTTCCAAATTAATTTATACTCTTGGTAAATTTATTTATTCTTTATATTATATACATGTTTTGCACAATATGATTTCCTGTTGTATTCCGACAATAATCCCATTTACTGGGCTTGATGCAAGTAAGAGAGTTCGTGAGCCAGATAGTTTCCTATATATGAATTTACATTAAAATGTAAAAGTGAATTTACATATATATATATGAATAACAACACTCTTATAGCTGCTTATTTAAGTGTAGTTTCCATTCAAAATGGAAACTGATATTTCCACACGACATTTTGATATTTCAACATGAAAAACCGTTTATATATATCATATAGCGCCGGTTTCTATTGTCGCTATACATATTACGTCTGTGGCGACACTTTTCATATGAAAATATCAATTTCCTTCCAAGATTTGGCCATCTTTTTAACACCTGGAGAACCTTTCAACCTGCAACCAAGAAAGTCGCTGCTTAAATCAATGACCAAATATATGGGGAGTTGGAGACATTACTCTCAGACTTGCTGTAACTTTAACTATTAAAAAAACCTTAGTAATTCTTTTTATTTTGCATATTCCGGAATTGATCAGCTTCTAGACCATAAAATGATCAATCATATGTTGAATAACATCTGCACCTTCTGAATGCATGAGCTCGTCCTTTACCTGTTAAATACCAGGTCAGAATGGAAGAACCTAATATTGAAATAAAGAAAACAAAAACAGTATACTAACAAATGCAACATATTGACAAAACTGCTTCATTTTTTAAATGAACATATTAAAATACAAGTGACCCAAGACATCAAGCAAGACTCGGGAGCTTGATGCAAAAAGATTATAATGAAAAACACAGTACAAGCGCTGTTTGGTACTACAGAAACTCGTGACTGTGAAACAGTATCGAGGAGTCTAAAAAACATTGCTTACAAGACTTTTTATTTGTTCATGTATGTATATTTTGCTAAGAAAAAATACAAAATTTCACAATCTCCTAAAGAAGAAACAGCGGTCAATTTTAACAATTTTCCAATTATGGGAGGTGCTTTTCAGAGAACAAAAGATGCAAGTCTGGTACATGCTCATTCCAAATTCTTAACAATGCTTATCAAAAACAGCTGAGCTTAGTCCAACAGCATCCATATTATCTTGCTAGATTTCCTACTATGGCTGAAACGGACAGATTCTCAATGTTGACTATTTTTCAAGGCTTTCATAAAATAGAAGTTTTCCACCATTTGCAGATCAAGAAATCTATAGCTATAGCATCATATTTTTTCATGATTTGTTTATTTCATCACCACAAGTCTCCCAAGTGGTAATCATTTACACCATTAGATCTATACGTCCCACAATTCCATGCCTGGTGGTCAACTTTTATACTTCTTAATCACTATGGGCCAGACAAGGTCTCTTAAGATTTTATCACAAGAAATAAGAAAGAAATGGCGTATAATTAGAACAGACTGAAAATTAGGTGATAAAGATTAAGGTAGCTTTCATACTTAATAAAGCATCCATAATACAAAATTATTCGTAAATTAGCATTGATATTCGTCAGAAATACTTAAATAAATGATTTCTGCAGTTTCCTTCCCTTATCTTTTGAGTTTATACATCGTAGTCAAAAACAAATTTTCAAATCTACTCGGCCAAGGCAACATGAATAATTTAACTATGTACTGTACATGAGTGACAGATGCTAAGATCTAGGACTACTTAATATTACCAAGGTCCTATATGCTAGCACAGATATCAATTACTTGGCAAAAATTTTACAAAGGCATACATTTTAGTTCCTGATAAAAAGAAAATAGGAAATACCTAATCAGACAGTTGATCCAGGAAGAGCAGTATTCCATGACCACTCAGTTGCATGACTTAATAATGAAAATCAAAATTGAGAAACTATAGGAAATTAGGAATGGGTAGAGTCCGTAATGTAGTTCGTGCAGAGAACTAATATATTGTCTCATGCTTTAAAATGTTAGAAGTTAATTTTCTGCCAAAATCTGGCTGCTCAGGATGTACCAATTTCAATTACTTCCCCTCTAACAAAGACATGCATTCTGTTAGGAAATTACTCCTGTTTACCTCTAACTGAACCAATAACAAGAATACTCTTAAGAACAAAGTGAATGTTTATGCTTAGGACACACTTATAAAGATGTCGTCATACACACAAACACACACACACAGAGAGAGAAAGAGAGAGAGCTACCTGAATAACACTATGAACAGCAAACCGTAGTCTACTATTGTGAAAGCTGACATCTACTTTTTCCCAAGACAGAAGAGACAGGCCAGTTACCAGTTCCTCTGCATCATTTAATCCAGATAAGGAAATAACAGCATTAAGAAACCATATAGACGAAGGGAAAGAGGAAAAGGAAGAGAATATCACTAAGACAAAGTAGGCCAAAAAGTAGAATTTATGCAAGTTATTGCCTCCAGCACGGTGGGGGTTGGTTACTATTCAGAATCAATTAGATATTGATTGTAAATAAGAACTAGTTGAAGCAAGAACCAAATATATTCATATAGTTAACCCACCCCACCCCCCAAATTTAAGTTGTGTCACGTTCATCGTCAGAACACCATAACCATAAGATTCCTACTTAAAAAAATAAAAACCAAGTAGTAATGGAACTGTTGAGTTCCAAGCATGAACTAAAAGTGCAACCAAATTTCTGTAACTCACAAAGAAGTGATGTGTGATTTTTACCAAAGCATGACACATCAATTATTATGCCCATAAAGTTGTGTTTACTGCTTTCTGATTTATATTTGAACGAGTGTAAAAGAACTAAGTTTCTCATAAAATATCAACTACCATAAGAAAACTTAATTTAGAAGGAAAACAATTCTAAAGATCATATTTAAGCTTACAAACCTTCTATATTCTCTAAACTATCATCTTCCACTAAATTGTCAATCTGCTCAGCATCGCACGCCTTGCAAAGTTCTTCATACACGATATGAGGATATTTCTCATTCACAGAATCCTTCCACTATAAAGAAAAAATATAATCATCATGTAAATGCAACCAAAAACTAAAGCATAATCACTGCAAACAAGTTGAAGATACTACCTTGGGCAGTTCAACATTACGCCTAATTGAGGATGTTCTCCAGCCAACGATATCTGATGGTAATTGTCAATGGAAAAGGGAAGATAATGTAAGACCTCAAGAAGCCTAAATTAAAACTACAGCTGCACTAACAGGGTAAGAAGGATACGGTCATAGCCAACATTTGAGTATGCCACACGGCGTTTGAAGGAACGTAATGCAGACCTGCATTGATGAGTCAAGCCTCAGATAAGAGCATCTCAAAGGATCCACTACAACAAATTTGTAATTTACATAAGTAAAGACTGCTCAACATACATAAAATAACATTCATCCTGATCTTCCACCATGCGCTTAAGCAGTGGAGGCTTTCCATCATCATTATCAGTTAGAAATAGGTGCCGGCCCGTTCTCCTAAATATCCAATGGATAACACCAGCAGCAAGTTTCTCAAAAGCAGTTACACCAAAAAGAAATGGAACCTGCCAAATTACCGTAAATAGAAATACAGGACACCATAGTTTATCCCGCAAAGTCAACAACATAGCAGTTAAATTGCCAATAAAAGTCAAAGTTTATGTGAAAAAAAAATTAAATCCACAAATTGAGTTCCACTCAGCATTGGAACTCTCAGCATGCAAAGTGAGATTCATAATAGGCACATATAATGATTTAGAAATATGGCATAAATACAAAAGAACTCCTTCATACAGTTTTAATGAAAATAACAATAGGTATGATACGTTATTTCATGGTTGTTTCAGAGGAAAACATTGTAGAGGCCAGAATAGAATTTCAACGTCAGCGCAAAGTCATAAACTGCTAAGAAATGAAAAATGTAAGTTATTGTGAATTTTCTCACTCTTATGCTTCTATAACTCAAAATCAGAAACACTGGAAAAAATGAAATTACCTGCTTGTTGCCTTGCGAACCAAGATGAGGTGTGGCAACAGCAATAAAGTTAATTGGCGCCAAACCACCTATTGTCTCCTTTGACTCATCTTCACCAGCATTAGCTGATAAATTCTCTCCATTGTCAATTTTAGGAGGCCTATACAATCTCCCAATGGCATATCTTGCCACCAATCCTCCCACAGAATGAGCAACAATAGAGATCTTGCGTAAATCTGGCTTTTGCCTAATCAGTTCCAGGACCTGAAATTATCTTAATCCAAAAGTAAAATATAAATGAATTTTGTTTTAAATTAGGTGTTTTTACAGATCAAGTTGAATAATAAATGTATGAGAAACCAACCTCCTCTGCCAATCTTTCACCCATTACATCCACACCATCTAATGTCAGCCCAGTAATATTCCTTTCACTACCTATATAGCAAGTTAACAAATAGAGTAAGATGAAGCAACACTCATCCAATCTAACCTAGTTATTAGCCATATTTTATAATTACTATTACCAAACAAGGCACCCAAAACTAGAAAGACAAGGTGAACAAAAAAGATGTTGAGACTCAAACATGTTAGGTTATAAGGTAACAAAAAGGACATGACTTGTGAGAAACTTAATTTCACTAATTGAATAGAACTAACCACATTGATACGCCTTCCATGCTAGCAGACCCATTTCAGAATCAATATACATTCAGACATGAACTAATCAGGTATAAGAGTCACGGCACAATATTGCATCAGAAGATTCAGATACAACTTGACAAAATTACAACATACCGGATAAATAATAATCATAAACCAAGCCCATTCATAGACTGTTGTATGGCCCATCTGATTTTACATTTTAACCATCTTCCAAACCTTGTGTTGTGACACTCATTAATTGCCATTCCATATGATAATTTCACCAATTCAATCAGACAAGCACTTATATTTCCAGAAAAAATACAATATATTCCTAGAACATTTAATGCATGCAGAAAACAAATAAATAGCCCAATTAATAAATGCCTTTAGTTCTTCTTGTTTCCTGGACTGTTGCTTTTGTTGAGCTCTTGTTGGAGTTTAACATGGGGAAATGATGGAGGTTGTGTCTTGGTGGCACAGGATTCCTCTGCTTTTTTTAGCTCCAGTTGTGCATGGGTGGCACCCACTTAGTGCCTCATTTAGATACAATATTTTTCTTATCAAAAGAAAAATATATAAAATAAAAATAAAATGTGCACTCAAATTAACTTGTAGAAATGATCATTAAGCAGGTAACATAAATAGGAAATTAAGCAAACGCAAAGGAAACATGAAAAGCAGAGAACAAAAGACTCATTTGGAAAGCAAAGTAATAAAAAAGAGAAAGAAAATAAAATATCACGCATAAAAAATGCTCCTTACGGTGAACAAATATTTTGTCAGGGAGCATCCTAACAAACTGCTCAGCGCCGAACTTCCAATTTTCAGTACTGCAACAATATGTATCAGTATTGTCATCAAGCTAGGAAAAACAGAATTTTCAATACGAGTATCTTCAGAAGCATTTCTATCAATAGTTGCAAAACTGTAGCATTGGCTTCAACGATATGCTATTTCTGAAAATTTTCATCAAGGGAAATGAAAAGCCATTCCTCCCCTTTTAAAAAAATTCTCTTGCTTCCCTTCTCCTTTAAGTTATAAATATATATTTTTGTGAGGTTGTTTTTCCAACATAACAATTAAAGCCTGCACAAAAGATACTATGACCAGTAAATAAATGCACTTTCAGAACCTCATTGTGTTAAATCGATGCAAGACTATCATAGTTTCTAATGGAAAGAGTAAGTAAGCCCACTGAAGTTTTACACTACTCCACAATACAAAGTGAAAATTCTTCATCTGAACTGATGATTGGTTTGCTGTAAAATGATTGAACATCTTTCTCTTACAAAGCTATACTCTAAAACTGATTCATTGAAATCAATTTCTAGCCATTGTTATTTTTAATCAACAATAACCACATGAATCCAAAAATGTATGTAATTCACCAAAATCCATTGATTCCCCAACATTCTAATCCTATATAGTAGATGCTTAAAAAGTCAAACTTAGTCAAAGTCCAAACAACAATTAAAAAAACTTTGAGAATCATACGATGCAGGAAATTAGAAAAGTAAAATAAAAACAAACTATGAACTGTAACTTACAAAAAGTAAACCAATCATTTGAACCATCCATAATAACACAGTAAACTCTTTGAATTTCCGTACTCCAATATCCAATTGCATAGCAGAGAACTAAAATTTTAAAAACAGCGAAAACGAGAAACACAAATGAATATGTATAAATTAATAAATTGATTTCTGACCTTCCCAAAATTCCATGTACCATAACAACAAGATGATCAGCCGAAGAGACATCAGATTCTTTAAAGGAAAATACGTCTTCCCCTCCATTTACCGATTCCGCTGGGCAAACGCCGCCGTTTTCCACTGTACCGTTTTCCATTTCTTCTTTTTATCGGTTTCAGGTCAGTTGCAAACTTGCAATGCATTATTGACTTGCGGCAATCGAAACTAAAGTGAAAACTCCATTTAAATTAGATTTAAACAAAATAAATGAGAAGCAGTAGTGGAGATGGTTGTCTTCAAGATCGGAAACGTTGAGGAAAGAGGAAGATAGGACAGGAGAAGACTGTGAGTTCGTCTGTAATGGATAAATATCGTAGTGTGAAATCTGACAAGGAATTAAGAAGAAAACTGAAGACGTGGCAGAGTTGAAAAAATATCGCCAAAAAGGACCTTTTTCGACTGTGGACTGTGGTTGTCCAGTTATCAGCGTTAGCCCACTGAATTAAATCACGTGATATATCTCTTTAATGTGTTTTACGAGTAATATTAATATAACTAAATCACGTAATATATCTTTTTAATGCGTTTAATTGATTGTTTGTAATTGTTTTGCATGTGAATTTAATTACTAAAGTGTGTTTTACTAATTTTGTAATAAGATTGGCAAAACGAAAAATTTTATAAACATTATTTTAGAAAATATTTTTTCTATTACAGATTGGTTGGGTTTTTTTTTAAATATTTTATAAATTTAGATAAAATATATTTAATTATTAATTATTATAAATTTATATAATACTTCTATTAATTTGAATAAGAAAGAATAATTTTTTTATTTTTTTTTAGAGATAGAAATATTTTTAAATTTAAATACTATTTAATTGATATAAATTTACATAGTACACTCATGTCAATACGAAAAATAGACGTAAAAATATAATTTCGTTAAAATTATACTCCACCAATGAAAAAAAGAAGAAGAAGAAGAAGGGTTTTGACTTTTGACTTTAGTATCGACTACATGTGCAGTCGTTCCACTACCGTCGGATACACCTACTAGGGTTGAGAAATTTCAGTTCAATTTTTCATGAAAACGGAAAAGCCTTAAAAAACAGCAACTGAAAACATTTTCGAAAATTAGTCACAACAAATTCGTCCAGGTCTGAATCTGCTCTATTCCTGTCCTTCGACCTACACTTCGTACTCTCTCTTCTCTAATTTCGATTTTAGTTGAAATGTATTGAGAAATACTTTTTCGTTTTTTTCTGTTCATTTAACTGTTTTAAGAAACCTTATTATTGGTGAAATTTGATAGACAAACAACCAAAATGTTGCCAAGATGGAGCAGAGCTATAAATCAAATATGTAGTAGGGCTGCTGGAACACATAGGAACATTGAATGTACGAGGAATGGCGATTTTAATGTTTTTACTTGTCGTCAAGCTTATTCAAAGGTTGCGGCTGCAGAGGTACTGGATTCTGCTGACAACGGCTCTGCTACTAGATCCGAGGTTTACTTTAATTCTCGTTTATTTCATCTTTCTTCACACTATATAGGCGTGTTTGTGTGTAGAAGCTTTACTCTTTTGAGTTATTTTGTTGTTTGAATATTGTTGTTTGGCATAGTCACCAGGTGTGCTTTGAGTTGAATTTTATGATATTATTGGCTTACTATGAAGTAGGAAATTTACCCATGTTCATACAGTGTGTTGGAGAGTATAGCTTGCTGTTTCATTAAATTTAAGAGCCTTGAATCAGAAAATGTCTTAAATTCCTGTATTATCATCTCTAAAGTTGTAAACAAATTGGACTTTGTTATGTCCGTTGCCTGATTTTGTAGTTCTATACATGTCATAACGTGGGCATTGGCAACAACATGGTTTCCGGTATTTAACTATGCATTTCTCAGTAGATTGCCGAATCCCCTCAGTATAGTATTTCTGGCATATTTTGTGAACATTGATTTTAAATGTTTTGATAAGGCTTGGATTTGCATGGCTAAAGTCTGCTAAACAGG